>JANJGK010000620.1:25000-95000 GCA_039081455.1 Macrobrachium rosenbergii | reverse complement strand
ATATATATATATAAATTATATATATATATATACACTGTATATATATGTGTATGTATATATATATATATATATATATATATATATATATATATATATATATATATATATATATATATATATATATATATATATATATATATATATATATAATATGTATATAATAATTTATACATATATATATATATAATTTATATATATTCTTATGGATGTTGATCTAATTGAGATTTCAGTTAGGGGAGGGACTCAGGGAGAAATTCCAGGTCTAAGTTGACCGAATGTATTTTCATAAGTCAGAAGATTAAGTTGCAGGGGACCGTACACACTGAGCTCGGGCACTTTCAAGTTAAATTATACAAGTGACAAGATTAATAGTGCCTCTCAAATATGGAGTAAAGTACGATGAAATTACGCTCGATAATATCTTGATAGACGTAGGAGCACAGTGGATACAGATGGTTCTACAGCGGTTCACACACCCTTTCCGTAATGTCTGGAGGAAGGAATACGATCACTAGTTAAGTCAAACGCAGTCTAATTATTACAAAGGAATGCTGAAGGCTCAAGGAGTAACATCAAGCTATGTTAAGTTAAATTATTCATCGGAAAGGAAAAGGAAATGAGATAAGAGTATAAGATAAATGACTGAACACTTTCCACTGCGCAGTACCTTATTCCTCAAGAGAAGATCGTTGGTTGCAGAATAAATGGCTCTCAGACAAGTGGGGACTTCTACACATGGCACTTTAATTTTGCACTTGGAAGGCCAGTGAATCTGAGATGAGCCATAGCTCGGTGGCAAGGGCCACACAGTGGCGTGTCACTGGGTCAGTGTTCTAGCTGTTGCTGCCAGTTGTTGACCCAGGGTCGTGCTTATATGATCTCGGTTTACTGCTTGTGTTCATCGCCCTGAGCAATTAAGGTGTCCTGGCTGTCACAGCAAGTCCTGTTAATATGCCTTGGGGCACTCACCTTTCCCGTTAATTAAGGCAACACCCAACGTTTGTTGCCTTTATATATACCTCCGTGTCATATTTTTCTTGTCCCTATGTTTACTAATACGTCTAAGAATGGTAGTTTTTGGTCTACACTGTGTTCTGTGGTGAAATTCAGCACAGATCTTTCTGTAAAGATGTCTTTCAGTGTCTGTGTATCTTGTTTGTTGTTTATAGCAATGAAAATGTCGTCAGTGTATCTTACATAAATTCATGGTTACCGAATTCGGTGTCCTCTAAACTGGCCTTACATGAGTTCGCCATAGGAACGCCTAGGGGTAAACCATAGCTACGCCATCTACTTGGCAGAATAACGGAGTAAAAATGGTGCTTCTTTTGTGCATACTTCAAGCATGCTCCTTATGTTCTCTCCTTGGATTTTTGGTTGGGTTGCTTGTGAATGGTACATGTGATTGAGGATTATGTTTATGGTGGTATCTTTTGGTACGTTAGTAAACAACACGTTTGTGAATTCCGTTACTGATCTTAAAGTGTATTTCATCGGTATGGGGTGATTATGTCGTTGAGAGTCTTGGCTAATTTATAGGTGGAGGATGCGATCTCGGATATGACTGGTCTGAGTGTGTTTCTATTTTGTGAGTTTTAATTGTGCCATAACAATACCCAGTGCTGAAGTCTCCCATGATGTTCGGGAAATTGTTCTTATGGTACTTTTTGTTGGCCTCCTTTGCTAATCATGCCATTTTCTTCTTTAATTGGTCTGTATGGTCTTTGTTGATTTAAATTAATTTTGTAGTGTCGTTTAAAATGTTGTCCATCTTATCTTCGTATTCTAGTTTGTACATTACCACGTACACTGCTGTTTTGTCACTTTTATGTATAATGATGTCATTTATTGTTTTTAAGTTCGTTGGCAGCTTGCTTTAAACTAGGCTAGCTGTTGATATTTTACTCTGGTTGTGTCCTCTTGTCTTGTTAGCCTCTCCCAGCAGATCTTCAATGCATCCATCTTCCATGTTGATTTTACCCTTGTGTTCCATTTGTTGCAAGTTATCTATAAACTTTTTCTGTTTATTCGTTTCCCTGCTTGTTTGTTTTTCCGATGTCATGACAGTTCAATCTGTAGTTCAGGAGTTGATTTTAGTCATCCGTAAGCACTACCTCAGTCATATTGCCGTAACCTTCTTCTTCTTGTTCATTCCTTATTCTCCCACCATATAAATTGTGTAGTTTCTTCTGGTGTCTGGTATCTAATGTTACTTCATGTCGTCTTACCTCCATCCTAATTGTGTTGGCGATTTGCTGTTGTTGTTCATCTGTAAGGTTGCACATGGTCTCCCATGCAATGTTTTTTCAAGTTGTTGGGGACGTCAGCAATTCTCTGTCTGAGAATTTTTTCTATCTCCTTCCAGGTGCGTCCCTGACTACCACTGCACTTTAAGTTTGTTGGGTGGAGTTTTTCTCTTTCACAGTTTTTTGTTTTAGGCGATCGCCTTTGTGGCATTCACTTCTTTGATGCAGACTTTTTTCATATTTTCTCACTTCTGCTTTGAGTCTTTCTTCAAAATTCTGGATAAGGAGACACAGTTGAGGTGTGGCTTCCTTTTATTTCGCTTCCTATGGCCTGTTTCGCCTATGCCTCATGCTTTGTCAAGCAAGAACCAAGGCACAATAACACCCCTAATTCCGTTTATAGCTCCAAGAGGACGGCAGTTTGGGTTGGGTGGGAGATTGCTATTACTTTTATTTGCAGTGTTTAGTTTACTAGGGGGTGGTTAATTATTTACATTATATTTACATATGTTATTGCATAGTGTAACTACATTATTGTATTAGTTTGACATTCTACATCTACTTCTTATATTGCTAATAGAATGATTTTCTTCATCCATGGTATTTTCTTGCTTTGGCAATGACCTTGACCCTGTCTCTTGTCCCTGGGAGCGGTGAGAGGGTAGGGCCTTATCTCCTTCCATCTGGACGTTTAGCGTGGGCTTGTTTGTTGTTATACACATGGGTTCTGCTATTATCATGCCCCGATGTGCACTGTATTTGTATTTTATTCTGGAGTTCTCTGTCAATTATTGTAACGATGGTTTCTTGTCGTGTCTGTCTGTGTAGTGTTGAAAGATGGCTCCCATGTTTCTGTGCGCTATGTATCGTCGTCCAAGTGAAGTTGATGTCTTACCGACGTAGCTTTCACTGGAAGGTCTGCTTTCTTCCTTGGGGCAAATAAATTCATAAACCACATTGATAGTCATAATACGCACACACATTATATATATGTATATATATATATATATATATATATATATATATATATATATATATATATATATATTATATATATATATATATATATATATATATATATATATATATAGATATATAGATATATAGATATATAGATATATAGATATATAGATATATAGATATATATATATATATATATATATATATATATATATATATATATATATATATATATATATATATATATATATATATATGACACACTTACACATAAATGAATTATGTAAACATAAAAGTGATAGAAAGTGTCACATTTCTCTGAAAGACCGAATGAAAGCTTAAAATCATTATGACATATTTTCCCCTTCAATTGTCATCCATCACATTTCCCCTTAAATTCCTATGGGATTACAAGTGCAAAAATATCGCAGTTTTCAATGCAGAATCGTCCTTATGCAATCAGCAACACTGAACGCCCGGGACACCTTTGGTACTGAATCCTGGCAACTGGAATTACAGGGAACGGAAAGACGAAGCTGAATGTATATTATCTAAAGGTTCATCTCAAAGTAAAATGTCCCCAAATGCATCTGAACTTACTGAACATTCTTTGTCACGGTCATTTCAAAATCTACTGAACACAGTCATCGTTTCTGGATCTCTACCTCAAGTCGGGATGGAACCCAGGATTCTCAAATGAGAGGCAAAGCATTAGCCGGATTTGAGGTATAAATTATTTCTATTACACACGTGACTTCGTTGACCATTTCTAATTATTATTATTATTATTATTATTATTATTGTTATTATTATTATTATTTTAAAAGAAGTTGCTTTTGTTGTTACCTTCCTTTAAACTTATCGAGAAGTCTTGGTATGTGATCTTCACCACAAAAAAAGACCTCGATTTCGACGCTTGTTGAATCAAATAACGTTTATCTGGGTGCTCGTTGTGTCTCTTGCAATTGACCTCCGTGTCAATTGCTTGACTTGACCTCGTATTATCCTGAATATTTGCTTTTGTCTGGATGCTTTGCAAGAGACACAACGAGCACCCAGATAAACGTTATTTGATTCAACAAGCGTCGAAATCGAGGTCTTTTTTTGTGTGTTTTGTGCAATTCTAGTGACTAACATTTCTCAGTATTTTGTCCATTAAATTAGTAACAAGAAATTGAAGAGGTTTGCCCATGGTAGCCATAGAGTGTCATTAATATGCCCCCTATACTTGATGTGTCGTGTGGTTCAGTAATTTAGCCAGGTTGAAATTACCCTTGTCTGCGTTTATTGCACGGAGCCTTTCTTCGGTAGTCGAGTCAAGATAAGATTATTGTGTCTGCTCATTTCAACAAATGCAAGCATTTTGTTCACTAAAACCAGTCATGATTAATTCCTGTATGTAGACATTAATAAATGTCCATTGTTCTAGAAGCAAAGATTGTTTCTGGTCATACGATTTAAAGTGTGCTACGTTGCATTCATTGCCCCGAATCATTCCATACCCACAGGTTATATTTTTCTAATGAAATTCACCAGTTATATTGCAGGGGTTGGCGATGAAGTATAGATACGGCACATTTCCTATTTGATTTTCCTATAGGTATGTGTTGTACTGTACTTTATTTTTGGTAATAAAGGTTTCTTGAACACCTGAAGTTCAAACACACTTCGTCTTTTGAATATTATTATTCGTAAAGAATTCAGTAACAGCTTTCCATGATATAGTATAACATAGAATTGCTGAGAATTTTTGCATTTTACTTTCTGTTAATATTTTAAGACTGCCACAAATCAAGTCTTTGTGGTATACTGAATAAAGATTTTTAGTATCCATTGGTTGTAATCTGCATATTGCACCTATTTTGTTGACTTTTTCAAAGATTACACAATCTTATAAAAAAATTATTTAAATTATGACTTTGAAGCACTGAAACCTAAGAACTTGGCTTTTTTTCGAATTAAAATAATGTCTAATTCCTTATGATCCATCTCTTCTATAGAAGGACTATCTCATTTTTGAGGAATGATAACATCCAAAATAAACTTCAGAATGCCAATATATTTCTCGAACAAGAATGATACGGGCAAATGAAGGGCCATTCATTTGTTGAATAAAACTCGACACTTTGCATTTCCGTCGTTTTAAGAATATTCCAGACAATTTCAGTTTTACTTCTCCACATGAAGCCAATCAAGGGAACCTCTGATAGTACAGAGGGAAGTGGAATACAAAAGCAAATGAAGGCAACCAGTTTGCTTGTATAATATGTATGTATGTATATACTTATATATATATATATATATATATATATATATATATATATATATATATATATATATATATATATATATATATAGATATAGATATATATAAATACATAAATTATATATATATATATATATATATATATATATATATATATATATATATATATATATATATATATATATATATATAGAGAGAGAGAGAGAGAGAGAGAGAGAGAGAGAGAGAGAGAGAGAGAGAGAGAGAGAGAGAGAGAGAGAGAGAGAGGATTGAATTATGTATTTTACGAGCGTCTGCGCGTCCTACACTCACAAGAACGTAAATAATGTCATTTTGTCCATGGAATGTTGTTATTCATGAATCGGATATTATTTCCTTTCAATGATAATTGCATTCCTTTTAACAAATGAGAGAGATGAATGAAATTCACAGTACGATCACTTTCTACTATTAGTGCAGCAGATAATTGCATATTTCATAAGAATCGTTCAGATAGTGAAACAAGCATGAAATTTTGCACAAGTGCTCTTTAAAGTTCCCTCTATCAGAAAAGGGCGCTGGCCACGCAAAAAATTTAATATGGCGGCCAAATTCCAAGATGGCGGCCAGTATCGACAGATTTTGGCTAATTTTTCACTAGAATGGCATGTATTTGCTTCTAGCAATATGGTAAAGCTCTTCCATACTATTTCTTGTGAATATTATGTTTCTGTAGCTTCCCAGTACAGTTTACCTTTAAATATGGGGGCTATATGGCTGCCAAGAAAAGGTAGAAACAATAATTATAATGAGAAATAATGCCCGTTCAACAATTATCGTTTTAAGCATGGATCTTGGTTTCTGTGGTTTTAGATCCTAATGAGGCCATCTCTTTCGAATAACTCATCAATTTTGAAGGAAAATTAATAAATGTAAAAGAGTGTATGTCTGCACACAACCAGGGCACACTGGTGACATCACTGCTGTGTAACTCAGCATGGGGTTCAGTGCCAGCTAATCCAGCTTTACTAATCCTGTAGTCTTAGACTAGTAGTTGTAGTATAGTTTAGTTTAGTGTCCCAAATGCTTTCTAACAGCCCCAGACCAGCTATAGTTAGATAGCCGCACCTGAATAGACAGGATGTGCCAGCGCGGGAGAGCCGAGCCAAGGGTATGGGGGCTGTACATGATGGTTCATGTACTTACCCGGATGGTGTACAGATCACACGGGACTTAAATGGCACTGGATGAATGATCGGGCTAGGTGTAGGGAGACCGAACCTAGTTGAATCCCATACAGGAATGTGTGCTTTGTTTAAGGTGGTAAAAGGATAACCCCTCGGCCTTAATCAAAAGTGAAATCATGGCAGAATGTGATGCCAATCCAATATTGAGCAGTAGAAAAACAAACTGGAGTTTGTGTTGTCTTTGTCAGAAGGACAAAAGAGGTGAGCACTTGACATCACCTCCAAGTCATCATGTCCTAGACCATGATGGGTACACAATGCTTTTCTCAAAGCTATTTATATCCTGTCAGAGCCGTGAATGTGATCTGCAGGAATTCTTCCAGCACGAGAATCAAACATTCCCAGCTTCCCTTAGTGAGGGTGGTAGGCTGTACACATGTCAGAAGTCTCAGCTGACCTCGGTCCTGGAGAGTCATGTTACACTAGAAGACAAAGAACCAAAGACTGATGTCCTCATTGTAGATGGATCAGCTTTGGTCCATGCCTTGCCACCAAAGAACGGAAAGACCTTTGAGGGCTATGCACTTTGCGACTTCTTGCCTGTGATACAATCCTATAGCAGCAAGTACACATCATCACATCTTGTATTTGATGTATACAATACATCCAGCCTCAAAGCTGAGACCAGGCTCCAACGTGGTCAAGGAGGAAGGCGCAAGGTGACAGACAAGAACACAATTCCATCCAACTGGCGCAATTTCCTAAGACACGATGCCAACAAGACAGAGTTGTTCCAGTTCCTGGCAGACAAAGTTGCCCAGATGTCTGCCACAAATGTTGTCATTGCCACGAAAGGGTCTGCTGTCCTCAGCACTCATGAGGCTAGTCTTCAGGGACTGGAAAAGTGCTCTCATGAGGAAGCTGACACCCGCATCTTTCTCCATGCCAAATATGCCACAGAACATGGAGCCAAGACCATCACGGTTAAAGCAAATGACACAGATGTTCTTGTCGTTGCAGTCAGTGCTTTCTCCACTCTCCACAATCTAGGGCTAGAGAAGCTATGGGTGGCATTTGGCCAAGGCCAGAGCCTGCGCTGGATTGCTGTGCATGACCTGTGCAACTCTCTGGGCCAGGAGAAGGTGAATGGCATGCTCTTCTTCCATGCGTTCACAGGCTGTGATACAGTGTCAGCCTTCCGGAGCAAGGGCAAGAAGACCGCCTGGCAGACATGGAACATCTTTCCAGAGGCCTCCACTGTGTTCTCCAAACTGAGTCACTACACTCTCAGAGTGGAAGAGAGTGACCTGAAGGTCCTGGAGAGGTTTGTCATACTTATGTATGAAAGATCCAGCACTGCTGGCACTGTGGATGAGGCTAGACTTGATATGTTTGCCAGAAAACAAAGGGCATATGAGGCCATTCCACCAACCAGGGGAGCTCTCCTCCAACACACCAAGCGTGCTGCGTACCAGGCTGGTTGTGTGTGGGGGCAGGCCACCCAGTGTCAGCCACAGCCAGAGAACCCTGCTGAGTGGGGATGGCAAAAGTCTGGTGAAGCATGGCAAGTCCTCTGGACAACCAACTCGCCCTTAGCCAAGAGTTGCCAACAGCTTACCAAATGTGGATGCAAAGCAGGCTGTCGGGAAAGGTGCAAGTGCTACAAGCTGGGTCTTCCCTGCACAGCTCTGTGCACTTGCAAATGTGAAGTCTAGATAAATATTGCCCTCTCTTCAGTAGATAATCTAGCTTGAGCATCCAACGTGTCATGCTATGCCTACCTTCTTATCCTCGAATTTTTCAAAGGTGTAGGTTGAGAGACCTATACATAGATTGGTTGCGTTTAGTCCGTATTTCTCTTCTTTTCTTTTTATGGTTACAGTCTTAGACACAATGTTGTATGTGACCATACCATTACTATTTCAGTTGAAAATAGCATATTAGTTAAACTGTCTGATCACATGAATATACCATTAAATAAAAACAGTTGGTCTCTATGTCTGCTAGCGCTGTGGATAGAAAAAAAAACTTTTATGGCAACCATTTTGTACGCCATCTTGGTTACAATTCATTTAGTAAGGGTTTTCAATAAAATGTGTGGTATGGAACATTTTTATAACCTAAAAGTCGAGGTTTAAAAAAAAAAAAACTGGCATATTCCATCCAATAGATGCTCCCAAACCAGTGAATCTCAACATAGATGGCGGCCATTTTGAAAAATAGCCGCCATCTTGGATTTTCAGGTGGCCAGCGCCCTTTTCTAAGAGAGCGTAGTCTTAGGAATGTTTGTGCCAAATTTCATGCTTGGTTCACTATCTGAACGATTTTTACAGCAATCTGCTGCACTATATGAAAGCACAGCTGCTTTTCCCGTTCCACAGACTAACAACCCGAATGGAGTCCATTATCCTAGATCACAGCTAATTTCCAGGATCGTTTCCAGCATAACGCACAACAATTTCCGCACGAAAAATCCTCCACACGGATGGAATTCCAGGCACGACTGTTAGTAAACACCAGCCACCAATTATTCTGTGAGACTTTGAAAAGGTATTTACTCTGCCACAGATCGAGGCTTTGTAGAGATGCTGGAAAAAGTCATGATTGTCCTTAATTGCTTGACAGGGGAGCACGAGAAAAAGTAAATAGAAGCGAAGGGGATGGGTGGGGTGGAGAGAGAGAGAGAGAGAGAGAGAGAGAGAGAGAGAGAGAGAGGAGAGAGAGAGAGAGAGAGAGAGAGAGAACCACTGCCCAGCGTCAATACTGAAAAGACAATGTGAAAGTTTGGGAATGAATATAGTCATCAATGTTATCTCCGTCACTCTCTCCTTGTAAATTGTTCTTTGCTTTTAGTGGTAACCAACAGTGAAACAATAGCTTCGATTTATTTCATTTATTGGTACATTTGTAGTTCATATTACAAATATTATATCCTAGGATATGATGGGAGTAGTTGGAGGTATACGTGATCATTATTTGATTGTGGTAAAGCTTAGAATCGAATGGGTTCAGTGCGCTCAAATTCAATTGGGCAAGGTGAGTTTAATGAGGTGGAAGTGATATGCGCTTCTTAGGAGAAAATAGAGGAAAAAGTTACAGGGTTTAAGACATAAAATCCTGAAAAGTATATAATCACTGAACGAAAATCAGCGGTGACGTAACAAAGTCAGCCGGGAGTGTTATTGCTAAAGGAGGGTAAGAACCGGTGATAAACACTCTTAAGCAGTGTGATGATGATAAGTGAAACTTAGTAAAAGAAAAATTAGAAAATTTTATGAGATTGCCTTACCTAAAACTAGCAGAACTTAACAAGTATGAAGTACAGCATAAGGTGTTAAACTCCAAAAAGGACACTAACTAAACAGTAGCATGTTGGGAAAACTTACAACAAATATAAGATTTTCAATTCGTTGATTTTTTTACGTTCAAAAACTCACTAAAATATAAGAAATGACGCAAAAAAGGCCATGAGCTTATTCTGTCATCCCGCAAGAATAAAAATTCCAAGTCCAAAAGGTAGTAAAGAAAATAAAAAGAGAGGAAAAAGTGACAAAAGCAGAGAAGTGGAGGAACTGCCAGCCAGAGAAACGACGCGAACACTTAATGAGGACTGACTTAGCGTCTTCCAGATGGGCTGTTCAGCTACTGACGTCCCTTGAGAGGGCCAGAGCATTTTCGGGTTTCCTGCCATTTCTCTGTTCTCTGTATATATGAGTTAAATTACTTGTTTCTTTGCTTTTTTTTTTTTTTCTTCCCTTTTCCAGGCTCCTCTTCTGAGCCTTTTTTTATGAATGAACTGACGCTACATAAGAATGGCAGTATTAACGGCTAATGTATGATAAAATTTAATGACTATATGATAAAATTTAATGACTAAAATAACATTATAGATGCACTTATCATAAGTGTATGATTGGTTCATGATTAATGTTTACAATGCGGTTTGGTATTACTCGACAGGCGCGAGCTGGCTGCCTTCATTTACTTGTGCTTTGTATTCCACTTCCTTCTGTACCATCAGAGGTTCACTGACTGACTGCAGCGGAAAAGTAAAGCCATAAATTGATGGTAATATTCTTGAAATGATACAAATATTTTTTTAAGAATTCTGTAAAAATAAATTATTGCCCATTCATTTTACAGTATGATTCCTACTCAAGAAATATATTGGCATTCTGAAGTCTAGTTTTTACTGTATCATTACTCAAAAATGGTGTGGGCCTTGAACAGAATAGATAGCTTACAAAGAATTAGATAGTATTTTGCTTCCTAAAAACCAAATTTTTAATTTCAGTGCCTCAAAATAATGGTATATTTGTTCTTTTTTTTAATATATTTCTCACAAAATTGGGGAAACATTGGAAAGGGTCAATCAAAAGAAGTGCAAATGACAACCAGTGGTTATTAAAATCTTTACTCAGTATAGCACTGAAACTATAATTGTAGTAGCTCAGCATAGCACCGAAACTATAATTGTGGTAGCCTAGAGATAACAAAAAAAAAAAGGAAAATGCAGAAATTCTTGAATACTGTTACTCTCTCTTATGCAAAGTTATTGAATTCTTTACAGAAAATATTTTACAATACTATTGAAATATTGAAGCACATGCGAGTTTCAGGTATTCAAGAAACTTTTATTATTAACAAGAATAAGATGCAGTGATACAGGACATACGTTTTAATAGGAAAATCAAATGGAAAATGTACCTTGTTTTAATTGGTCACTAACCCTTGCAACACAGTTCAAGTGAATAATTAGCAGGATGTAATTAGAATGTACTGGATGATTTTGGACAAAGAATACAACATTGCCCAATCTCAATAGAATGACCAGAAACTTTCATGTCGCCAGAAAAACAAACAAAATGCACATTTATTACAGTCAGTGGACATGAACTATTCCTGACTGGATTAGTGAACATAATGCTACGTTCTTTGAGATGAACAGACAAAATAATATTGCCTCGACTCTAAAACTGAAGGCAAGACTCCACACAATAAATGCGCGCAGGAGCAATTTCAACTTGGCTACATTACTGAAGCCTAGGGCACATTTACTATTAGGAGTAAATTACCTACATTCTGCTTCTATCTAGAGCAACCTTCTCAAATTTCCAAGTACCAATTTAGTGGACATAATATTGGGAATTGTTAGTCACTGTAATGGTAATATAATGCAATTCAGACCTCGAGTGGTTTGTTAGTTGGTTTAAATTAAAACGGCCTTCCGTCAGCCTTGGTTCCTCACCCAGAGGCTCCTCATAGTTGTGGTAACGGACTACTGGAAAACAGAAACTTGGTGTGGGTCTCTAGGCTCTTCCTAACCAACCGAGACAGACCTCGAAAGTTCTACCAATAGAGCATTTTTAGCAGTTGCTCGTTATTGGTACCAAGGAATGCAAATTTTCATTCTAGTCCCTTTCTTTCCTCTCTTGCCCCTGGCTGACTGAAGGTTTACTACACGTTTGGTTTTATTTATACAAGACACTAAATTTTATAACAACCATTGTTTGGTAACTGGCACGTGTTGCCGTGTATCGAATCTCGTGCATTTGCCCTCGTGTTCACGCTGGGTCGTGTTAGGTTTAATCTGAGAAATAATATTTAAGCTACATGCAAGTCAACTCTGATATTCTATATTACATACACATAATGATCCACGCATGCGTTTCGTAATTCATTTTGCTTTCCAAGGCATTTTTCCAGAACATGGAATCTGGAAACCACCAGTTTTCTTGTGTTCCGCCCTGGAAAACTGCTTGATCGCTGCTTTTTCGAGGAATAGCAGGTCCTTCAAGCACCACACCGACTTCCTGTGTTGGTATAAGGCCACCGTAATCAACAATATGAATGTCATGTAATTTTGCATATTGTGGGAAGGACACACTTTAAACTTGAACCGAAATCATTGTACGCAATAGGACTTATTTAAAGTAAGAAATTGTTTGGTCGTTTAATAATAGAAAAGTTTAAATTCGGAAGTATATATATACAAATGATTTGGGTAAAAAAAAAAGCAAGACATAAGCCAATTATTGGGAGATACACTTAACTCTCACTTATACAAAATTGATTTGACTATTCAGAATATGCTTTAAGACTTTAAGGGATCAAAACCACCAATTATTTTCATATCTACCGAAATGGTAATTACTAGGAAATCAATTCATAAAAAAAGTAAATGGGCAAAATGCCTTAATCCCTCTACCGACATATCAGAGGAAATCTATTACCGAACTTGGAACAAAGACATTAAATGCTTTCTTTTTGTTTATTTTAAGCCTAAATCATCATAGGGATAAGCGTATCATTTGTTTGGAGAAGGTAACAATTGGAGGAGCTAAAGTAATGCTCTCTCTCTCTCTCTCTCTCTCTCTCTCTCTCTCTCTCTCTCTCTCTCTCTCTCTCTCTCTCTCTCTTTCTCAGAATATGAAGTTTAAAGGTTAATGCTTACATCCAGCACGGAATATGTAAAGAATTTTTTTTTGTTTTGTTTTTGTTTCAAACAAACTATTATTAGTTGATTTGCTTCATATCAACCATTCAATTTATTTTCAGTGTTTTATTGGGGTACATATTCATTGTTAAATGAACTTTGTTGATTATGCTTTTTCCGTATTAATACTTGGATATATAATAAAGTAAAATGCTAAAGAACTACAAGATGTTTGTGTGAAGTTAACTGACGTTTCTCCCATGACTCTCCACTATCCCTTATGGCCGCCCAGACGTTAAATGGGCAGGTAATTGTAAACGCTCTCCAAGTAATTGAAAAGCACTAGCCAAATCTGATACTCGTCACGCGAGGGGGAGTTAGTAACCTTTCTCACACATTAAAGAAAATCCCTTTGAGACTTCACACCCTCCAGATATTGCTAACAGTCGCCAGTCAATTTCCCTGAGATCAATTCGAGGGAAAATTCTCCCCGCTTTGCTACCTGCAACCACTACTGCGGGTCACTTCTTTGACCTGTCCTGCACCTGCATCTCCACCCTCATAACCTCGCCCCTCGAGTCTAATCATCTCACTATTGTTATCTCTATTCCTTGAACCTTTCACTGGCCGTCTCTCAACGACCTTTCAGGTGATTGGTCGAAACGGGAAATATTCGCCAAAAATCGCGGGATGGTTCGAATTGCATGATTGGGGCCATTTTCCATGCAGATTGATCAACTGCTTGCCATTGGGTTTCATTTTTCTCAGTACCTGCCAAGATTATCCACATGCCCTGAGAAGAGAACAACAGATGACCTCATTAAGAAGGAACTGTCAAAACACGACCACCGTCGATGCTGATGTGGTATAAATACTGGCTGCAACAGGACTTCCTTTGCTAGTGTACTACACGACGTATCCCTGTCGCGTATCCTGTTGGATAGGGACTCTGATTGAGTTCCCACTAGACGTCTCTGTGATGTCACTCTGAAGGTGGTCCTTGTCAAATCGCCTTGGACCCTGAGCGCTGATGACTCTGTGATCCAGAACGACCTTTCTACTTCTCATCGGATTCCTTGATGGTGGGGAACTGTACGCGACGCTGCTTCCATGGTTATTCCTGCAACGAGAACTGGTTCTAATCTACTCAAGTCTTGTCCATGGACCAAGTTAAAGGTTGATTGGAAGTTGTTTGTCCGGCCTCACCATTTTTTGCCTTTCACTTGAATTTCTCACCTGTTCTCCTGTTCTCATATACATTCCTTTTGAATTCGCCCTCAGAGATTCTCGTGATTTTGACTGTGGTGTATTTGTTTTATAAGTATTGGAACAACAGTGTTAGTCTTATTTATGCTTCGACGACAGTGTTAAAAGTTCCGTGTTTTTTTGCCTGCTTTTAATTTTTGCTTAAGTATTCCAATTTAACTTTCACTCATAATTCCCTCGTTTGTTACAACATCCCCTGCATTGCAGATCTGTGTTGCGAGTAACCTGTTGTGTGAAATCACCTATAGATCTACGGTGCCATCTTCTTGCAAACTGCATGTGCCATATCCGATCAAGATTTTCCGGATTTCCAGTGTGAACAATCTCTTTGCGTACAGTACTCCATCTTGTACTATCTAAGGATCCTATTCTCCTTCTATGAAGTGTGTGTGAGCCTAGTCAGGCATAGATGCATACCTTGCAGTGGTGTGGCACTCTTGTTTGTTGAGTGTCATTTAGTACAGTGATTTTGATAGTGCCATGGAGCATATATATATATATATATATATATATATATATATATATATATATATATATATATATATATATATATATATATATATGTATATTTCATCTTCTGATACCTTTGGTGAATTAGGTGTTTTAAGTGGACAACATTGAACCCTTCTTTGATTGATATTGGGTTGTGTTAATTTCACTAAAGCATTACATTCTGATCACTGGAGAGTGGCCTCCCTAGTCAGTTTGATGTTTCCAAAGGCATAGTTTAGAGCCATCCCTCAACCACCACGGCTGCGCCCATGACAATATACATATATATATATATATATATATATATATATATATATATATATATATATATATATATATATATATATATATATATATATATATGTATGTATATATATATATATATTTATATATATATATATATATATATATATATATATATATATATATATATGTGTGTGTGTGTGTGTGTGTGTGTGTCTATGCACATTCTGGAAAAGAATAACTACAGCCACAGCAGATCAGGTTTCCACCCTGGCCATTCCACTCTCAGGTCGCAAAGGTCAGATCCCATCGGGGGAAGATCCTTTCGAACGAAATCAGGAAGACCAGCCAGGTTAGTGTCCTTTGCACTTTCAGACAAGTGAAGGTTAATGAGGGACCTTTTTAGATCAAAATCTGCAGTCTCTTCACTGCAGTAGTTAAACCAATTCATTTTCCGAGGTTCCATGTTTTCAAACATAGCTGGTAAATGAGCTTTTGAAATTCCTCTTTACACTGTGAAGAAAATGAGGTGAAGGACCTCAACTGACAATAATAAATAAGCTTTAGGAAACTGATTTCAGACCAAATGACTGTCAAGATTAAAGGTCTCTCCCAGACTGTGGTATCGAGTGTCGTGAATGTAGCATAATTTCAGCTGATATCGACGCTTGCTGAATCAAATAACGCTGAATCTGGGTGCCGTTGTGTCCCTTGCCTCAGCATCTGTATTTGTAAAGCATTACAGACAGAAACAAATATTCAGGATAATACGAGGTCAAGTCAGGCTGTTGACATGGAGGTCATTTGTGAAGATCGTGTATCAAGTCTTCTCGATAAGTTTAAAGGAAGTTAACAGCAAAAGCAACGTCTTTAATATGATAATAATAATAATAGAAATAAATTTCTCCTCAAATCCGGGTAGCATTTTCCTGAAGTCTGTACTAGTATAAGCAAGCTTCGCCACCTCGCCCCCCTCCCTTCTCTCTCTCTCTCTCTCTCTCTCTTTCTGACTGAGGAAGCTTTGTAGTATAGATATATTTTTTCATTGTATAATTATTATTGTAACTAGCCATCATAAACGAATATAGTACCTGATTTTCAATGTATCTTCGCCCAGAAGAGGCTGCGGGCGTTTTGAGCTGACAATAAATAAAAATAAAGTATCTAAAAGAAAACAAGAATAGCTTAGTATTAGATGTTATTAATAGTAATGTGGTGACTGGTGCCCACTACACAATTATGAAGTACAGTCATCTGTGTAATGTACTGCTTCCTCAGAGACTCGGAACATCATGAGTGTCTCTGTCATGAAGGAGACAGGATTTTTTGCCGAGAGTAGTTGGGAAACTATAATTCTGAAGACATTTCAATGAAGGTTAGGAATAAAAAGTGAGCATGGGCAGGTCATATCATGCACATTAGACCAGCAGCAGACGCATTTTTTCTTGATGTTTATCGGCAAAAAAAAAGTGTTGTAATCAATGAATATACCTTAACTGTGATGACAATAGGTTACTTTGTCTTACTAGTATTCACAAATATTAAAGTCTTACAACATGTAAGTATATATATGTCTTGGCTAAATATGACTTAAAAATATTATGAATTCAAATTTATTATCTCGACACGGTATACAGTGTTACCATTCACCTAAACTTATTACACCATGTGCCTTTTATAGTGTACCTTCAGAAGGGAGGAAATTTAATGGCATAAGGCCATACCTTGTATATTTGCATTAGATAAAGTACCCCTCGTTCAAACAGCTGCAAGTGCGCTACAAGGTGCGTTTTCAACGGTTATTTATGTAATCGTTGTTGGTAATACGGTAGGGGCAGAGCCTGTTTATACTAAGTACAGACTTCAGGAAAATGCATCCGGGTAACACTCTTGCTTCTCATTTGAGAATCCTGGGTTCGATCCCGAGTTGAGGTAGAAATGTATAAATAATGATTGCGCTTAATTGATTTTGAAATGACCGTGACAAAGAATCTTCAATGCTTTCATTTGTATTTGGGAAATTTCGCTTTGAGATGAGCTTTTTGAGGATGAGACGCATCAACTTTGTCATTCCAGTGGTATTACGAAAGGCTGAGATGCATAGGAGTTACCTATCTTATTCACTCAGAGGGATAATTCGAATGAAATGCTGTCAATTGGGTCATTGCTGAGTCGGGAAGTTGGGGAAAACTCGCTGGTATGTAAGCAGTTAGCTTGCCCAGGTAACTCCTTGGGTGCAGTTGCTCTCAGGTTCCAACTTCTTTTAGACTTGTATGGCCTAGTGGGCAGCGCCCTTGCCTTTCAATTGAAAGACCTGGGTTCGATCCTGATGTGAGTCAGAAATTTATTTCTGTTCCACGCGTGATTGTGTGTTGATTATTTCTATCTTATTCACTCAGAAGGGATAATTCGAATGAAATGCTGTCAATAGGGTCATTGCTGAGTCGTGAAGTTGGTGAAAACTCGCTGGTAAGTAAGCAGTTAGCTTGCCCAGGGTGCAGTTGCTCTCAGGTTCCAACTTCTTTTAGACTTGTATAGCCTAGTGGGCAGCGCCCTCGCCTTTCAATTGACTTGACTGGAACTTAAAAAAAAACTAACACTGCCTTGTGAGTTTTTCATGCAATAATGTGAGAGTAACCAATATGATGTTTCTTCCCGAGATACCTCCAGCAATGATGATTTTTTTTTATATGCGACTCAGTTACTTAATTTCTTTATTTTTGCAAATAACCTTTGATACGTCTGATAAATTTTTAAAGGAGAAAAAAAAAAAGAAATTCGTTCTAAAGTATCCTAATGAACACTTCTTTTTTTTATGTGAACTCTAATTTGCTTTTCGCGACAAGAATGTTAAAAAACTCTCGGCCTAATTAGAGTGACCAGAGGTGTTTTTTACGAGGAAGTTTTCACGTTTCTTCTTTTCGAGGACCAGAATTCAAGTAATGGACTCTCTAGTTGATTAAACTTCATTTAAGTAAACTTTAACAGCAACTTCTAAATCATTTTAATTGTCGAGTTTTTATCCCAAGGAGAATCAGTCGAGGAAAAAAAAAAAAAACAAACAGACCGTTTGATACAGTGGATTTTAGATGCTAAATTCAAGTGTTTTCCTAAAGGACTTCCACTCTTATTTACTTCTTATGTTGGTTTGCCTGACATCCATGTTCACTATGTGTTATAGGGTGCCACAGAGCGATTAGTCTTACTAATGCAGGATTTATGGAAGTGAATCGTAGGTCTCTCTAAAGTAGGATTCACGGAGGTGATTAGAGGTACCTTTTTTTCAAGATTCTTAGGCTTCTTAGGAGTAGTTTCCTAGTAAAGAAATCATAGAAGCTATTAGAAGAAGTTTCCTCGTGCAGGTTTCGTCTAATTGATTTGTAGCAGTTTTCTGAAGCAAGATTCGTGGAAGTGATTGCCAGGGCCTTTCTGATTGAGCTCTTAGTGGAGGTGGTAATTAGGATCCTTGTCACTTAGGGGACTGATTTTTTAGGGGTGATTGGTCTTTCTTGGAGCAGGACTCATGGGAGTCATTCAGTCCTTACATTGCTGGATTCATGGAAGTGATCAATCCTTCTAATGCAGGATTCAAGGATAGGATTAGTATCCGAATACACGATTTATAGAATTAACTTTTCTGATTCGTGATAGAGGATTCTAATACAGGATTCACATGAATGGTTAATCCTACAAATGCAGGATTCATAGAAAGGATTAACCTGCATAATGCAAAGTTCATTGAGATAATTAGTTATTGTAACGCATGAATTGAGGAGATGATTAGTTATGCTAATGCAGGATTCACGGTGGGATTAGTCTCACTTCTGGCGATTTCGTGGAAGTGGTGTACTACCATTCCGATGCAGGATTCACAGAGGATAATTCATTCTAATTCAGGATTCATGGGAAAAATTTTTCTTATAATTATTCATGTAAGTCATTACGTTGTAAAACAGGATTCACAGTAGCACTCGTAATTAGTCCCACTCATGCAGGATTCCTGGAAGTGATCAGCCTTCATGATACAGGATTTATGAACGTGTTTAGTCAGTCTGATGCAGGATCCATTGAGGGGGTTAGCAGTGTTCCTAAGAGAAGGATTCACAGAAGTGCTTATATACACTTGTGTCATGCAGGATGCATGGAGGTGATTCGTAGGACACCTCTCATGCAATATTCGTGGAACTCAATCCAGATTCCTCTAGAAAGCGTGACTGTGTTTTTTCATGTCCCATCAAGGGCTGCCGTTGGCAAAACCCTTTGTGTGTGTGTGTGTGCGGGTGTGTGGAAATCGTTGTCCTTTGGTCGAGAAATACTGTAACAGTGTTGGCCATACCTAGGCTTTGAGATTAAGGGATTTGCTGCCCCTACAGGTAACCAGCGACACGGGAGGGGAAGATGACCAATAAAAAGAGGAAGAGACCGAACGGGAAAAGAACCTCTCGCTCTCCACTTTCTTCTGTTTTTCCTTTTCCGCTTTTCACTCGACTGAACAAACACATTTTCCCTCGCTGCTCAAAGACTTCATTCAAACAGTTTTGTTTTCTATGGTATATTTTCTGCGTGGCTGAGCGACGTGCTTCTGATTTCAGTTTATGCTGAAGAAAGTTTGTGAGATGATGTATATATTATGAATCGTATCTCGAGATCCTTTTTAAATTTCTGTATCCAAATTGAATTTGGGAATCCATCGGCGTCAGTCCCTAAGGTAAATTTTTATTCTTTATTTCTTGATAAATATGAATGATCTTATATTTTCATCTAATTCATTCTTCAGTTTCATTGGTCCTAAAACTTTCTAGAACGACGTTTGAAGATTGTTTAAATGACCAAAATGGAGGCAGATTCAAATTTTAACGTGAAAATAAAGATTCACCTGCAAAGTTTAAATTAGGCTTACTTTTGAAATTATCTTCTCTTTTGCTTTTTATCACGCATGAAAATTATTATTCTAACGGATCCCTTGTTCCTAACAGTGTCATTATTATTATTATTATTATTATTATTATTATTATTATTATTATTATTATTATTATTATTATTATTATTATTATTATTAAGGAGGAGACCTTCTCTGAGGGCAGTTGTATTAAAAATTATAGCTGTTTTCACGGCATTTAATCTATATAGTCGTTATTCTTCTTATTACCTTTTTTTCAACAGCATGTAGCTGTAAATCAGGTTTCCCAAAGGACATACAAAGATTTCTGTTTTCTTAGGTTTATTTCCTCTGGCGTTTCAAACGCGCTCTGGCGTTTATTTTCAAAGAGTGAATGAAATGGCATGCAGGTACAAGGGTATATATAGCAAGCGGGGGTGGGGCGGTGGGTGTACAGTTGCCGGGTCGGTTATTCAGCTGCGTTTTAGTCGTTCACGGGTTGGTGACGAAGTCGGTCCCGGAGGCGTTGAGATCTTCTCGGTGTAATCACTGTTGGAATTTGGGAGTGGCTATTAGCCGGGATTATAGGTCGTTCAGGTAATCTGCCTCCTGTGTTCGGTGCTGGCTCTCTCTCTCTCTCTCTCTCTCTCTCTCTCTCTCTCTCTCTCTCTCTCTCTCTCTCTCTCACTCCTTTTCTCTCTCTCGTCGGTGTCTGGCGTCGGCTGGTTTCTTAAATTTCTCCTTATGATGGTAGGGAGAAATTCGGTTTACTTCACCGTGTTGATGTTCAGCTTTTTTTCTAAAGTACGGAGTGCCTCGAGAAGCCGTAGGCATCAGCGGTCCGTTGCCTGATCTATGATTTTGGCGCCCTCCACAAGTTCTTCTCTTTCGAGCCTTCTTTGATGTTTTTGCTCTTAGTGATAGAAAAAAAGCCCCTTATTGGAGGTGACAGGAGAGACGCTTAGAGAGTTTGGTAGTGGTCATTCCGATATAAGAGTGGCGGCATTTTCCCATCGGGCATGTAAATTCGTAGATGACACTTCTCTTTCAAGACGTTTCTTGGGGGTGCTTGGTTGATCTTAAGCAATAACTGGCTTGTTTTCATATTTTTACAGTACATTATCAGATTACTTTTGTCATCTGCAGTAGGAGTTACATTTTCATTTATTATTTTTCTGAGGGTCTTTTCATCTTCTACATATTTTTGGTGCATGTAGTTCAGTTCCTGTAATATAGTTTTATCTTGAGCACTGACGCTGAAATACCGAATTCATCTGAATATCTGTCATTGGGATCCCTGGACACGCCGCATAATATTGCAGCTGAAGCATACTCTGTTGGCTGCAGTCAACTGCTTTGCACTGGAACGTAAATTGCCGTTACAGACAGACAGACAGACAGACAGACAGACAGACAGACAGACAGACAGACAGACAGACAGACAGACAGACAGACAGACAGACAGACAGACAGACAGACAGACAGACAGACAGAATGAATGAATAACGGAAACTCAGTGGCCGACATTAATAACAATGGCCAGAGTTTATGGCAGTATGATTATTATTACAAATGTTTACCATGAATAATATTAATATTCTTTTTTTTTTATTTTCAGGATCTCTACCTTTCATCGGCTTGGTGAGTGTTAAAACATTATTATTTTTTGTTTTTATTTTTTATGAATCATACATTTTTTAAGGTATGCTTTTTTTTTCTTAATACACTGGGTTTTTATCCTGTTTATTGTTAAGCATTTTATTTTTCCACTGTTTTCTCTGTGTGGCTTTTTATTCATTTATTTTAACTTTTCACAAAATCATAGTTTTTTTTTATTGATTCTGTCCATCTTGTTTACTTTTATTATTATTAGTATTATTATTTGGAAGTTTCATTTAATTTTCTCTTTTTCTCTACTGATTTACTGGAAAACTTAACAAACCCGTTAACGGCCACAAAGGAAATATTTATTATATTGAAAAAATCTTTCCTTCACTCTGAAACCATTCATTTTCCATCGTTTTTCACGCATCTTCACTTATCACTCACTAGTATGTAGTTACAAGAGGTTTTGCTTCAGTTCATCATAAAAGCATTTATTATTCATCAATTTTCATTTTCTCGACATTGTCGCGTATCCTGAAAGAACTTCAGTTTTATCTCTGGCAGAAGAATGCCGAAGGTTGTTCAAAAGTCAAGCAGAGTTGAAAAACTTTCACCTCACCCAATTTGGAAAGTTGCTCCCCACCCGCCCCACCTGTCTTGCAAATGAAGTTATTATTCTGTCAATATTGTTTCTGCAGCGTCATCTACAGAAACTAAAGATTACCTTTGATAAAATCAGTACCTTGAAAGCAAGCGAGTTCTGGCATTTCAAACTTTGAAAACTAAGACCCATTTTATGGCAGCTCCATAAACAATACCTTTAATATTATGTCAACATAATGTATATTTTTCAAATATACATAGGGACGACGCAGTCGTTAAAGCAGTGGGTCTGTTCGATATAAAGAAGGATAAACCATGTCCGAGTACACTCACAACATTTTCACTTATTTGTCTACTTGATAAGTTTCCATTATATATTTAGAGTGCTGAGCTGTGAAGAGCAGGCGCTAATAATATAATTTCACGATCTTTCTGGGCGAAAGCCCAATAGGGACTTAGTGTCATCAGTATTCCTCACTTGATGCACTGTAGGTCATTAACTGCACCCAGTGTTGCCGAAACGTAGAAATGTGGCCTCCGGTGTGGAAGTTTTCATGCACAAGACGATCGAGTGCAGAAGTGGCGTCTTCATTTTACGGTCTGCCACACCCAGTGTGGAAAAAATATCCACACTCTTTTTAGGGGTTTATTGTGGTCAGATATATTATTTTCTTATACCATGTGATTCATTTACCTTTCTTTTAATTTTTTTGCATATTTATATATATATGTTCATATAATAGTGACTTTCATAAAGAACAATCAGAGAATGGTTGTTTCCAGGACAATTTACGAAGACATCGATCGAGTGGTGTCTTGAATGATACAGAACGCAGACGATACCAGAGTAACAGCTTTAGGTTTCCATCTAACTGGAGCCACTTAAATCTGTTTAGAATTGTTTTACTAAATGTAAAAAATGATTTTGATGAACTTGATAAGGGAAGTTCTTTGCAAAGTGATATTGTAAGTGCTTTTAATGTTTAGATCTATATAACAGTCCCATCATCAGTTTATCCCATAGCATGTCAAGAGACCCATTTAATGATAAACATCTAGGTTTTCTGGCTAATGTATATTTACAGCAAATGATCTTTAGATAGTAAAGAAAAGCATATATTTTTAGATATACATTAGATTTTACCGATGGTTGAATGAATGTAAAATTTAGGCGAACGTGGAAGTCAGTGGTGTGGAAATGTGGCTACACTGGACCCTGCACCCACTTCTTGTTTTTATTAACCTCCAACCACTGTTTTCTTCAGGCTGTCCAACTCCAGCACACTGTTTTCACTGTCTATCAGATGTTATTTGGTCACCTGTCACGTACCATTTATTTGGCATTTACAGTTACTACTGTGCATTTCATGGTCGTGTCTAATTGATATTCGTCGATAAAATCTTTCTAAAGCATCGGATATGGAACGTATTTTGGAAATAGCTATTTGAAGCCACAGCCTAATTGGCAAAAATATGCAGTGATGTCTAATGTTGAAAATTAAGGCGCTTATCAGAGTAAATCAAAGAAATTAAAGGGAAACTTAGCTAAACCTAGCAGGCTTGTAGAGAGAGACTAGTAAAACGTCATTACTGAAGGCCCTCCCACTCATTGACTAGACACCTCGCCCATACACAGTACTTTATGAAGACTTAGATGTTGGTAGTGGTAGTATATGGAATTCCACTCATTTTACTAGACACCTCGCCCATACACAGTACTTTATGAAGACTTAGATGTTGGTAGTGGTAGTATATGGAATTCTTATATTGTTTCACACACTCAAACACCTACCCTACATTCTCTCTCTCTCTCTCTCTCTCTCTCTCTCTCTCTCTCTCTCTCTTCTCTCTCTCTCTCTCTCTCTCTCTCTCATCTTTTCGATGAGTCTCTAAGCAGAGTACAATAAGGGAATGGGCACCAAATGAGAATATTAATTGTGTAATACAGTTCCATGACGTAATTCACGTTTCCTTCAACTTGAAATGTGGACAAGTCTTATAGTAACACTCTCGGCAAAAACCATTGTTGCCCTGGAGTTTCTGTTGCTCCGTATTGTCTCCTCAAAAATTTCTGTTCAAGTGTACCTGCTTAGTTCTGCTAAATGAATGCAACATAACCCAAGTGTTCTAACCTTAACTTCCTTAATGGATGATCAGTCCCATAATAAATCCACAGTGCTTGGTATAGCACACTACTCCCCCTTCATTATTTTATTTATGTGCCTCTGTGTCAGTTTTGTTGTTTCTATACGCTTGATTCTTTTACTTGAAACTGACACTAATGTTTGTTGTAGGGTTGTTGAGTGGTTATCAGTGAGTCTATGTATTCCCGGTTTTATCTGTTTATTTATTTTTTTTTTATAGATTTGAAGTGAATCATTCTTCCAATTTTCAGTTATTTTGATTATTGCATATATATATATATATATATATATATATATATATATATATATATATATATATATATATATACACACAATTTCATTTAATCATAACTACATTGTTGTGATACTCGTAGCTCATAGTCCAAGCGCTTGGGCTATGCCCTAAATTGTATAATCCACTAACCAATTTTTACTGCACTATCTTACAATTTCGATAATTATCGCATATCCCACTCAAGGTATTGCTTATTGTACAAGATGGTCAAATATTTCTGTTGCTGCGATCATTATCATACTCTTGGGAACCTGCTATTACGTCTGATGTCATAGTTTACGTCACAACTAGCCTCTCTCTGGGTGCTTACTAAATTTGACTAAGTTTTCCTTTAAATTTCCTTGATTTACTCTGATAAGTGCCTTAATTATCCACATTAAACATCCCTGCATATTTTTGCCAATTAGGCTGTGGCTTCAAATAGCTATTTCCAAAATACGATCCTTATCCGATGCTTTGGAAAGATTTTATCGACGAAAATCTATTAGACACGGCCCTGAAATGCACAGTAGTTTTCTTCAATGGCTTATTTGTTTTGGTCTTAATGGCTTTTGAATATATACGTCGTTTGTTGCGTCTTTAATATTTTCTTGTTATTGAGACAACCTACTGAATAGCCTGCGTTCCGTGCATTCGGAGCCTTTTCTAAGGAATGGTTTCTTCATGACTCCTTCTATTCTATATTCGTCCATGCTCCTACGTACGTGCAGTTATACTTTTATGCCTTGTTACGGTGCCATAATGATCTCAATTTTGTCCTTTTCCCTCTGGTTTCTGTTTCTCACTAAATAAATGCTCATGAGGCTTTTTTTTTTTTTATTTATGCTTCTCTTTTATACTTCTGATATGATATGCAGTTCCTCGTTGGACCGATCGATATCGTTCTTGGATAGCACTTTGCTGGGCCTGCGTTCGATTTTCCAGCCGGCCAATGAAGGACTAGAGGAATTTATTTCTAGTGATAGAAATTCATTTCTCGCCATAATGTGGTTCGGATTCCTCAATAAGCTGTAGGTCCCGTTGCTAGGTAACCAATTGGTTCTTAGCCACGTAAAATAAGTCTAATCCTTCGGGCCAGCCCTAGGAGAACTGCTAATCAGCTCAGTGGTCTGGTTAAACTAAGGTATACTTAACTTGCTACCTATTATGTATGCACTCTGGCGGAGCATAAACTTTTTCTGATTTGAAGAGCACTGCTTGAAACAGAGGTCTCCCCATATTTTCTCATGGAAGTTCTCCTGTACGAAGTGTCCTATTTGTGCCTCAGTTTCTGGCATTGCATGCCATTATTTCTGACACAGAAATCATAACACTTATTGTTTACTTAGAGTAGCTTATCAACGATTCCTACATTATTTCTTTTCTGCATTGAGGTTTTAATGATATTTTATTTCACAACTTTGGTTTTATATCCTTGAGACAAGTTGCTGATTATGGTTGATATATATATGTATATGTATATGTATATGTATATGTATATGTATATGTATATGTATATGTGTATGTATATATATATATATATATATATATATATATATATATATATATATATATATATATATATATATATATATATATATATATATATATATATAGATAATGATGTTCTGTTCTTCAACCCCAGTGACATTTGGTATTGTCCTTTTTGGGAACTTTCTCCATTTTTCAGAAGCCGTAATGTTTATTTCTCTCTTATTTTAAACGACTTGTAACTTTAATTTTGTCAAAAACTACATAAAAAAAGATTCATCTTAATGATTCTTGGATTCATTGAAATTCCATGAATTGCCAACATTTCTCTGGATAGTTTTTTTTTTTTTTTTTTTTTTTACTTTGGAACCGTATTCGCCACCAATGTACTCTTTATTTAATTTCTTTTCATTTATATCAGTGACTTTCTCTCAGGTGATTTCATTCACCACTTCTGAGAGAGTCTGCGACTGCCTCAGGTGTCCTGTGGATGTTGAGGTGAGACTTCTTCCTTTGCTTCTTTATTCTCTTTCGTTATTTTAAATACTGATCATTTTATTTCGTCAGTATCCGTGAGGTACCTCTGGTTTCAAACCTCACACTTCAACAAGTCTCGTTTTTTTGATGTGGCACAAAATGGCAACATTCAATGGGCCTCATGAATAAAACTTCAGCCAATGCTTTTGCTTGGATTTTAAAGCAATTGCTTCAGTTCCCATGAATAAAACAAAGTAAATGCTTGTGCTAGTAGCAAATGCTTAGAGCAGTTGCTTAAGCTCAAGCAAATGCTTCTAAATTATCAGCAATTGCTTCATTTCCAATAAATAAAGCATAGCAATTGCTTATGATTCTCAGCAATTGCTTAAAAAAGTTTAAGGCAGCTCACTAGGTGCTTGAAACGCCTGTGAACTGAATCTGATGGCGGCTTTTCTCCAAATTCGTAAAAGGAAAACTTACCGAAATCGCCATAAAACATTACCCTGCGATTACAGAAAGTTGTACAGATTCAGTGAAGAAAATGTGGAATGGCTGGCACAACATTTTTTAGGTGAATATGGAGAAACACGTGGAGGTGCTCTCTCAAATAAGGATCAAATGAAAACATTCTTAAGGTATGTGTCAGAGCCAGGCTACCAAAACGGCATAGGAGAGGAGATAGGAATTCATCAAACAAGTGTTAGTAGTTATTGGAGATGTTCTCAAGAAAATTGTTGAAAAAGCAAATTTATGGATAAGATTTCCCCGGTCTGAGAATGAAATGAGAAGGGCCCAAGAGAAGTGGTCAGAAAAATATCAGTTTCCATATGCAATTAGGTCAGTTAATTGCACTCATGTGCACATTCCACAATTGAAACATCATGGTGATGAATACATAAATAGGAAAGGATTTGCAAGCATTAATGTCCAAGCCACTTGCAATGCTGATGAAGTGTTCACTAGCATCGATGCTCAGTGGCCAGGGAGCGTACATGACAATAGGATCTTGAAGAACCCCGATATTCATAATGTAATGAGCAACCTCAATGATAATGGTAATTTTCTGTTGCTTGGGGACGGTGGATACCCTATACGAACTTGGTTAATGACTCCATTATCTGTGTACTGTTGGGAACATGTTGCTTATTTTAATGGTCAGTGTGATTTTTTATTGGAGAGAGAGAGAGAGAGAGAGAGAGAGAGAGAGACCTTACCTTACAGACCTTATAGTTCGTTCGGGTTGCCCCAGGTCCCTCAGTGTGAGGCACCTCTGATGCCTACCAGAGAATTGCTAATGCAACTTCTGGTATATTTTGCATCTTCCAATCTTGGATGGTCTGGGACGCAGCTTAGATATTTGTCGAGCTTATTCTTAAACACATCTACGCTCATTCCTGATATGTTCCTCAGATGAGCTGGTAACGCATTGAATAGACGCTGCATTATCGATGCTGGTGCGTAGTGGATTAATAATGTCCTGTGTGCTTTCCTTAGTTTTCCTGTATAGTTTTGGGCACTATTAATCTACCTCTGCTTGCTCTTTCTGATATTTTTAGCTCCATGAGAGAGAGAGAGAGAGAGAGAGAGAGAGAGAGAGAGAGAGAGAGAGAGAGAGAGAGAGAGAGAGAGAGAGAGAGAGCCAGGAACATACGCAGAAAGAGAGTCAGCAACTTACAGAGAGAGAGAGAGAGAGCGCGCCAGGAACATACGCAGAGAGAGAGTCAGCAAATTACAGAGAGAGAGAGAGAGAGAGAGAGAGAGAGAGAGAGAGAGAGAGAGAGAGAGAGAGAGAGAGAGAGTCAACAACTTACAGTGAGAGAGGGAGAGATGCCTCGGTACAGGGAATCTGTGTGTGGAGCTGTTGACGGTCTTTGTAGGTCTAAATCATTTCGTTCTTCTATATTAAATATAATTCATATAGCGTTTTCTTCTGATAATATTAATTCTATACTAATATTATTATATGTTAATATATTATCGAAGATAATTTGAAAACTGGATTATGTCGATGATATGTTTACTTTTATCAGAAAGAAGGAAAAGTAACTGGCAACAATTTTTTTTTGCTTTTAACATTTTTTTCTGGATTGATATATCAATAATATCAAGACTGGCGCACAACAGTGAATTACATAATGTTGATGCGTGAGCTAGTGAGAGGACTCTAGTTTTTGCTCTTACTAGTGCTACAGTAGTAAAAAAATGACGTCAGTGTTCAAGCAATGATGCAACTGAATCATATAAAAATTTGTTGTTCTGCATTATGGACATAATTATGTTGCTCCGCATCCTATTGTTTAATAATGGGTGACAGTTAAATTGAAGTTTATCACTCATAGGCTATAAGTGTTACACAAAGGAAAAATTACGTCTTGAAATTGCACTTTATATAGGTAAAGATGTATCCAGCCTCAAATCGTATTGGCTATACCACACCACGTCCCGCCTACAGTATACATTATTATACGGAGCACTGTTGCAGTGTCCCTTTTAGGTCTAAACTGCGAAGTAAACAAAAACCAAGAAAACACACACACACGCTCACACACCGGATGTCTCAACTCTCAAACTCTCTTGGCTAGCCAAAGGGGTTATAATACCTAAGGCCCAAAGGATAGGAGGTCTAACCACGTGCAGGTAAATTAGGCGTTAGCCAGGTATGTATGTATGTATGTATGTATGTATGTATGTATGTATATATATATATATATATATATATATATATATATATATATATATATATATATATATATATATGTATACTTACAAGGTGATATAACTATTTCTATTCATATACATTTACGCAAATATACCGTCGGGAATGGATAAAACACATAAGTCGGACGTGGCTGGTTCTCTAAGCAAAAACTAGGACTCCATTCAGCAAAAGGTAGCAAACGGTGATAATTATTATTCATAAGAAGATTTGAAGCAATTGCTTTTTGCCTAAGCATTGGCTACATTTTGCTACATGAGCTTTTCCTTTTTCTTACAAGCTTTTGCTTGAAGTAAATGCTTGCTTTTTATTCATCAGGCTCATGATCTTTGTCTCTACTTCACAGTAATTTGATTCTTGATCGTCGTCAGGATCAGCTCTTACAGTTTCGCCAACCCTTTCCCTATCGCTTCCACTTGAGTTTTTTTCTCCCAGTAGTTCAATCCTGTTGTTTTTGAGTCTCACTTACCGGCCACAAGCTTGACTTTCTTTTTCCCTTAGCTTTTCCACTTTATAGAGCTAATTTTCAACAAGTCCTTTGACAAAAGCCTCTTTTTGATTGGATACAGCAGTTCGCATCATACATCTGTTTTCTTCGATTATAATGTTCAGGCACTTTGAAAGTTTTGTAATCTTACTTCCTGCCCACCGAAAATTGCAAGTTCACTTTCAAGTATTTTCCGGTATTATCAGTGACCTGTTGACCATCAAATTTACTTACATTTTTTTCTTTCATTTCCGGAGTTTAGTGGTTTATTATCTGGTCTATTCAGATATTGTAAGACCACTTTGTCTGTCCACATTGTAAGTCTGTATACCACCAGCGTCGTGTTGGCACATCTGTTTATGCCATATAAATAAATGTGTCGTATATCAACTTGCCTAATTCACTTGTGTTCAAGAATGTAAACGTTTGTTATTCGAAATATATGGTTTTGTCATGCAAATTGGGGTTTTATGGGCATTTTTAACTTCCTAAAACACTGTTAGAGTACATCTGTGAGAATATATATATATATATATATATATATATATATATATATATATATATATATATATATATATATATATATATATATATATATATATATATATATATATATATATATATATATATATATATATATATATATATATATATATATATATTTCTTTTTTTTTTCTTTTTATATATTTCCTGGTGCAGGTGGTTCTTATGACTCCACATTTATTACTTTACTCTAAAATGGCCTTGCAAGATAACCAGGACATATAAAACACAAACTAAAGGGAGTGGTACAAGGAGCGGAGGGCTCTTTCTCAAAGGGAAGTGCGTGAAACACGTGGATACAAAAATAGGTATATTCTCATAACACACAAGATCAAAGGGAAAATGAACTGAAACACGTTAAATTGCTGCTGCAGAAGTCCTCCCAAAGGGAGGGGGGGGGAGCTTGGGAATGCCAGGAACACAGACCAAGGAGAATTCTGCTACGATTGTCTGTCTGAAACGATATGAGGACCTAGGTTACAAATCTAATGCTGGAATTTGGGGAATGAATTACTCGGGTGTGCGCTGAGGGCGCCAAGGACTTCCCCGAGGCGTTACTTGTGACTCAGAGCAAGGAGGCAGTGAACACGTGGGCCGGGATTGAACCAAGAAGCATCAGGGAATACCAAGTTACAGGCCCAGAAGTTTAATAAATGCACAAGGGCGAACGTAACGTGACTAAGCAACTCGTTCTGGGTACTTTACCACATTGTAGAGGTGTAAGGCTGACGTCGGCGTCCAGCGGCGTCTTCTGCCAGGGTCCACGTGTGTGCGTCGACAAAGGGCCTCCCTCACCAAGGAACTGCTTTCAAGTCATAGGTTGGGGGCGGAAAAGGGCGCCCTTGTGATGATGAAAGGCCGCAGTTGAGTTTCCGCTCGGTTTGGGACTTGCAAATCCCCACTTGCAATCTTTGATGGCCACGTGGGTCGGGGTACGGAGCAAAGGGCAGTTAACTTCCACGTGGTGACGAGGGAAAGAAGGGCAGGGGGCAAGGTCTGCACTTGTGACCTCTTGGCTTAAACTCCCGACTGTGTGTGAGGGCGTGCTTCTCACGCCCTGACCTTTTATTGCTTCTGGACAGGGGTAGAGGGGGGGGGGGGCGATGTCCTGACCGGATCATGTGTCTGTATCAAAGAAAACGGCTGATCGTCCTGCCCGGGTCCACTTTCCTACCAAAGAGAACGGCGCAAGCCAGTTTATTCGCCCCAGGCGAGAATTAAATCTTTTGAGCGTCCCTTATAAACCCTGACTTCCACTGGTTAAAACTAACCCGAACCAGTATGCACTACCTCTCACAGGTTCAAAATAGACAGAGGCCTATCTATCGGCCAAGCAAAGCGGAAAGGCGGGCGCTTTCATAGCGTATTTTGGCGCTAATCTTTACAGCTCCCCTGGCAAGATGATATTCACACCTTTACGCGGGTGCGAATATCGATAACAGCAAAAATGAGCGAAGAAAACGTTCGACTTTACTATATCTTCTGCTTTGTTACAACTGTTACTTTACTTTATTTGTAAAACTCTGCTGCCACACTGAACAATAACAAACTGAAGGTTTACTTTAGGTGCAGAGTGCAATTTAGAATACACAATAAAAGGTGCCCTCACTTGCAAATTAATTATTGCTGAAATACTTCATAAGTACTGATTCTACCCATTCTTTACTCAATTTACTGGGGTAATAAGACGCTCAAAAGAAAATATACAAAGAACGCTTCAAAGTTACAAAATAACAACAACAAAAATAAAACATACAAGGCAGGATGTAAGAGGAAAACAAATGTAAATCAACCAACTTCTTATTGCTATCCTGGAATTACATGCATGAGATTAGTTGTGCCTTGAAGAGGCGGTATGAGTGGCAATACCCCGTTGGTTTTAAATGATATCCCCTTTACCAGAAATTGTAATAACAAAATTCAATTCTCCTTTTCAATCAAAATACAATAATTGTTCACAAGCTCGACGAGTAGCTAATTCCTCCAGCCAGCACTAAAATGAGATGACAGAAGTCTGACCGCGGAGAGGCGAAGAGATTATTCATGGGTTTTAATTCGCTAACTTAAACAATGCTAAATTTTTCCCATCCGCGGCCTACAACTCGAGTGTAAGTTATAAATAGCTACTCGCTCGAAGTATGAATGGGAGGATAAACAAATGAGGGGGAACTGGACGCGGATAAAATTCTCCACAAAAAAAATTAACAATAAAATTAAAAGAAAACTACACTGAATGACAAACGAAGGACATGACTTCTTACTGAGGGCGGGCCACGCCGCTGGTATTAAAAGGTTAACGTTAAAACTCACAAGGGCAGGAATTTTGTGACTCGAGATTCGTTAACAAAATAGAAGAAAAAGATTAAATGAAAAAGTAAATAATATACGCAGAAAACGAAGGATAACAGAGTGAGGTTTTTATTGTTTATTTATTAATCTAACGTCCGTCGCCAATAGACGACGGTCAGAGCTAACTCTCAGCCCAAGGGCTGGTAAAGGAAACCCAAAGGGTGCGACCCCTTCAGGAAGAGCTGACACGCCTGCCTTGTGCCAAGGGACAGGCGTAAGGGCATGCCACTTCCCACTCTGTCTCTCTTACTGCTTCAAAGATAAAATGATTAATGCATTTTTAAAGGGGATGATATCCCATATATTAACTGCCGCTTGCGGTGGTGATTAAGGGAAAGTGTAAAGGAAAGATCAATAGAGAAGGATGAGGGATAGAAATTCCAAAGGAAAGGAAGAAGATAGCGGAAGGCCTTGACATCCTCTCCTGGATGAAAGGTGCCAAGACGTTCAAAAGATGAAGAGGTGGCGCTATGCCAAGTTTGCACAGGGGCCAGAAGAGCTCGGGAGCTCGTTGTGGACTACCTGCGATTGCCCACAACCGTGGTAATTCCACCGCGAACCTCTCCTCCTTGGACCGTTGTCCTTGGCCGGGGAATCGGAGGGCCCGAGGCCAAAGGGCGGCAAGGGGTGCCATCTGGGTCAGCTGCTGCGACAACTGACACAGGAATTTTGTTCGCCATCTCGGACATTAACCGGCGCAGTTCTCAGAGTTCATCGGCCCAGGAAGGCAGGGCAGAATCATGACTCGCGGAGGAATCTGCGGCGGGCAGCGAGAGAGAGGAGACGGCCTGAGGGGGAGGGGTTGACTCGCATGCAGTGGTGACCAGCTCAGGCCCGGGTTGCGAATCCGTCCCTTTAGGTGAGCCTCCACTGGGGTCAGAAGAACCCAGGCCGGGCGAAGAGGGGGGGGTTTGGAGTTGGATCCCTTGGAGGGGGATCAGGGGCATGCTCTGTCACTGACATTGGCACTGGCGCTGGTAGCGATGTGGTAGTGGTCTCGTCTGTCTGGACGGACAGAGACTGGCACTGCTCAGTGCTCCCAAGTGGCACTGACAGAGGAGTTGATAGCCGAGATTCTTCTGAAGGGAGATCTGGCTGAGGCCTCGGCACTGGCACTGATGCTGCGCCGGGCACTGAACTTGGATTTGGAGGATTAATTGGGGAATTTGGACCCCGGAATGGTCGTGGTTTGGAAGGGGACGTAAAGTCCTGGCCCAGGAGGATGTCATAGCTTCCTGGAATGTGTTTCGCTACGGCGAGACGAAGGATCCTGGCTCTGTGGGGTCGGGTGACCCTCAGTTGGACCGTAGGGAGGATCATTTTAAAATCGTTTATGCCCTCAATTGTGACGAGCTTGCGTCGGTCTATTATAGCTCCATAGGGAACTTTGTCTTTCCTTATGAGGGACATTTGCGTGCCAGAGTCGTCAAATGCCTTGACCTGGCATGCTGAGTATCTACCTCGAGGGGGTGCCACATATATGGGACCCTCGGCAGGAGGGCCTAAGGACTCGGGATTCGTAACTGCCAGGGCGACGGCAGGATTACCGGACTTATTATTTCTAGGGCATTTTGCCCATGAGGAAGAGTGGCCATAAACCTTGCATGCCGTGCAAAAGGTTTGGCTGAAATCTCTTTGCACTGCCCCTGCAGAGGGCGCAGGCGACTTATTAGTGGGTTGTCCGGGAGAGAGAGGCTCTGGTTGTTTACTTCGGCATTGCTCCTTGGAGTGCCCGATCTTTCTACAGAACCCGCACACAATGGGTTTCTGCGATTGCCCATTCTTCGGCGGAGGGGCACCCGAGAGGAAGGCGGGTGGAGTCATTTTTCGCTGCAGGGAGCTCCCCTGGGGGTGATGAGTATCCCAGGAGTCGGCGATGCGACAGTATTCCACCAACGTTGGAGGCTCCTTCTCGGCGACGTGCGTGGCGGGGCCGGCAGGTCGTAGAGTAGGAAGTGTTCTATTTTCATCTGTTCCATTGCCTTGTTGAGGGTCATAACCCCCACAGACTCGAACCATTTGGCATGGGCACGCTCGGACTGGTAGGCCCAGTCTGCCCAGGTCTGATTTACTTCCTTCACTTGCCCTTGCCAGCGCCTCCTCCAGCGTTCAGGGGTTATTTCGTACGCCTTTGCGATAGTCTGGCGGACGACCTCCCAATTTTCCTGCTCCTCCGGCGGGAGGGCTTTGTAGGCAATAAGGGCCTTCCCTCCAAGGAACTTGCCCAACACCAGGGAGAGTTCGGCTGCACTCAGGGGGCAGCCCTTGAAGACTGTCTCGGCGCTGTCGAGCCACACCTCGGGCTCGGCCTCCGTCCATTTTGGCATGCAGGCGAGAGCCTGGCTGAAGGCACTCATCCCCTGGGTGGCAGGTGGAGGCGAAGGGCCACGCTGTTGCAGCATCGCGAGTTCATGGCCACGCTGCTTGTCCCTTTTTTCCCATGCCACTTCTTCTCGTTTCTCCTGAGCCTGTCTCTCTGCTTCTCGTTCCTGTCTTTCTGCTTCTTCTCGTCTCTCCTGAGCCTGTCTTTCTGCTTCTTGTTCCTGTCTCCCTGATTCTTCTCGTCTCTCCTGAGCCTGTCTCCTCTCCTGTACCCATTCTCTTAGCTCTCTCCCAGAAAGGCCGAGTTCCTTCCCGGAGGACATGAAGAACTTGAAATCCTCGCTCTGCTGAGTTCGTGTCGACATTTTGCAGGGGGGAGAGGACGCAAGTAACACACACAATTAATTTCCCAGTGCTGTGGGAATTTGGAATCTTCCCCAAAGGACGTATGAATGATCTGCCGCCCTGGTACAGCGGGAATTAGGAATGGGAATTTTCCGGTCTCCCAAGTTACCGACAAAACGGGCTTATTGGGGACAATAATGAACGAATATTTGGTCTCCCAAGGTATCGACAAACAGGCTGACTTGGGGACAAAATTGGAATATATATGGGTCTCCCGAATTACCGACGAGGCGGGCTTATCTGGGGACTGAATTGAAGATGAATTGGTCTCACCAAAGTACCGACGAACGGGTTTATTTGGGGACTAGATTGGAATATATTTGGGTCTCCCAAATTACCGACAAGGCGGGCTTATCTGGGGACTGAATTGAAGATGAATTGGTCTCACCAAAGTACCGACGAACAGGTTTATTTGGGGACAAGATTGGAATATATATGGGTCTCCTGAATCACCGACGAGGCGGGCTTATCTGGGGACTATAATGAACGAATGTTTTGGTCTCCCAAGTTACCGACAAAACAGGCTGATTTGGGGACGATAAGGAGCAAATGATTATTCTCCCAAGGTACCGACAAACGGGCTGACTTGGGGACAAGACTGGAACATATAGGTCTCCTGAATTACAGACAAAACGGGTTTATTGGGGACGATATTGAAAATGAATTGGTCTCACCAAATTACTGACGAAGCGGGTTTATTGGGGACAAGAATAGAATATATAGGCTCCCTAGAATTCCCGCACAGACGAAGTCTGATTAGCGAGAGCGCTAGTTTTTCTGACTTATGGGAGAAGTGTTATTCTTAAGGGCAATTAGGTGGGTGGCAATCCCAAATTCATAACAGATAGGCAACACACACAGCCGTAGTAAAAGCACAAAACAAAACAAAAAAAACAGAACAATACAGAACATATAATGTCAGACCCCCCAATAATGCAAAACAATTTGGTAGAGCGAAGAAAATCAAACAAACAAATTTTTACACATTCCTAACGGGCTAGGTCAAGGTCGTTTCTCTTCCCGGTGTGCTTATCTTATAGGCCGTCTGCGCCGAATGAATGAACGTAGTAAACAAACCCGGGACTTCCCCGGACTGGGGGAACTAGACAACGGTTGTTGACCTTTTTTCGTCCTTGGGGTTAACCTAGCATAATATATGCCTGTGCCCTATTTCAAAACGAGAGAGAGAGTAAAATGAGTCAGCGATGCTAGTCTGACTTTCGACCACGTGTTTTCAGTCGATTTCTCGCGCCTATTTAAGGATTCGGTTTCGAAATCACAGGTTTTTACAGGAGGAATACGCGCACTATTCCTTTAATGGGTTAGCACCTAAATAACCTAATTGAATGGCATGCAAGCCGCGTGCAAAGGCTTCCAAAGCTAAATTTCAGCGATCCTCTCTCTTGTTTTCCTCTTACATGCGCCCTACTATAAAAAAATTCCTAGGTTTAGTCACGTTTGCTAAAGTGTCCTACGCTAAATAAACACAGTTTACTTACGCAGAATTTCCTTGGCCTGTTGCGCTGGCTTTTCAAAGGTTCGTAATCTGTCTCGTATCCAGCTTAGCTGAGCTAATTGCTGATTTCACAAATTGCAACACAAACAACAAAGGGGGAGAGTGGGGGATGCAATCGTTACGAGAATCACTGGCCAGGTTGCCATTTTTTATATGTTTCCTGGTGCAGGTGGTTCTTATGACGCCACATTTATTACTTTACTCTAAAATGGCCTTGCAAGATAACCAGGACATATAAAAACACAAACTAAAAGGAGTGGTACAAGGAGCGGAGGGCTCTTTCTCAAAGGGAAGTGCGTGAAACACGTGGATACAAAAATAGGTATATTCTCATAACACACAAGATCAAAGGGAAAATGAACTGAAACACGTTAAATTGCTGCTGCAGAAGTCCTCCCGAAGGCGGGGGGGGGAGCTTGGGAATGCCAGGAACACGGACCAAGGAGAATTCTGCTACGATTGTCTGTCTGAAACGATATGAGGACCTAGGTTACAAATCTAATGCTGGAATTCGGGGAATGAATTACTTGGGTGTGCGCTGAGGGCGCCAAGGACTTCCCCGAGGCGTTACTTGTGACTCAGAGCAAGGAGGCAGTGAACACGTGGGCTGGGATTGAACCAAGAAGCATCAGGGAATACCAAGTTATAGGCCCAGAAGTTTAATAAGTGCACAAGGGCGAACGTAACGTGACTAAGCAACTCGTTCTGGGTACTTTACCACATTGTAGAGGCGTAAGGCTGACGTCGGCGTCCAGCGACGTCTTCTGCCAGGGTCCATGTGTGTGCGTCGACAAAGGGCCTCCCTCACCAAGGAACTGCTTTCAAGTCGTAGGTTGGGGGTGGAAAAGGGCGCCCTTGTGATGATGAAAGGCCGCAGTGAGTTTCCACTCGCTTTGGGATTTGCAAATCCCCACTTGCAATCTTCGATGGCCACGTGGGTCGGGGTATGGAGCAAAGGGCAGTTAACTTCCTCGTGGCGACGAGGGAAAGAAGGGCGGGGGGCAAGGCCTGCACTCGTGACCTCTTGGCTTAAACTCCCGACTGTGTGTGAGAGCGTGCTTCTCACGCCCTGACCTTTTATTGCCTCTGGACAGGGGTAGAAAAAGTTAACCGGGTCCACTCTCCTGTACCAAAGAGAACGGCGCAAGCCAGTTTATTTGCCCCAGGCGAGAATTAAATCTTTTGAGCGTCCCTTATAAACCCTGACTTCCACTGGTTAAAACTAACCCGAACCAGTATGCACTACCTCTCACAGGTTCAAAATAGACAGAGGCCTATCTGTCGGCCAAGCAAAGCGGAAAGGTGGGCGCTTTCATAGCGTATTTTGGCGCTAATCTTTACAATATATATATATATATATATATATATATATATATATATATATATATATATATATATATATATATATATATATATATATATATATTTTGGCGCTAATCTTTACAATATATATATATATATATATATATATATATATATATATATATATATATATATATATATATATATATATATATATATATATATATATATATAGTACATATATTCATACAGAAATATTCAACACAGTCACATGTGGAACAAAAACCAATTTCTGACTCACATCGGGATCGAACCCAGGTCTTTCAATTGAAAGGCAAGGACGCTGCCCACTAGGCCACACAAGTCTATAAGAAGTTGGAACCTGAGAGGAACTGCACCCAAGGAATTACCTGGGCAAGCTAACTGCTTGCATAACAGCGAGTTTTCCCCAACTTCCCGACTCAGCAATGACCCAATTGACAGCATTTCATTCGAATTATCCTTTCTGAGTGAATAAGATAGAAATATTCAACACACAATCATGTGTGGAACGGAAACAAATTTCTGACTCACATCAGGATCGAACCCAGGTCTTTCAATTGAAAGGCAAGGGCGCTGCCCACTAGGCCACACAAGTCTAAAAGAAGTTGGAACCTGAGAGCAACTGCACCTAAGGAATTAACTGGGCAAGCTAACTGCTTCCATACCAGCGAGTTTTCCCCAACTTCCCAACTCAGCAATAACCCAATTGACAGCATTTTATTCGAATTATCCCTTCTGGGTGAATAAGATAGAAATATTACAATCACGTGTGGAACAGAGACAAATTTCTTTCTGACTCACATCAGGATCGAACCCAGGTCTTTCAATTGAAAGGCAAGGGCGCTGCCCACTAGTCCACAGAAGTCTAAAAGAAGTTGGAACCTGAGAGCAACTGCACCCAAGGAATTACCTGGGCAAGCTAACTTAATAATAATAATAATAATACCTTTATTTCACAAATTTACAGTGGGTATTCTTACAACGTGCATTGGTTAAAATATACATAAAATGTTTGTTTAAAATTTAGCCTCATACTGATGAAAGTAATATACACATAGAATTATATATGTTATCTATTAACAATATTTTACATAAAACAAAACATCTGATCCAAAACACAATGCCAACAATGGCTCATCCAACAACGTCAAGAAAATAGCCTTTCAATTTTCTTTTAAAAGAATTTATTGTTTCGCTGTCTTTTACATCTGAAGGAAGTGTATTCCACAAAACAGGCCCCCTCACTGATAAGGCTCGCTCAGTTAATTTAGTCCTAGTACGTTTAACCACCAAGTTATCTGTTTGCCTTGTTATTCTTACAGTGTTTTCTCCTACTGTCTCTATCTCTATAACTCTTTCTGATGGTTGTAAATTGCGCTGCTTAAACATGAATAAAGCAAGGTCATATTCTATTTGCTCTTTAATTTTTAACCATTCGAGCTTCTTTATGAATGGAGTAGCACGGTCAGACTTTTTTCCACCTCCCACAGCAATTTTAGCTGCAAAATTCTGAATTCTTTGTACCTTCTGTATTAGAGTTTTATGCCCTCCTCCCCATAACACAGCACAATATGAAAATAAGCTCAGCACTAGCGATTCAACGACCATTTTTCTTGAGTCAAAGTCAAAAGATTCCTTGTGTCTGTTCAAAAACACTAAAATGCCATTTGCTTTCTTACATATAGATTCTATATGACCATTAAATGTCAGATTGCTATCTATATATAAACTTAGATTTTTTACACACTTACTCACATTCAGAAGAGATGTACCAGCTCTGATAACCAGATTCGATGGTATTCTATCTATATATTGGCGAGAGCCTACAAATATAAACTGAGTCTTATTTGTGTTTATTTTCAAACCGTTTTGGCAGAAGTAGGAATTGACTCGATGCATCGTTCCTTCCATATTTCTTACGAGAGTGTCTAGGTTTTCATATTTATTGGAAAGAATGAATTGTGCATCATCAGCAAATTGAACAAGTTCACAATCATGCGCAATACTTTGCAAGTCATTGATAAAAATATTAAATAAAATCGGACCTAAGACCGATCCTTGAGGCACTCCATAATTAACGTTTTTCTTAGTTGAAATATAAGAATCCATTTTCACAGACTGAAAGCGATTGGATAAGTAGTCTTCAAACCAAAATTTATCAATGCGAAGTAACGCCATCTTATTCAGGAGAATTGGATGAGATACGCTATCGAAAGCTTTCGACAAATCACAAAGAGCCAACAAAGAAATTTCGCCTTTATCTACATTTTTATATAAGACTTCCGTAATCTTTGTTAACGCAGTCTGAGTTGACATTCGGCTCCTAAATCCATGCTGTGTATCTGACAGAAGGTGATTAACAGATAGGTATTCACACAGCTGGTCACTGACTACTCTTTCTAAAACCTTAGACAAAACTGGTAGAAGCGAAATGGGACGATATTGTCCAGGGTCTTCACTATCGCCTCCCTTGAACGCAGGGCAAACAAGAGCATATTTCCAGTCACAAGGAAAAATGCCAGTCACGATTGATGTATTAATAATAACGGTTATGTAAAATGCTAAAGCAGGGAGGGAATCTTTTAAGAATTTACTATTCATTTCGTCTATTCCACAACTATTCTTGTTTTTTAGATTTTTTACGATTATTATTACAGTTTCCACACTGACAGGTTGGGGTCGAAAATACGTCAATGATTGTTTCGCAGTTGGGAGAGGGGCAACATCGGAGTTACCAATGGCTGAATTTTGTCTCTGTATTTCTTCAAAAACGATTTTACCGACGTTGGCAAAAAATTCATTAAATTTCTCTGCTGATTCAACAGGATCACCAACATTGACAAACCTTGAACCTTTACCTTTACTAGGTATAATCTCATTTATGACTTTCCAAGTCTTACCTTTATTCCTTTTACATTCGTAGAATTTTTTGTTATTGATATTTATTCAGCAATGACCCAATTGACAGCATTTCAAATTCTGTGAACTAGTACACAAGAACAAAATTCTATTGTTCAGTCGCAAGATGTCTACTACAGAATCCAAGGGCAAACAGTCACTGCAAACCATAAACGATGATTGTAATCTATTCTCACGCCTCTTCATATCATGCCAGAACAGACATTGTGATTTAAATGAATTCTTTCAACATGAAAATCAAAATTGCCCACCATCACTGGCACAGAATGGACAGATGCATCAGGGCACCAAGTCACAGCTGCTGCCTCTACTAGAACAGCATGCATCAGACATCCCTGACAAAGAGCCTACCACTGATGTTATCATAATGGATGGTGCAGCTCTTATAAATACTCTGAGACCAACCAAGGGGTCTACATATGAGTCATGCTAAAGAAGAAGTCCTATCCAAGATTCAGAAGCACATACAGAAGTACAAGCAAACACACATTGTATTTGATGTGTATAGGACAGACAGTATGAGAGCACAGACAAGAGAAAAAAGAGGCACAGGAGTTCGCCGGAGACTAATTAGCACAGCGAAAACTCCTGGCAATTGGGCCAGCTTCCTCAAGAATGACCACAACAAAACTGAACTATTTGCTTATTTGGCAGACACAATCATTTCATCTCAAGCAGATGATACATCATGCATAATTGTCACTAAAGGGGATGCTGCACTTTGTAGCAAAGCTGAACAAGACACTGCTCACCTACAAGGCTGCACTCACGAAGAGGCAGATACTAGAGTCCTTTTACATGCTGCAAAGTAGGAAGATATCTCAAGTGCAATCATCTATAGTACAGACAATGACGTTGTCATCATAGCAGTATCTAGCATAGAAAAAACTGGTTTTGACAAACTATGGATCAAATTTAGTAGAGGAAAAGACATGAGGTGGATACCTATCCATGAAATTGCAGCAGCCATGGGACCAAAAGCCTCAGCCCTTCCCATTTTCCATGCATTTAGCGGTTGTGACACGGTGTCTGCCTTTCATGGAAAGGGGAAGAAGTCTGCATGGCAAACATGGACTGTGTTTCAGCGTGCCACACCCATCTTCACCAAGCTAAGTTCAACACCAGCAGCTGTATAAGATGAAGACCTGCAAATTATTGAGGAGTTCGTAGTACTAATGTATGACAGAAGCGGTTCGTATAAAAATGTAAATGAGGCTAGCCTTGATCTCTTTCTAAGAAAGCAAAGAGCTTATGACTGCATTCCCCCTACAAGGACTGCTCTTATAGTAGGGCAGATAACAGAAAAATTATGCAAATGATGATACAAGCATCAAATTTGGCACAAGTGTCCTCCAAGGTATACTAATCAAATCTGCCCGATTGGCCAATTGAAAATCCAGGATGGTGGCCATTTTCAAGATGGCCCCCAGAATAACCACCCAAAGTAGATGTTTTGCATAGAAATATTTGTAGTTGTCTGATTTGCATGATCTAAGTGTGAATTCCTGTTTTGAAGCCTGCTGAACTATATTTTCATGTTTACAAAGCATTCTGAGAGACATTTCTCAAGATGACCACCAACATGTTTGTCTTTCTTTACATAAGTTTTGTCCCGGCTAGTACATTTTCAAAGTTTTGCATACCGTGCTGCTGTTTCTCGATCTGCTACTGTTCACATATGCAGCTGCAGAGTGATGTGCAGGGAAGCTCTGCCTGAGAGCACTTGCAGCTTCCTTTGCAAACCCTCTTACAGGAGCACTTTGTCAATTCTTGACAGCTTGCTGCAATCGGTGGTAGTGTTGTCCAATGTATCTGCCATGCTTCTCCTTTCTGTGTCCACCCCCATTCAGCTGGACTGCTCATGTGTGGATTACAGTGGGTTGCCTGACCCCAGATGATCCCAGCCGGGTAGGCTACACGCTTTGCATGTTCTCTGAGGGCTGCCTGTGTTGGTGGAATTGAGTTGTACGGCCTCTGTGTTTGGATGCTGGAAAATGGACACACCTGTACCGTGTAAAGATGTTTCAGCTGTGGTCACATTCGGATTATGATCTATGTTGTCAACTGCTCCAGTTGTGAACAAATTCTTTCTCAAGACTGGGGGACAGATTACACCATCTTCCACATACTTTGCAACAGCTACTTCTCCTAACTGTGCTGAGATTTCTAGGACTCAGTCATATGATATGCTGAGCCCATTCTCATGGAGCATTTCAATTATTTGTCTCTTCCTCGTCTTGGCAAACACATACAGGCCCATGTAGACTGCAAAATGTGGCTCCCGGTCCTTGGAATCCTGTGGACATCCGTTCCTCCCTTGTATTTGGTGAAGCAGTTGTACTGTAGAAGTTGTGATATAGCAAAATCTGATTTTGACGCTCCATGATGGAGTTGGGACTTGATGTCTGCACCATGTTCGATTATGCATACAAACAAATAGTGATGGTGGCACACCCTGTTCTAAGTCTTTGTCATGAAAATATTTGCTAAAATTCGACTTTTGACGGAGCATGTATTATCTTATTATCCCAGCGGCTTTTGCTAGATGGATCGCTTCACCATAATGGGATGCTTCTGATAGGATTGAACCTACATCAGTTTCAACAGCCAACAGAACTTCTCGTTCTTGGCGATTAGCTTGCAGCTGTGGAATGTGCAAAAGCAGCTGATCCTTGAGTCGAGTAGGATGAACAGCAGGTGAGTCAACACCAAGCTGTTCCAGCCTCTGCTTGTAAAGCTTGGTTAAATCAGCAAGCTTGAAAATCGGTGGCCTCTCACTGGCATTTTTCATCTCGCAGATGTAGGTGACTAGTTCAGAGAAAGCAATTGGATATGCATCCTTCCAGTGTTCCTGTGCTTTTTCTTGCTCCCGCACCATTAGGTATACCCGTTCTTGGTTATACAATGCCACCAAACAGCCAGGTGATATTTCACTTCTTGGGCTACGACATCTCCTACACTTAGTTTGGCGAGAAGTTTTGTAGCACTGAGTATTTTGGCACATTCATTTATTCTCCTATTCACTTGCATTGTCATTGCTTCTCTAAGCTCCCCTCCTTCAGTTTCGCAGAAGAAGCACTCTCTTGTTTTAGTTTCTTGGAGCTTTCGTGGAATCTTATTTCTACTGCCCTCATCACTAGTACCTACATGACTTGCTCTTTTTTCAGCTCGGTGTAACTTTGTGTTGCTGAACAGAAGCCTGCAACTCTCATGATATTGTGCCCTATTTTTTCTCAACGTTTCCTCTATCCCAGAACCTTCGTCAAGTCTTGCAGGGTCTAGCTGGATTGGTAGCGCATTGAGTGAGTGAAACAGAGGACTATTCTTTGCCAGGTTCATATATCCATCATCCCCTCTTCTGGCAGGATTGGCCATGGGAGATTTTAGATCTTCTCTCTTAACCTTCTGACATAGGCAACACTTGGTCCAGTCTGTTTTCCATGATCATCCAGTAGAGTTCGCATCCATGATTACGATGATGTTCAGGGTCGAGGGTTTATCCTTTTACCACCCTGTACATGTAATAGTATAATAGGCCTCTTATGTCCTGTAATATACAATAGGCACTTTCCTGTATGGGATAAAACTAGGTTCTTGCACTGTGCCATACACCTAGTTCGATCGTTCATCCAGTGTCATAAGTCCCGCGCGATCTGTACACCATCTAGATAACTAAAACCCTGGTAGCCTTGGTTTGGCTCTCCCGCACTGGCATGTCCTGTCCATTCAGGTGCGGCTGCCTAACTGATTTGGGGTTGATTAGGCAGCATTTGGGATACTAGTAGGTTGTTGCAGTATGATGCCAACATAAATTTCCTACTTAGCTGACACTGAACCCCATGCTGAGTTTCACAGCAGTGATGCCACCAATGTGCCTTGGTAGTGCCTTAATATAGTGCCTTAACCATGTTATAAACTAGAAAATACACATCAGCAGGCTTAAAAACATAGGAATCCACACTTAGATCATGCAATTCGGACAACTACAAATATTTCTAAGCAAAACATCAACTTCAGATGTTATTTTGGTGGCCATCTTGAAACATGGCCGCCATTTTGGATTTTCAATTGGCCAATTGGGTAGATTTGATTAGTATCCCTTGGAGAACAATTGTGCCAAATTTGATGCTTTTATCATCATTTGCACGATTCTTCTAAAAAATTACTCTTATCTGCCCCACTATTAGAGAGCATTGCAAGAGAGCTGCCTTTCAAGCAGGGCACATTTGGTGCCAGTCTTTAGTATGTCATCCAGTTTTGCCCTGTCCAAGACAATGGGGATGGCAACAGATTGATGGCACCTGGTTTCCGTATTGGACAGATTTGCCAATAGTAGCAAAATCGTGCCAAGAACTGAATAAGTGTGGCTGCAAAAAGCAATGCCATGGCAGGTGCAAGTGCTACAAATCTGAACTTACCTGCACAGCTCTCTGCAGCTGTACTTGGTTTCTCTCAGGAGATATATACTTTTATCTTTGGCGGCCATTTTGGAAATATGGTGTTCATATGGTGGCCATATTGGAAAGATGGGTTCACTTTATCTCTTCATGACAGTAATAATGCCAAAATACAAATTCATTATATGGACAGTATGCAACTTTTATAGGCTTATGAAATGAAAGTATTTGAAATATACAGCAAATTTGCCGCCATTTTGGAAAAGTGTCAGCCATCTTGGAAATAGCCAAATATTGAGATGGCTGGAGGTTGATTTTGATTCATGGGGATAATAAGAGTTCTCATGCCAAATCTGTTGCCTGTATCACCATTTGCACTTTTTTCCCATTATCCTGCTCCACTAATAGTGAGGCTTTCAGTTAAGCAGGCCTAGTGAGGTTGAAAAATTGATATTGAAAAAGCTGAAAGAAATTAGCAGTTCAAGCAAGTACAATCAAAAGATAAAAAAGAAATTCTATCCTATTCAAAAAAAATATCCTTCTCCGCGTTCTCCAGTCCTCACCTCAAATCTCTTAATCCTGGAGACCAGGTGGGGCAAACACCTTTTCCTTTGATGAGGCTTCTCGAACAAACTGTTCCTGAAGAGAGTTTGACCAAATCTTCCCTGAAACCCTTTAGAGCGGGAGTAGGGGAGTGGGTTCGCCATTCACTTCCTTCAGTCCTATTTTTGCTGGAACCTTCCAGTTCCTGGAATCCCTTGCCTTGCCTGCCCGAGAATCTCTGTAATAATAAACAATATGAGTAAAGCACTTAATACCACCAGTTATGGGGGTTAAATAATCATATTTTGCTAAAGATTCATATGCTACAACAAGGTTTTCCTCGATTTCATTTCTTGAAAACAAATGATTTTAGGAAGTTTCTCCTTTTACCTGTCTACCTGTCTCCTAATTGAAATGTGATTCTCTCTCTCTCTCTCTCTCTCTCTCTCTCTCTCTCTCTCTCTCTCTCTCTCTCTCTCTCTCTTATGGCAGGGGACAGTTCTCTAAATCCACGTGTTTCCCTTCGAGACTCATAAGGACCCCTCCCTAAAAAAGACGAGACTTTCTGGTCAACAACTCTCCTATCACTCGTAGGTCTATAGATCCCTCTCTCCCCTGCCTGCCTGGTATATTTTGTCATAAGGGCTTGATGGTTAGCTATTCAGCGGGGATATACATAAAATAGCACTGTTAAAAACCTCCTTAATCACAATGTTAGCTCAGGTAATAATGATAGCAAAGATATTGGCGTTTATGAAATACCATGTATTGATTGTTAGCTGGAGTACTACGGAGAAAGTGGTAGGGATTGTCCATTAGAATCAGTGATCACACAAGAGACTAAAGTTTACTCTCCGAAAATAATGCCCTTGTCAGCCAGAACAACAGAAAACGAATGGTACTCTGTGCCTATTGATGGGCATGTTTGTGAAGATGAGGAGAGCACTGGGTAAAGGGGAAAGGTGTAAAAGTTGGTTCCTGAAAAGGAAAGCTCTTCGAGGTAGTCATGCGACTATTGTAAGAGAACTGCAGAGGGGACCAACGAACGCTTCCGAAGTTGAGAAAGAATGGACCCCAAGACCTTCCATTCTTCACATGACAGTTGCCCCTTATGAGGCAATCCAGTGAGGGAAAACGAATAAAAGAAGCAGTATGATATCAGAAAATTAACAGAAAGGAAAATGATGTAAAAAGCGAAAAGAATAATTATATATTAGATAAGATAATGCTAGAAGATCAAGGACAATATACATCATAATTTCATATAACAACTGACCATACATACGGATGAAACACATACTGTACATTATATATAATAGCTAACATTTACAATATGAAATTATAAGAATATATCCAGTAGATATAAAGTTATTTTTTATTCTAATGATAAATATATTATAATCCTCATGTTCACAATCTGTGTATTCCAGAAAATATTTTCGTTCATTCATTATATATTATTACTTAGCAATATAAAAATATATAAATTATTTTTTATGCTTCTTCTTCTTCTTCTTCTTTTAGCGTGCTTGTTTTTCCCATTGTATGGGGTAAGCACGATGCCTTCTTTTTGAAGGACTTCGATTTGGCTTTGGGGTAGACTGTAGTCTCGATCAGCTGCCCTGCCTGTCATCGCTTAGACCCCGGTAGCGTATGTACTGTACATGTATTGTATACATTTGCAATACTTGTATCTTATAATAAAGGTAGTGCACTGGCTCTTTGCGTCAATCTTGTCACATTCGTATCCCTGGCAGTCGTGTACGGTACTCACCCCAGACAAAGTCTGATGTCTTTGCTCAAAGCGCTCTACATACACTTCGGTCATGTGCACAGCGGACAGAAGCGGCCAGTCTTTCTGGCAACCGTCAAATGTCTCGCTTTGGTCTGCGGAAAAACTCGTCGGGGCGTTAGGCACTCGAGGACGCTAGTCCAGTGGTTCTTAAACTTTTTTGCCTTGCGCCCCCCTCTGCATTATGTATAGACCCCACGCCCCCCTACCCCTGAAATTTTTGCCAGCTATAATCTATAAACGATATGTTGTCTATTTGTATGCTATTATACTTATCATAATAATAAAAGGCAATTCATAAACAAGATTTGAAATTAAAATTTACTTATATTTTGAATTTTTGGCATGTTTTGAGATAATAATTAGAAAATATATGGAAGCAGTGATAACGTTTTTGGCAATTTTGTAATTAACATCACAAATTAAAAAAATAATAGGCACCATCTGGCAACTCTGCTTGCGCCCCCCCCCCCCCGGTTTAAGAATCACTGCGCTAGCCGGTTTATCTAAGGAAAGTGAAGGCGTTATTTCCTGAGCTACAGAATTGGCTGTCTTCAAATGACGACCGGTTTAAATTATGTATTTTTTCAAACCTTTTACTTCCATGACTGCTCCAGTGTTTTAGTCAGGATGAGAAGGAGAATCGAGCAAGTTCTCGAAAGCTCTCATTTGTATATATATTTCTAATATAGATTTGTATTAACACCACACCACTGTGGATTTCATTATTATTATTATTATTATTATTATTATTATTATTATTATTATTATTATTATTATTATTATTATTATTATTATTATTATTATTTCGTAAAGTACTGTAATGAATTTCGTTTTAAGTTGATAACTCGGTTCATGGTCTAAGATAAGGTTTTGATGAAGTTATTGTTGGCCTTAACATGAAATTTCTGAGTGAATGTAGATTACTTATCTTCGCTGCTCCAACAGGGCAACTGCATAATTGCGAAAAAACTAAATGAAGGAATAAGAAAAAATAAATTGAAAAGCTAAATATGTTATTTAATGTATAGTGCACAATTGACATTGGAAACTTTAATATTCATCATAAAATCTCTACAATCAATATAAAGGAAAGGGATTTCGAACTGAAATTTTCGAAAATCCACATATAACAAAAGCACATTGAAAACAAAAATATTTTCAAAAGCATGGATCAAAAAGAAACAATTACATTTCTATGACAGCACGTGGCTGTTAATAAAAGAAAATTTACATTGATCCTTGCTCTCTCTCTCTCTCTCTCTCTCTCTCTCTCTCTCTCTCTCTCTCTCTCTCTCTCTCTCTCTCTCTCTCTCTCTCTCTCTCTCTCTCTCAGGGGAGCCAGGCCTTATATGTTGTTTCCTAAGTCAAAATTCCAAAAGTAACAAGAACGGCTGCGAACAGCAGCTATTGATGTCTGTGGTGCGCCGAACATTCATTTTTTTGATCGTTTCTTTTATGGATACTGTTAGGGCTGAAATACTTCTCCCTCGAAAGGCTGGTGGCTGGGAATACAGTTATGGATGCTTTTTTCGGCTTATGTTACCCGAAAAGTTTAGTGGAAAAGGCACACCGACATTGGTCATATATATATATATATATATATATATATATATATATATATATATATATATATATATATATATATATATATATATATATATATAATGTGCGTGTTTGAATGATTGTACGAGCGTTTCCTTTTTAATAAATCTGCCAATATATATATATGTAATTTTGTAAAAGAAAAACGTTTTCTCCGTTCGAAGAAGCTTCCTTAAATAACCTTTATTGACCTGCGACCAGAGTCGAGTAGACTTCCTTCTCGACAGCCAACTGAATGATTTATTTCAGAGGAAGCCTCGCCTTAAGAGCGCTCGTATGCACGGACGATTTTCTTCCCGATGAAAAATACCCATCAGAAAATGTCAGGTGAAAAGTCGCGTGGATGTCTATATGTGTCTGGCTGACCTTGGGACCTTAGGAGTAGTTTCCTTTTATTTTCAAAATTCAGTGAAAAGCAAACTTATATCAGCTGTCTTTAGTAGCTCTCTGCAATCCTTACTCATTGACCAACCAATGTGAACGATAAAGATTCGCCCGCTTCCTTTCTTCTTAAATGCCAAATGTTTCGTTCGTATTTCTGGTGTAGATCCAGTTAATAACATTAGTACCATGATGATCACTCATTAGCCCCATAAGTGGTTTAGGGAGGCTGCATATCTCTGCAAGGATTCTCTCGTTTCAGGAAGGAAGGGTAGTGTTTTGGAAGTAGTCTGGGATACAGAATTCGGCATTACAAAATCCCTCTGGGAATTTACTTGATTCATGATTGTTAGAAATTTAACTTTTTTGAATTTTTAGCTTGTAATGACAGTGACTCACTGACACAATTTCCATAGCTGAAACCTTCTAATCTATTGCTGTATTATCATAAGACATGTGGCATAAGTGTGTTATTTAGAAGAGAGAGAGAGAGAGAGAGAGAGAGAGAGAGAGGAGAGAGAGAGAGAGAGAGAGAGAGAGAGAGAGAGAGAGAGAGAGAAGTATCTCCTTTGCTGACACACAAATTATGAATGTAGGTGAGATGTTACTTTCATATTTCATTCCATTGACTTACTCTGTATACGTATCATGATTCTTTCCTGAATTCCTCAGCTGATTTATTTTGAAAGCGAGTAATATTTATGGTTTTGGCGGAGTGGTAACTGACAAAACCAGACAACTTATAATCATAATTCTCTGTTTCAATCTTGAATTAAAAACAGAGAAAGAAAAGTCTGTTGATATTGTTATTATTATTCAAAATAAAGCAATGAAAGTACGGCTGAAGATAATACCTCATAACGGCCATAGTATTTTGCTACATAAAGATCCAGTTAACAGAGCTTTATTTTTTTTCCTGAATGCGTAAGAAAGGTTATCTCGGTCGTCTAACGTTTCATTAACTCTTATGTGCCTTTATATCCTGGAATTTCCTTTGGGTCGAGGGTCTCAGCGTCGTTCTACATTCCGGGCCAGTTGATGCTTTTGGGAGAGTTGATCGTTTTGATGAAAACCGAATAATATTTTTCGCATTTCCTCTGCATAACCAATTAATTTTCATCTCGCAAATTGTGGTGCTGCATAATAAAGATGAAATAACCGGTTTCAGAGAAGATATTTCGGCAGACATGATGAAGTGCTTGGGAGGAATCTATCCTCTTTAACTAGGCATTGTCGTTAAAATTTAGTGTATTATATATTGGGAAATAAAACGATCTGTATTACGAGATATTAAAGGCTATTTATTAGAATATCTCAAACTGGTGGTATGAATAACCGAATATATTCCTTTTGCTTGTGGTCATTTTGAGAAGACTGAAGCCTCTCTTTCTTAGGTCTCCAAGTGTTGACTGGAAACCATCATAAAACAATATTTTCATGATTACACACACACACACTATATATATATATATATATATATATATATATATATATATATATATATATATATATATATATATATATATATATATACACATATATATATATATATATATATATATATATATATATATATATATATATATATAAAATATATATATGTGTGTGTGTGTGTAAGCTCACGCGCAAATGTATGTGGTAAATTCTGTAATAGCAAATAAAAATGTATAAAATGTCATCTCTTATATTTAAATATGCATTGCATAAGACTGTGGGTGTAGGAAATACAAAAGCCTTAAACTAATCCCATCACTGGATTATAGACAGCTTAGATGAAAGGCATTAAAGTCATTGTGCATCTGACACTGCTTCGAAAGATACCTTTTTTTAAAACTGTATGAGATTGATAAGAGCTGAATTTTTCCTTCTCCCTCGACCTCTTATTGTCACTTCTGCTCGAAAGAGGAAGTCTGGACATTGCAAAGAATGTTCATCCGCTCACCCTTCTCACCCTCTCTGGTCCCTCCCTTCCTCCCTCCCCCCTCCTCTCTTAATCTCTCTTCTTCCTCTCTCAAACTCTTCCCATCCTGTACTCGACTCCCCTGACCTTTTCTTTTGCAAGCGATTTCTCTCTCCTTCGAGAGGCGTCGAAGCCTCGACTCTCTCAGCTTCGTGGAGCCTCGTCACCTCCTTCACGTCCTGTCTGGAAGTTTTCAAAGTTGGCGAGAGTCCTTCGAAGGGGGGAAAGAAGGTCCACCATCCTCCTCTGCTGCATTTTCTGCTTGTCTCAAATACATAATTCCAATACTGTCATGGCGTCTAATCTTTCCTTTCATTCTAGTGCTCTTCGGGCACTATTGAACAAAAAGAAAAAATTTCTTGCTGTTAAGAACACAAACTTTTTATCTGTTTACATTTTAGCACGTATATTCTTAATAGTTTCATTCAATTTAAAAATTAATTGATACATCTAATTTCTACTCGGTCGCATGAGGGAAGACATTAATATTTCGTAACATTTGATACAATATTTTACAACGCCGATTCCAATAGATGATATGATGACAGTTAGCGGTATTAAATTGAACTTCGAATTAGCAAAACGAATTTATTTCCGCTCTAAAGGGTATATGACAACTCATAAAAAGGTAACCGATCTGTTATTCAGCGAACTGGAGAAGGTCATCCTTTGGTCATGTGCACGAGATTTCAGCCTTGACCTTTATTAGGCATCCCCCCGGTGCCACCTTTCTCACAAGGTTCTGTGATAGCAAGGCTCATGTCACAGTGGGGTGTTCCTACCTTTTTCCAGAGTGGGAGGCTGATCATTGTGAATAAAAGGACTTTCTAGATACTTTCCTTTTTTGACTGGAACGTTACAATAGATCGGAAAAATACAGTCCTGTCAATCTATATTTTAGTGCAGAATCTTTTTTGCAAAAATCATTCTCCCTTCTGCTTCTCAGGAAGGTAATCCATCAAGGGTTCTAGAATTATCATACGATTAAGCAATTTTATTTTGCACACTATTTGTCTTTTGTCTCGATGGGACGCAAAACTTGCAGAGGCGACCAAGTCAAAGCGAAGCCCAACGTGAAAGTGAACCTCATCCCATCCCAGAGTGGGAGACATCGAACATGATTGGCTTTGTGAGTGCACAGAGCAGCACAGAGCAAAATCAGAGATCCATATCACTGAATGAGCGTTAATATGTGGATTCCCGGTGTTTAGAACATACAGGAAAAACAAATCTTATTTAGAAATGTGACATGGATTCTTATTACATAAAAGAAAACGAAATGTCAGTATATTTATAACATGAGGAATTCACCATGCGTTAGTAAGCAACTGAAATTCATATATATAAATAATGAAATTGGACAAATGATGGGGCCACAGCAGTGGGAGGGGAGAGGGGGATTTTCCTTAGTTAAAGATTGTCTTTAGACGTTCGTTTCTTTCAGTTTTCTTCTAATCTTGAAACAAAACCAGTAATAACATTTACTCTAAGATTTAGACATTAACGAAATTAACTTCAAGTGTTCCTCTTTTTGCCTAGATGTCAGTGAAAAATTTTTAATTAAGTCTCCGTCAATCTGTCTACCACTCTTTGTGCTTAGGTATTGTGATATCGGTGAAAGGGAGACGTTAGGTAATCTTCAGAATGAGTTCCTCTCTTAAGTCACACTAGTGACTTCTTTTTGGAAGAAATAGAAAGAATCTTAAAAAAAATGTCAGAAATCCTTAAGTTAGATGAATAACTACCCTTTTCGTAGTGGAGATTGACTGCGATTCTTGTCCTGTTTCAAGCCTCCTGTTAACTAGATTCTCTCTCTCTCTCTCTCTCTCTCTCTCTCTCTCTCTCTCTCTCTCTCTCTCTCTCTCTCTCTCTCTCTCTGAGAAAAGAAATAAAATTCCTTTCGACATGAAAAATGACAAGTGTTTGCCAGAATGACCAATATCTTTGTACTGAATGAGAAAGCAGAAATCCAAGGCTTCCTTCTCCTGCATAAAAGGTTGTCTTTATCAACTTGGGATCACGTCCACTCCATTATCGCCTCCACTGGCTTCTTGTTTACACAAATATATACCACTGCTGGTATCTCTCTTCAACAAAGATCAGCCAATACGATCATTTTGCGTAACGGTTCCTGTGCCAGTTTAGTAACATGAAATTAAAACATAAATACTAATCATAATCAAATACTAATAAACGCAAATCTCAAACATTACATCTAGTTTTTATATATATTTGCAATTAGCGAACAAACAACTGAAAACTGAGAAACAAATGAGCACCGGATGTGTCATTACAGAGAAGATTCATTAAGCAGACGATAATGGGATCACTGTCGACGTCGGATCTATTAATGGATTTTTCGTTGTCAAGCCAATTAGTTTCTGTCACATGTGACTGGGAATTAGCTCCTCGTGATCTGGGATCTCGCACTTTTTGGAAGGACAATTCTGAATTTTTGTAATTCTTTCGGCTGGTGATTTCATTCATAAAGTATGGGAATTTGATTGCATTATAGAACCATTTTCTGCTGTCTCGTTGTTATAACATTACCAATACACTTGAAGTTCGTCGATCTTTGGGATATGTATCTGTGGGATAAGGAAAAAAATAGGTAATAATAAGGTACCTGAAGAGAAATAAAATGAAAAGAAAGAAGTGACAATCATACAAGAGAGAAACAAAAAAAACGAACAACAGAAGTGGCATTGTGTTGTTCGGTCTCTAAGACACGGCCATCATAGTCATAGTCACAGTGTATTACATGAATTCCGTGGAACGGTTTTTCATTCATGCATCACAGAATAACACACACACACACACTAAATAAAATAACCATAAGAATATATACACGTATGAGTAATTACTTAATAATGGGAGCTCTGTTACCCACCTGTTACACCACGGAGAGACGCGACAGGAGTGAGTTTGCGGGGAGCCGCTGTTGACATTTCAAACCCAACAGTGTTGTCACTTTTACCCAAACATGACTTACAATACCTCATATATTGGTTGTTTTTGTTATTAAAACAGTCTGTAAATGGTTGTGATTTGTAAAGTAAGTCAACATTAAATTTTGAAGCACTATCGATTATTTGTGGGTGGAAACAAATTCACGAAATGTGACAACAAGACAGTGGTTCTTCTGTCCGACCGGTCATTCCCCACTTGGCAACTCCGCCATTCCCCACCAGTGGGGAATTCCCCACAGGTTAAGAACCACTGTCTAGATACTTTCCTTTTTTGACTGGAACGTTACAATAGATCGGAAAAATACAGTCCTGTCAATCTATATTTTAGTGCAGAATCTTTTTTGCAAAAATCATTCTCCCTTCTGCTTCTCAGGAAGGTAATCCATCAAGGGTTCTAGAATTATCATACGATTAAGCAATTTTATTTTGCACACTATTTGTCTTTTGTCTCGATGGGACGCAAAACTTGCAGAGGCGACCAAGTCAAAGCGAAGCCCAACGTGAAAGTGAACCTCATCCCATCCCAGAGTGGGAGACATCGAACATGATTGGCTTTGTGAGTGCACAGAGCAGCACAGAGCAAAATCAGAGATCCATATCACTGAATGAGCGTTAATATGTGGATTCCCGGTGTTTAGAACATACAGGAAAAACAAATCTTATTTAGAAATGTGACATGGATTCTTATTACATAAAAGAAAACGAAATGTCAGTATATTTATAACATGAGGAATTCACCATGCGTTAGTAAGCAACTGAAATTCATATATATAAATAATGAAATTGGACAAATGATGGGGCCACAGCAGTGGGAGGGGAGAGGGGGATTTTCCTTAGTTAAAGATTGTCTTTAGACGTTCGTTTCTTTCAGTTTTCTTCTAATCTTGAAACAAAACAAGTAATAACATTTACTCTAAGATTTAGACATTAACGAAATTAACTTCAAGTGTTCCTCTTTTTGCCTAGATGTCAGTGAAAATTTTTTAATTAAGTCTCCGTCAATCTGTCTACCACCCTTTGTGCTTAGATATTGTGATATCGGTGAAAGGGAGACGTTAGGTAATCTTCAGAATGAGTTCCTCTCTTAAGTCACACTAGTGACTTTTTTTGGAAGAAATAGAAAGAATCTTAAAAAAAATGTCAGAAGTCCCTAAGTTAGATGAATAACTACCCTTTTCGTAGTGGAGATTGACTGCGATTCTTGTCCTGTTTCAGGCCTCCTGTTAACTAGATTCTCTCTCTCTCTCTCTCTCTCTCTCTCTCTCTCTCTCTCTCTCTCTCTCTCTCTGAGAAAAGAAATAAAATTCCTTTCGACATGAAAAATGACAAGTGTTTGCCAGAATGACCAATATCTTTGTACTGAATGAGAAAGCAGAAATCCAAGGCTTCCTTCTCCTGCATAAAAGGTTGTCTTTATCAACTTGGGATCACGTCCACTCCATTATCGCCTCCACTGGCTTCTTGTTTACACAAATATATACCACTGCTGGTATCTCTCTTCAACAAAGATCAGCCAATACGATCATTTTGCGTAACGGTTCCTGTGCCAGTTTAGTAACATGAAATTAAAACATAAATACTAATCATAATCAAATACTAATAAACGCAAATCTCAAACATTACATCTAGTTTTTAGATATATTTGCAATTAGCGAACAAACAACTGAAAACTGAGAAACAAATGAGCACCGGATGTGTCAGGACAGAGAAGATTCATTAAGCAGACGATAATGGGATCACTGTCGACGTCGGATCTATTAATGGATTTTTCGTTGTCAAGCCAATTAGTTTCTGTCACATGTGACTGGGAATTAGCTCCTCGTGATCTGGGATCTCGCACTTTTTGGAAGGACAATTCTGAATTTTTGTAATTCTTTCGGCTGGTGATTTCATTCATAAAGTATGGGAATTTGATTGCATTATAGAACCATTTTCTGCTGTCTCGTTGTTATAACATTACCAATACACTTGAAGTTCGTCGTATAACTAAGTAATATGAAAACACAATCAAACAAAGCAATATTATATGTACACATAATGAAGATATACTGTTTGCCGGCGTTTCTTTTGTATGTACCAAGTAAAATTATTTGTAGCTACATGAGTTCCGATGCAAAAAGAAAACTGGACAGGATGAAATACTGCACTGATGAATTTCATATAATTTTTCTTGTTTGTCCCTGATTTCATTAGACTTGACTGTGGACAGACAGAGGGCAAATGGGGTGATAACGAGAGCCACATTCGGAAGGTCTGGGGGAAAGGGAAGAGGGAGTCCGAGAGGGCTCGCCAGATGGCACGATCAAGGTGTTGACTTCCCAAGGAAGCATCAGCTGGAGATAAGTGACGCAATGTGTAAAGAGTGGCTCGACTCCATCTGTGTAAGCATAAGCATATGTTGTGGACGTTTTGTACATCGGGGATTCATGATGAACTCAGCTTTACAAGATGAGTTTGTCAGAGAATACAGTGAAGTTTTTTTCTTGAGCTACCTATGTGTATAGAGGGTTTTCTCTTGCTCTCTACCCCTCTGCCTCGTTATACCAGTATGGTGATGAATTCCTCTTGCAGTCATCATTGTACCAAACTCTGAGTAGCTCTAACATAGATTGGAGATTTCACATATGTTGAGATGCATATCAGTCTTTTCTATAAATCAAAATATGCTTGGGGATATGTTTTATTGAACTGATATGCTATTAACCATAATTCTTTTAGTCCCTGTGATGTGGGCAGCTAAATTTGGAAAATCCATAAGCTATTGTTAGTAATTGACAAGCAACATTTTCCTAACAAGTCAAATACATATAGGAACTTTGCCTCCTTGAACTCAATTTCAGATAACAGATCGTTGTTTGTTTGCAGAATTTCCTTTTACAAGAATGCAAAATCTTAGTCCTCGCATGAAAGGGCCTCCTGAAACTTTCTCTGCAAATCTTTTTGAAAAAAGAGAGAGAGGAGATCCATTAAGACTACGTGCGACCTTCCCAGGCAGCGATGGTCTCTGAAAAAAAGCGGTTCTTTTAACTGGGGATATATACTGTACATCCAGGCGCTTTTACTCCTTTCCTTAAATCATGTTCAGGCTGATTTATAAGTCTTCATATTGATGAATAAGATTAAACAAATTTCTTTTGAAAGTTAAGTGAAATTTAGTGTTCAGAGGAATGGTTGATTTTCATGAGCCGATCTTTCAAGGGGAAAATGCCATGATTATTATTATTATTATTATTATTATTATTATTATTATTATTATTATTATTATTATTATTATTATTATTATTATTTGTCAGCTACCAGAGGGAATTATTAAAGGCGACGGAAAATTCGAGGCAGTGAGAGCGCTATTTCTCTAGTAAGGGGGAAATTGGCTAATTGAAACAAGAATAAGTGAGAGACGATAGTTAAATTAATTTTCTTTCATATTGATTTCCATATATGGAAGCCTGTTATACGCGACAGACTGTTTACACGTCTTATGTCTGTCTGAGTCTCTTGTAAATGAGAGTGTGAATACTAACAATTTTCTCTATCGCGTATACTTGAGTGCTTCAGTATTTTATTGAACAAGGAAATGTTTATTAACTCTCACCTCATCTGATTAAGTGAATCAACTTCAACAAGAGAGAAGTTCCTTTGAAAATGGGAGATCCCTTTTTGGAACCTTCCACTGCACTGGCCTAAAGGCTCTACTGTTTTAAAGAGACTGATGCCCAGCAGTGGAAATGCATAGAACGGGAGATGCCACGCTTCCTGACGGATGACCCTCCCTGGACAGTTCCAGCAGTGAGTGAGGGGTCAGAAGAGAACCCAGGTTCTGCTTTGCAACGGGACGAAGCTAATTTTTATGGCCTTAGGAAAATCCCATTTTAGCGAAAGAGGAAACCTCATAATCTAAGAGACTCTCATTCAGTGAAAAGGGAAAATTTCCTGAGAATTGTCGTAAGAGCAAAGTCATAATTAGCGTTATCATTATCCTTAATGTATGCAGATTTTCGTGAGATGTAATAGAATGTCCATATATAGAAAATGCAGTAACGCAAAGAGATAATAAGCACTGTTAAATACGAAAGAAAATGATGTTCAGTGCGAGAAAAACTTTGATTGCATATTGAAGAGCATAATTTGAGAAAAGGCAAATAGAAACGAGCGAACGCTGAATCACTAAGTGTCACAAAAATCATAGATTTGGGAGATTTAAGTTCTTTTTCTTTTCCAGTTTCGATAAAGTGCGAGACCTTTTTATGTCCCAAAGGCGAGACTTCCTTTTCGGTTCTATTCTGTTTGACGCCTCCAAAGGCCAATACTCTCTGACAGCCCGTCAATACTCCTGCACAAGGGAACAGAAATAAACCGATAGTTCGGTGTTACTTCTCTAAGGTATGATCCGCTTCGGGGGATGAGTAGTCTGGGAAAGGGCTTAATAAAAAAAATTGATTATAAATGTTATATTTATGAATCTAATGTTTAACTTATTACTGTCTTCAGACAAAATTTTCAAACCCAATGATACTAATTTCCTTTCATTAATTCCGACTATAAAAAAAAAACTAATAAAAAGCGATGAGTACTGAAATTGGGAAGGGTACGTAAGTGGGCTGCCCTGTGGGTGGTGGTGGGGGGTTACCCCTTGGAAGGCCCCCTGAGAGGGGTATCTCAGGTCGGACTGTGACCCCCCATGGCCTTCACCTAGTAAGACATGTATAATTTTTATCCCTCCTCCTTCTTCCTTTCTTTTGTAGACGCAGAACCTTTTAGTTCAAGGCTCCAAAAAATGAAGTGTGACTTCGTCACAATGAATTTCCAGGAAGAACAAGCGACGCTGTAGCGAAGTCATAACCGATGTGTGTCTGTTTAAATATTATCTATTGGACTTCCCAAACACAGCTTCTTGCATCCATAATTGTTCTTAATTAGCAGGCCGAAACATCAGGTCCGGTGATTTGATCATTAAAAAAACATTGTTTCAGTCTCACGGAGTACTATAAGGGGAGGTTTGTTTGCATAGCACGAAAATATGGCACTTTCATGAGACAGCAATTAATTTCAATAAGATGACGTTAAAGGTTTAATAATAAGCTTTAATATGAAGCATTCTGTCGGGTAAATAACATCAGAAAAGAATTAAGCCCTTCATTGTTTTCTCCGGTTATGCAATATACGAGCTCTTTAGCCTGATTTCACTGTATCATTTACAATTTGGGATTTGAGGAGAACCATTTTAAGATAGAATTCCGTCTTCATATTCATAACTAATAAGCAGAACCAGTTATGACACCGATGCTCAATATAAAGTATCCATAGGGTCTCAGTAAACAGTGATTCAGAAGGAAGAACCTTAGGTGATGAAGAGTTTGCTGTGAGTTGTCATCAGTGAATTATGAAATCAGAACTTTGGGGTAGAGACAAAAGGTTTCATGTGTCGTACTGTGTAAGCCTGTCCTCCCCTTCTTTGTCAAAGATGCTGCATAAAAGCCACGATATGTTTCTTCCATTGAATTGGAATACATGACGCAAAACGAAGACAATGTAAACAGTCAGAGAAACTCTCCCCGTTCCCATCAGCCTACTTGAGCCAAAGAAGCCAACGCACTTTTGGTCACCGAATGAGCTTTCATCTAAGCTTCTGAATGAGATGTCGTGACAAAAACTGGACGAGTGAATAACTGTATCTATGTGTGTGTGAAGCTGAAGAGCTGCAGAGTCAAGAGGAAGGTATATAGGCCCAGTAACTCACCCGTCCAGTTTTTATCACATCTCATTCAGATATACTCACACGCACACACACACATGTATATATGTGTGTGTATGTGTGTGCATATATATGGGGGTTTGTGTATACTAGAGATTGCAAATCTACGAGAAATTTTTAAGTTAGTCTTTGTGTTCACATTAGGCTCCTTAAGATTCACCGATTTTCTTTTAAGAAATCCAGTATTTATATGCATTCTGAAAAAAAGTGTCTACGAACCTCTATTATCTGAGCTCAGTTACGGTGTATGAATGCATAATTTCTCTTTGACTTACTATTATTTTTTTTCTTTTCATTTTCAGTATGCTTATGTTAACATCGTAGATAAATGGTCTATAGTTGGTTAAAGGAGCTGTCGGTGATATTAGCTGGACATATCACCTGCTTGAGTTCCCACAACGCCAACGACCCCTCCCCTCCCCTCCCCTCCTCTCCCCTCCCCTCCCCTCCCCTCCCCTTCCCTCCCCTCCCCTCGAAGGAGGCTTCTCCCATGAGAGATGATCATTTTATTTTACATTGCTGTATATATTCGGCGTTGTGTAAACCTTAAAGCTCCTTCGCTTTCTTTTTCTTCTTCTTCTTCTCAATTGAATCCCTAGTCGGAATTGTCATTTTTAATAAGTCTTTTCCAATTGTTTCTTTCTTATGGTCTCCTTGTGTCTGTTCCTTTGTTTCTCATCCATTTTAACTATCATTGAACGGCTCATTGCAGGATTTGTTTCGGCAGTTGATTTGCGGACGGATGCCTTTCCTGACTCCAACCTTCCATATTTAAACAGCCAGTTCGGTCTTCCTTTCCCGCTAAATTTTTCAGGCAACAAAAGCTGAAAGAAAAATCGTCCTTAACTGCATTTGCAGCTCGCTGCCTTTGAGAGGGAACTGTTTCTGTCCCAACAGTTTCCATTTACGAAGAAAGAAGGAAAGAATCCTGTGTGCGGTGTACCGCAGGCAGGGAATGTTTCAGTAGCTGCAGTTCCCGGCCGTTCTCGGTAGCTTTTGAGTTTTGACTTTGAGGGCAAGAGAATATGCCTTTTTCCCTCAGAGAGAGAGAGAGAGAGAGAGAGAGAGAGAGAGAGAGAGAGAGAGAAAGCAATGATTATTACCCCCATGTGTTGCTAGTAAAGTGCGAAGGGGGGTCAGAATGCCCCCCGCCCCAGGATTTACTAAGACTAAGATTTTTATATGCTTTAAAGTGTCTTCTAACAGGTTTGACATGATATTGAAAGAAAGTGGGCACTCTTGATTTTCCGCGTGCAAAGAGTAGCGTTCAAAAACGAGTTACAGAAACCAACATGCGCCAGTACCAACACTTGCGAACAATAACATGATAAAAAAAAATGGCGTTCTATTTACACAAATGAGTTAAGGTGTGATTGAGAATGAATAATTTTGTATCTAAATGACCATTGATAAAAAGAAATGGGACATTTCATAAAACATGGAAAGATCATTCAAAATCTTAACGGTTACTTAAAACAGGTCTGACATGTTACAACATACTAACAGCGAAAAAGAACAGCACTCTTCGACCTTTCTTAGTGCAAAAGTGGCCTTCAAAAACTAGTTGTAGTAGCTGCTACCCGCCAGTATCGGCATTTATGAGCAATAATATAATACAAAAAGTGTTCTGTTTACAAAGGCAAAATAAAGTGTGATTCTGAATAATTTTGTTGCCGAATAATTTAGTCATTAAACTTTTTTGACATTTAGTATTATATTCACAGAGAGGATATCAGATTTGCATGAATAAAGTATGAAATAGTATTATGAGTCACCAAAAGAGAATATTTGAGACATAATCATGTTCCTAAGGAATTCAAAGAAAGCATTTTAGAAAGAAAATAATAAGGCATCTGAATTTATAAGCCATTATCTACTAGATCATTTTCTTCAGGCCTAACCTCCGATTGCTCTTCCTCTATTATTTCTGGGACAATGTTTGTAAACTTCTTTGGAGAACTGAAAACTTTCCCAACACATCCCGATGCAACAAGACCAGCTTCGATAAGCAATTTCACCATATCTAGGTCCAGCCATTTTATGACCAGTCATGTTCAAATAATTCATAATGGTATGGAAAGCACCAATGAAAACAATGTGGTTTTTGTATTCAGCAGGAATGCCCCATATCAAAGGCAGAGCTTTCATGCATACCCCAAAGTCAACTGCGGTTATAGTATATAATTGTTCACACCACTTAAGCAATTTTTTGACATTTTTATATATATTCTGTGATAGGTTCTGGGATCCAGGGATAGTTATCTGTAGTAGTGCGTCGGAGTGGTGCAAACCCTGTCGCTGAAACGAAGCCACCAAAGGCTGGCGTAGTTTGTTTCCCTGTCGCACAAGCTTTTCGACATAATATCCAAATCAAGTAGAACATTTGTCCTTTAGCAAATGCAACTTTATTTTCGGTAGGCTTGTCTGTGTATTCCAATTTCATTATTGGTCCTGGTTTTCTTGATGCATGGAAAACAGGAAGAGCTGAGGGGGATCTTGTTTTCTTACTTGAGAAGACCTAGAAACGGTAGGTAGTGATGCTGACTGAGACGGAGTACTGTATAAGTCCCTTGGACCTCTTGCAGCATTATATATTCCTGCAGTGTTGATGAACGGAACACCAGGAATTCCTGTTATATGTTTATTAAAGTTGTCCCATTCGGAATGAAACACAGCATTGTATGGTGTTTTAACAATCTGATTAGTCAATACTGTAGATTTTTGCTCCAAGGCTGTCTACTGCAGATTCTGATTCCACTGCAAAGCAGTTGCTTTCACAGTGCCCAAATCGTTTTAACAATGTCAGTAGTAGTTTGCTACGATACAAATGTCTTGATATCATACACAGCAAAATGTATTTGGGTAATTTCCACCCCTCGTTAGTAACAGCACGGCATCTCTCCTTCCTAGTTGACAGAACAAGACGATTTATATGATCTGACTTGCTAATCACTTGTTTGTCCATTACAATACTCAAGAACTTCCTTAGCTGGTTAGGTATCACTAGCTGGTTAGGTATCACTTCTGATGTGATCTCCAAATCACTGGCAGAGGTGGCCATGATCATTCCTTTGGTTCACTAAATGATTTCATAATTATTCCAGGCAAAAGCAAAGCAACTTCTCTAAGAGAATCAGTAGTAGCATCTCCAACTGTTATTTTAGTGTTGTATAGTAAGAAAAATAGTTGACTGTTTGCGGGATTACACGTAACAAACTGAATTTTGCCATTCAAATCAGAGTGATTTTCAAGTTTTGGTTTTAAGCTCTTGGCATCTTGGTATTTGGGATTCTTGAGTGGCGTGTTATCTAACTCAGCAGTGTACATTAATGTAAGACATGAAAGTTGAATGACTTTATTTGCTTCGATCACATGCTCTGTAACATATGCAACCACATGATGAAGAGCAGATTTATGGGCATCTTCTGGAGCAGTCTGTGCAGCAACTGACTGATTCCCTTGACTCCTCCAGTATTCTGGTTTCATTGTTTACTTTCTTCCACAAGAAGGATTTAATCTAACTTCACAAGCAAATAAATCATATCCTCGTATATGCAACAGCAAGCTTTCGTCATTGTGTTCTTCTGCTATTCTAATTATAGCCTTCCAACCTTCTCTTTCGAATACTGTTGTACTCTCTTTTGTGTGGCTTCTTCCTTTACTTGAATACGACCAGACTTATTGCAGAAGATACAGTCAGAATCAAAATTTATTTTCCCTTTAATGGTCCTATGCTTCTTTTCTCTTAAGCTCTCGCCAGCAGTTGTACTTACACGGGAGCTTTTGAGTCTGTCAAGGTTGCAAGTAAACCGAGAATAATAGTTCCGATGGTATCCACCGAGATTACCAAAATGTTCGGGTATTTGCTGACAAATGTTCTCCATTTTGTGGTTGATCCTTCAGTCTCAGAAGTACGTAGATGCTTCACATCCTGGATATAAGTCCATCGTCTTTGAGGATCCTTTAATCCTGAAAACAGGACTAAATTTCCATGTTCGGTGTTTTCGAAATGAATGACAGAGTTGCCTTGGCGCCTCTCTTTCTCTCGAGCTTTTTTGTTCAATCAAAGTGGGAGCCGATTTTCTTTTTCTGCATGACACCTTAGGAGTACATTGGGTTATTTAGTACCTGGAGTACATGAATATATATCAGAAAGATACTTTGAGCGATTATGTTCTGCAAAACAGAGTAGAAACTAACCAATTTCCAACAATTACTGTATTACAATAATAACGATAACCCAAAGAATAATACCGCTGATGGATAGGATCATTTTATGTCCAAAGAATTGTACAGTGATAAAAATGCCAAAATATCATGTTTACCCTGTATTTCCTTCGGAAGGTAGGCTACTTCTATTATAGCATACACATCCCTGATGATTTAAAAAAAAATGTGATACGCGTATGTTTTCTTTCGGCCACTCTACACAACGAAAAACCAGAGAGTGCCCACTCTTTTTCATGCTAACATGTCCAACCTGTTTTGGAACACTTTATAGCATTTAAAAATGCTTGGCTTATTAAATCCTGGGGGGGGGGGGCGCATAGTGAGCCCCCTACGTACCGGACTATGCCGTGAAAAAATTTCCATTTTGAGTCAGACGTTTTAAGAATACATTTTCCTCCCCGAAGTACATTTCTTACAGAGAATTTTTCGAAATGTTCCTCTCGAAATTCCTTTCAATGCAAATAATATATGGAGAACAAAAATCTATCTAACCTTAATTGGACATTAAAGCATACAAAAAAATTTGTTTTTTCAACTTGTTTTTTTTTATTTTTTAACTTTATTTATATTGTGACTTCTGAATTTTGCAATTTTGCCCGCTGGAGCAGCGAAGATATACTGTTGCTTATTCACTTGGCACTTTCATACTGAAGGAAGTCTATAAATCCATCAAAACCTTTTTGTTGATTCAAATAACGTATAGAGTTTCAGACATACTATTTGCGATTGTCCTTTGAAAATCATATTTAAAATGTAAGAAAACTAATGTGCAGTGTAGTAATAATAATAATAATAATAATAATAATAATAATAATAATAATAATAATAATAATAATAATAATAATAATAATATCACCTTAAGCAGTAAAAATTCTTTGATGCCTAATATAGGAGAGGCAACTGCAGCGGTCTATCAGCAACGTCAGCTGCACTCACCGCCAATAATGGACACGTAACAGCTGTTTAGTCGAAGAGCTGTATGGCGATTTGCATGCAAATGCAGCTGCTGTAAACTGGACGTAAGCACCTGCTGTATTCTCAAACGAATCTAGAAAAAAAAAAAAAAACAGATAACAGGGGAAGCAGTCGCCACGGGATAAGAAGTCATCATCTCAGTAGTGTGTTATAAATTTTACTATTAAATTCTTATCAATAAAAAACCATATTCACGAGATTAACGATCCAAATCATGAACTATTATTGAAAAAGGGGCAAAAATAAGAGCAAAAAGTTCGAGATGTGTCATTCTTTGTGCATTATAACATGAATTACAAAGTCGTCTCATTTTTGTTTATGCAAGAGAGGGAATGGCAAAATGGCTGTATGATAAAACTAGGTAAATTCTATCGACAAGCGTCGGTGTTTGTGTAATCAAGGTGATGATGTTCTGGGATTCAAGTAGGCGTCCTTCCCCCATCTCGTTTTATTGATGGATAAAACACTAATTTCAGTTTTCCACAAATGAAGGTTTAATAAGTAAATGAAATGAATTTTTTTGGGGGGTGGGGTTTTTATCTCTTTTCACTTTTATGTAGGGAATGTTCGAAAGCTAAATGGAATTATGCACTTGAGGAGAGATAACGTAGAATGAATAAGGATCTCGCTAACTAGAATAATCAAAACACAAAAAGTAAATAAAAATAACTTATGAAGTGCAGCAAAAAAATCATGTAAACAATCGCAATTCAACATTTGTTGTACGGAACTTAGCCTTGATGTCAATGCAGACAGATTACTCATTCAGAAACTCATGGCGCCATCTTCCCGGAATCGTCGACCTCGCGATGCCACGAAATCCATCGGACGTGTCAACAACATCTGTGACAAGGCCCTTGACAATTCCAGCTCCTGATCAGCAGAGAAACCAAGGATTACCGAGCAGCGTTCGGTCACTGAATAAGGGTAATGAATATGAAGAGGTTGCCAAACAGCGCTGAATTAATGCAGCCATTCCATGTACAGGGAATTGCTTTTAACATACGTTTTGCAGTAAATATTAATGAATATAAGCGAAGAAGATTCTTTTAGAAGCAATGAGTTAGTGCCGTTATGCAGTGTGTATTTCAGGGGACAAATTTATCTGATAAGGCTATGGTTACAGTGGATCCGAATTCGGACGAAAAATTTTTCGTCCGAATTCGGACGAACAATCAAAATAATGGAATACATAGGAAGTGGTTACACTGGCAGCATCTTTTCGGACGAATTCGGACGAACAATTTGGCGTTTCAAAAAATTTTGTTTTTTCGTCCGAACAGTCACGAACTACCCTTCATCAGGCATGGATGTGGAGCAGCTTATTAGTTTAGTTTTTGAAAAGAGGAGTCTGTGGGATTTAAAGGAGAAAAATTATCACAACAGACAGATTGACAAGGATTAGGGACAGAATTGTTACCTGGTTGCCAACGCCGGGTAATCTGCTAGTTTAATTCTAAAATCTTACCTTAGCGTTAGGGCAAGTCTTTCACACGGAGAAATGCAGGTACGGAAATTCGATTCCGAATAGACGGAGGCACTCCGAATTCGGACGAAAAATTTTTCGTCCGAATTCGTGCGAAATTTTCGTCCGAACTGTGTGGTTTCAGTGCCTCCGTCTATTCGGACGAATCTCGTCAGTTGGTGAGAAGTAAAGTGAGTGATAGGATGGAAGATCTGTGCCTCTTGGAAAGTCCTCTGTTAAAAATCTTACTGTTTGGAAGAACTGAGAATGTGAATCCATTATTCACTACAAGAAACACGGACGGCGAGCACCATAAACTTTTTCCAGAACTTCTAAGGCAACCGAATAAGTTCCATGAGTATCATAGAATGACACCACATACATTTTTTTACATCCTTAATGCAATCGAAGATTGCATAACAAAGGAATCGAATTTCCGTACCTGCATTTCTCCGTGTGAAAGACTTGCCCTAAAGCTGTGATATCCATATCATCACTTATTTCTTGCCACAATCTTTTCTTGAGTTCTCTATTGTGATAATTTTTCTCCTCTAATGAAAATGAAAATAATTAATAATTTCCCATATTTTGATAATCATAGAATCAACTAAAAACGATTATTAAATAAAATTATCTAAAAATGAAAAAAATCCCGTAGGGTGGGTCTGCCCAGACCCAACTTGCACCAGATAGGGTTAAGAGACTGGCCAGTCTTGGAGGCCTTTGGGCCTCATCCTTGAAGTTCTTGGGCCCTCTCCAGGCCTGCTTCCCCAGCCTGGCAGGATACCTGCCTTCCTCCGAGGAAGCAGCCTCCGGGTCGGACCCTTCCCTTCAAGGCTGCCCTCAAGAGACTGGCCAGCCTTGGAGGACTTTGGGTCTCATCCTTGAAGTTCTTGGGCCCTCTCCAGGCCTGCTTCCCCAGCCTGGCAGGATACCTGCCTTCCTCCGAGGAAGCAGCCTCTGGGTCAGACCCTTCCCTTCAAGGCTGCCCTTAAGAGACTGGCCATCCTTGGAGGACTTTGGGCCTCATCCTTGAAGTTCTTGGGCCCTCTCCAGGCCTGCTTCCCCAGCCTGGCAGGATACCTGCCTTCCTCCGAGGAAGCAGCCTCTGGGTCGGACCCATCCCTTCAAGGCTGCCCACCCATCCCTTCAAGGCTGGCCTCAAGAGACTGGCCAGCCTTGGAGGACTTTGGGTCTCATCCTTGAAGTTCTTGGTCCCTCTCCAGGCCCGCTTCCCCAGCCTGGCAGGATACCTGCCTTCCTCCGAGGAAGCAACCTCTGGGTCAGACCCTTCCCTTCAAGGCTGTCCTTAAGAGACTGGCCAGCCTAGGAGGACTTTGGGCCTCATCCTTGAAGTTCTTGGACCCTCTCCAGGCCTGCTTCCCCAGCCTGGCAGGATACCTGCCTTCCTCCGAGGAAGCAGCCTCTGGGTCGGACCCTTCCCTTCAAGGCTGCCCTCAAGAGACTGGCCATCCTTGGAGGACTTTGGGTCTCATCCTTGAAGTTCTTGGGCCCTCTCCAGGCCCGCTTCCCCAGCCTGGCAGGATACCTGCCTTCCTCCGAGGAAGCAGCCTCTGGGTCAGACCCTTCCCTTCAAGGCTGCCCTTAAGAGACTGGCCATCCTTGGAGGACTTTGGGCCTCATCCTTGAAGTTCTTGGGCCCTCTCCAGGCCTGCTTCCCCAGCCTGGCAGGATACCTGCCTTCCTCCGAGGAAGCAGCCTCTGGGTCGGACCCATCCCTTCAAGGCTGCCCACCCATCCCTTCAAGGCTGCCCTCAAGAGACTGGCCAGCCTTGGAGGACTTTGGGTCTCATCCTTGAAGTTCTTGGTCCCTCTCCAGGCCCGCTTCCCCAGCCTGACAGGATACCTGCCTTCCTCTGAGGAAGCAACCTCTGGGTCAGACCCTTCCCTTCAAGGCTGTCCTTAAGAGACTGGCCAGCCTAGGAGGACTTTGGGCCTCATGCTTGAAGTTCTTGGACCCTCTCCAGGCCTGCTTCCCCAGCCTGGCAGGATACCTGCCTTCCTCCGAGGAAGCAGCCTCTGGGTCGGACCCATCCCTTCAAGGCTGCCCACCCATCCCTTCAAGGCTGCCCTCAAGAGACTGGCCAGCCTTGGAGGACTTTGGGTCTCATCCTTGAAGTTCTTGGTCCCTCTCCAGGCCCGCTTCCCCAGCCTGACAGGATACCTGCCTTCCTCCGAGGAAGCAACCTCTGGGTCAGACCCTTCCCTTCAAGGCTGTCCTTAAGAGACTGGCCAGCCTAGGAGGACTTTGGGCCTCATGCTTGAAGTTCTTGGACCCTCTCCAGGCCTGCTTCCCCAGCCTGGCAGGATACCTGCCTTCCTCCGAGGAAGCAGCCTCTGGGTCAGACCCTTCCCTTCAAGGCTGTCCTTAAGAGACTGGCCATCCTTGGAGGACTTTGGTCCTCATCCTTGAAGTTCTTGGGCCCTCTCCAGGCCTGCTTCCCCAGCCTGGCAGGATACCTGCCTTCCTCCGAGGAAGCAGCCTCTGGGTCGGACCCTTCCCTTCAAGGCTGCCCTCAAGAGACTGGCCATCCTTGGAGGACTTTGGGTCTCATCCTTGAAGTTCTTGGGCCCTCTCCAGGCCCGCTTCCCCAGCTTGGCAGGATACCTGCCTTCCTCCGAGGAAGCAGCCTCTGGGTCAGACCCTTCCCTTCAAGGCTGCCCTTAAGAGACTGGCCATCCTTGGAGGACTTTGGGCCTCATCCTTGAAGTTCTTGGGCCCTCTCCAGGCCTGCTTCCCCAGCCTGGCAGGATACCTGCC
>JANJGK010000620.1:0-20000 GCA_039081455.1 Macrobrachium rosenbergii | reverse complement strand
GATGTTCGCAAATTATATTATATTTTATAGCCTTGAAAATGCGACTTGGAATTCGTCGCGAAACGTCGGCATTGAAAATAAACTGTAGATGATGAGGATGCCTTTCCCTACTGCTTCCTTCGTGATGTATATATATATATATATATATATATATATATATATATATATATATATATATATATATATATATATATATATATATATTACTAAAAGGACCTCATTCAAACTGCATGGTATCTATAGATACCATCCAGTTTGAATGAGGTCCTTTTAGTAATTTAGTTAATGCACAGAACAATTGTGTATGTGATAAAGTTAATATATACGTATGTATACATATATGTGTGTGTTAGTGTGTGTATTAACAGATAGTTAGACACAGAGATAGATGCATAGATAGAAAGATATATATATATATATATATATATATATATATATATATATATACACATATATATAAACATATAAATACATATAAATACATATATATATATATATATACATATATATATATGTATATATATATGTATATATATATACATATACATATATATACATATATACATATATGCATATATATAGTAGGGAGTACGGATAGGAAGAACAGTCAGCTCATCATTGATATATTTATTAATAGGTGCGCTTCGGGATCACCCATATCCCATCTTTTCTGGCTAAAAAGATACAAAAACACTAATTAAAACTGACAACAGAGCTTACAAAATTAAAATGCTTTAAAGATTGAAAAATGACAATGACAAAACAAGAAATAGATTACCTTCAGTAGTAAAGTCCAGAGGATGAAAACTGAATAAGAGTAAACAAGGTTAGCAAGTAAACAAGAAAGGCGGGGGGGGGGGGGTTACTATAGTACGACCGTTTTAGGAAGAGACTTTGCCCCTCTTAAACTGACCATTAACCTTCTGACTTCAAGCTCTCATTGTTTGCGCCTGTTATCAAGCACGTGTACTATAATAGAAAGTTCTGAATGAAGTTTTGTTGTCCCACTTAAATTTTAGATAAAAAAAAAATTCAATATATGAAAATGATAGATGCAAGAAATTTGGAAACCTAGATGTGCTTTCATTTTCAGTTTTGTTTATTTGGATGCTGTACTGAGCAATGTTCTTGAGTTACGTCATCTACTATAGTTTTTTATTACTGTTCCTTTGCTGTTATCGAAGTCATATAATTGTGATATAGTTTTGAGCTTTTGAATTGTTTTCTTTCGTGTATGCCCTGATCCGTCTTTACCTCCTTGCTGTATCAAGGTTGAATTTTCACTGTGCACCTATAAAATAGCTCATAATAATTATTTTCTTTAAATATTGTTACACCCATATATATATATATATATATATATATATATATATATATATATATATATATATATATATATATATATTGGGTGTAACAATATTTAAAGAATGTTTATTATGAGCTATTTTATAGCTGTACAGTGAAAATTCAACCTTGATACAGCAAGGAGGTAAAGACGGATTACGGCATGCACGAAAGAAAGCAATTCAAAAGCTCAAAACTATATCACAATTATATATATATATATATATATATATATATATATATATATATATATATATATATATATATATATATTACACATTTATACAGTATTAGATTTACCTGTGCTTTTAAAGCACTGTCATATGATACTCATCACTGCTGTGGCATTTCTGTTATATGTAGATTTTTAAAGATATTTCTGCCACTTTCTGTCGAAAAAACAGATCTATATTTCAATTTATTTCAATTTCAGTGTTCAACAGGATACCACACAACAAGGGAAAGCAATAAATTTATTTACAATCGAAGTATGAGGAGACATTACTTATGAAGAATCCTCGTCAGAGGATGCTACATCGATAACAAAAGAATCTATATATTTATCAATGCAAACATCTCTTGAAGCGTCATCTCTTTTTATATCTTCGGCATGTCTCACATCATTAGCCCAGTTGTCAGAAGATATGGATTCAATTGCTTCTTTGACCAAAGGAAGCAGGTCTGATTTTTTAAAATGATTCTTCTTTGCCACGTATGATTTCACCTGTGCCCATATCAGTTCTGTTGCATTATACTGGCAGTGATATGGAGGCAGCCTAACCACTATGTCCATGATCTCTTGCCAGTCTGTCAATCACGTAATCATTTTCTTTACATGAATGTCTTTGCAACTTTACTAATTTTTTATTAGCCAGTCTTTAACTTCATCCTTTTTTGGCAGACATTGTCGGAGGTTTATTAATTCGAACTGAATGATAAGAAGCGTTATCCAACACTATGATGGCAGATGGCCCTATATTGGGAAGAAGCTGGGTTTTAAACCATTTTTCAAACACTGCAGAATTCATCTGAATTTCTAGATTGCGTATCCCTTGTCAGCTGGGTGCTTGATCATTGATAAAAATATTACCCAGAAATGTGGTTAATATTGCAACCAATATTGTGATTGTGTCTACTTACTCTCCAATGTTATTGATGTACAATTAGAAGGAATAAATCATAGGTAAAAATTTTTATTCTGTCACGTCTCTCTCTCTCTCTCTCTCTCTCTCTCTCTCTCTCTCTCTCTCTCTCTCTCTCTCTCTCTCTCTCTTTTTGCCCAGCTAGTGGAATAGTAAGCGGAACCATAAAAATGATGAACATTCTTTATGATTAGTTTTCTGACGAATATACAAATAATTTTTAACTATAATACACAACTGTGATGTAGCTGTCCTTTACGGATTCAAACAGAATTAGAGAAAATGACAAAAAAAAAAAAGAAGACTGTCATCCTCAATCAGTGCAGTGCTTATACCTCTGGCAACACTAAACCCCGATATATAGTACTTATCCTATGTTTATTTATTTGTGTTGTTACATTAATTGCATAATATCTATATCACAGATCGCTACTATCACAATATTATCATATAAATAAAACAGGTTAATTTGCAGCAAAACAACAAATACAAACGCTATTACAATGATTGTTTACGATTTCGTGCGTCTGGTAGCATGCTACGGGTGACTACCGTCTGAAAACCCTCCGGATTGTGGTAAGTGTGAGGTCTCATCTCGGCCGTAATCAAAGGGTTAATGATTGTAAGACTTAGTGAAAGCTGCTTTTATGCTGCTCCATTCCCCTTCAAGCTATATGTTCATACAGCCTAATAAATTGACTCCCAATCAGTCTGTTGGTAGACCTGTACAAATCCAGTGCTGTTTCTTCAATCTCTCAGTACTCTAACAGTAATTCTTTTGTCCTTTTCTTCCACTGTATGCAAGACAACAAAGATTTAACCCTCTTGTGACATTTTTTGCTTCTAATATATTATTGGAAATAACATAATAGTGTTTGGCCTGTTAAATTGAGCAAAAGCAGGAAGATGCCATTGTAAATCACCTTAGACAATCAAGTAAAGCAGATTTTACTTTTGTCATCAGCTGTCCCAGGTTAAGAAAAAAAAAACTGCTTGCGTTATGTGTTGTGAACAGTTTGATTGAATTTGAGATAAGAGTTTGCTGCTTTTGTCCAGTTTTATTTATAAGATACACATACACAAGGAAAAATTATTTTGCTTTTCTTTATTCGGTGACCAAAGATGCCTTGTATAAGATGAAGTGTCCACTCTTCTTTGATTTGATCTGATCCAGTGGTTCTGAGAACTTATTCGTTGTTATGCACTTGGTGTATTTGCTATTCATGCTGTTGTCATCTGGGGTCTGTTGTAGCTTATTGCTATTTGTAGTAGTCTGCAAAGATGTGTTGCAAGTCTTGGTAATGGGTGGTATTTTGAAGCATTGGTATATATAAAAAATGTTTGATTTTACTTGATACTTCTAGCATATAGCACTTATGTTTCAAGTTTAATTTTGGCATATGAAATTGTATAATATGCTGTTTTTATATAAGTAACTTACCAAGTAATTACATAGCTATTAGTTTCATTTATTCACAGCAGCTTAAATTCAAATTTCGCAGTAGTAACACCTATGTTCTGTGTAGGTGACAAGTCACGCCCCCTAATGAGAGAGTTAGGAACGACTTAGCAGGTAATCCTCAGTCTGTTTCTGCGACGTCTGGTGTTAACACTGGGTGTCAGCAGCAGCTTTTCTTGTTTTTGCACTGGCCTTCAGTGTGCAAGCCGAAAGTCGAGTAACTTCAGCCAAAAGCTTTCAGGATGAGTTTTTTCCTTGTTTTGGTATTACTAAATGGTGTCTAGTGTGTTAATTGTTCCCTTTTACAGTGAAAATTGCATTTAATTGTTTAACTCCCCCTTGCTAAGTGGTGTACTATAATGTAAACATTGGTTCGTTGTTGAACCAATATTTCCGTTCGCTACTGAACTGATTTTTCGATAATGAATACCTCTACAGTAGTGAATTCACAATCTTTGTTTTAACTCACCTTCACAATGAGTAATGTAATAATGTAAAGTGTTGCTGAGTAAGATGATAAAGTAAACGTTGCATTTGCCACCATCTTTATCAAGTAGCATAATAAAACGTAAACGTTTTCGCTACAAGGACCGATATTGTCGGTAATGATTCTGTATATCTCCACAAATCTCAATTTTGTTCATGAGACTTACCCGTCAGATATATATATAGCTGTATTCTCCGAAGTCCGACAGAATTTCAAAATTCGCGGCACACGCAGTGGCCGGGCAGGTGGTTAGTACCCATTCCCGCCGCTGGGAGGCGGGTATCAGGAACCATTCCCATTTTCTATTCAGATTTTCTCTGTCGCCGGACTGTCAACACCTGTTGTCAGTTCCTCCGCCATTTGGATTTCGAAATTTGTTGTCACTTAAGTATATTGGTTGTTTTTTGGTATACGACTGGATCTGTGACTTGGCATACGCTCTTTGTGGACCGTTTTTGTTTTTGCTTTTGACTTTTCTTATAATTAAGATGCCTTACCTCTAGCTATCGAGTCTGTAGCTTGGGTGAATGTAAGGTGAGGCTATCGAAGACTTCGATAGTTCCTCACACTTTATGTATGATATGTAAGGGTGTTCAATGCTCTATGATAATCGGTATAATGAATGTGAGGGATTATCTGAGGGTGAGTGGAAGAAATATGAAGCCTATATGCTTAAATTGGAGCGTGATAGGTTGAGGAGATCTTCCTCCTTGAGTGCATCCTTAGATGGACAGTAACGGTTTTCTCCTACTAGTAACCCTGTAGTAAATTTTAGTACTAACCCTGTAGTTTGTTGCTGCAGAGGTAATACCCTGGCTCTCGTGTTGGAGTCAATGCGTGCTCTTGAAACTAAAGTGAATGCAATTGAAACGCAAAGTGTTAGTGCTAGTGCCCCTAGTGTTGTGGAGGGGGCGTCAGATCGGCCCTATAATGCCTCTAGGCCTGGACTTCTGTCGAACTCCCAGGACCAGGGAGGGGGCATGTCGAAAGCCGCATGAGGGTTACGGGGGCTTCCCACCAATCTGGCGTCCCTTCGGCAGGTCCTGATGACGCTACCCAGGCTGCCAGGGATCGTGCACAGGCACGCATCCTGAAGGATTGCTTCTCGTCCTCCGACACGTCCTCCCCGCCTCGGGGTTGGAGCTCTCGGTTGGACTCTCGCCCTCTTAAGAGAAGCTTAGAGGAGAGGACGCTTCACGTCCTCTTCCTCTAGACGTTTGTGCTCTTCCTCGAAGGTTGCGTGGATATTCCTCCGCAGAAGAGAATAAAGTGTTTTTCGGATGATGACGCTACTCGACCCCCCTGTCGCGCTAAGGCAAGGGCTAGAGCTTCTTCCCCTGTGAGAAGGAAGTATACGTCTCTCGCCCCTTTCCTTCTCTCAGGTTCAGCCCTTCTCCCGAGAGAGTTGCTTCTCCTACGCGTAAGATTTTGTTGGGTTTGCAACAACAACTGGATGCTCTCATAAACCTTTCAAGATTCGAAACTGCCTGTTAAGAGGTACAGACTTTCACCTTCATCTCCTGCTTCGTCTTCCTCGTCTGCTAGTTGTTTTGGAGCTTCTCATCTGTCGTCTAGAGAGAGTGTTTAGTGGCTTCCTAATCGTCTTCCCCGTTTTGAGGTGTTGGACTTTTCTCTTGACTCGCGCCAGGAGCGCGTGTCTTGCTCTTCGTGCGCTTCTCACGCTTCACGCGCGCCTCACCTTGACGCTCGGCGCGCGCCTAGCCATGACGCTTCGCGCGCGCCACGCTATGATTCTCTTCTCGTACTTGCTACGGAGCCTCTCGCGCGTCACGCCATGATGCTCCGCGCTCGCTTCGCCGTATAGCTTCAAGTCTTGTGTTGACGCCGCTCCAGTTGTACATCATGACGCACAACTGCCCGCTTCAACATCTGATGTCCTTCTTGATTTAGCCACGACTTCTTCGATCGCGGGAGTTCCCGCTTACGTATCGGCGAATCGGAACTACTTTCACCACTCACTCAAGACCCGCCAGCTGGGGAAGAACATCCTCTTTCGTCACAGCCTTTGGATGAAGAGAAACATCTTTCATCTTCTTCTTCCTCTGATTATCAGACTCTGGCTATTTTATTTAAGGATCTGTTTCCTGAGACTTTTCAACCTTCAGCTCCTCTCTCTCCACCTTCGCAGTTGTCTTTGTCTTAAGGGGAGCGTTTGACGAAAAAATCAAAAAATCAAAATTTTCTGGGATATTTTATATATGGCATCATACATATCCTGACTATCTTCTCAGAAAGTTTTATTAAAAAATTCGCCATAGTTAGGAGTTATAAACAAAACAGTAACCCTATCATAGACAAAATTACGTTTTTCGTATAATGTAATGATAATGTCAGTATATCGGTAGTAATTTCCTTTTAGCTATGAAATAATAATACCTAATGCGTTATATGGCAACCCTGTGGACCTAGTACGCATCAGCGAAAGCCAGGAATGCCTGAGGGCAGTCAGTGGCAGTCAGTCAGTAGCAGCTCAGACTTTGACTAAGTAAGACGTTGCGCTGCCCAACCTGAGCTGTGTTTTGACACTCGCTTCATCTAGTCGCGCTGCCCAACCTGAGCCGTGTTTTGACACTCGCTTCATCTAGCTTCATTTTGCGAAGTTATATTACTTTGCAAGTCTATTGTTATATTTTTTGGCTTTTCAAATATGTCATAAAAACATCAATCTGTGTAACAGCAAGCATATAAATACACAGAGAAGCAAAAAATATCGTATATCTCAAACTAAAGTTATCGACATTCTAACTGCATCTCCTCCATAACGAATGCACCGATCTCAATGAAACAATAACCGAACGAAAGCTAAATAAATTGCCTACAAACTAAGGAGCTTCCATGGGAAACAACACGAGACCCGCACCACAAGAGAGAGTTTTTTCCCGAAGGAATGTCACTTCCAAGAGAGGTAGCAAGTGACTCCTTTCATCTCCAGACTCCATTAGCTACCAGGCTTCATTTTGCACAAGCCTGGAAAGAGAGAGGGGCAGACGTTTGGTCCCTCCTACTGTTAGAGAGAGGTTACTTGATTCCCTTCCTGTCTCCTCCTCCTTTGTTTTTTGTTTCCCAATTGCCATCCTGTCAAACAGAAAATTCTGTTTGACCTGCTCGGACAGATGCTCGAGCGGAGATCAGTGGAACAGGTCTTGGACTCGCAGTTCCCCGGGATTTTACTACAGATTGTTTCTAGTCCCAAAACTTTCAGTAGGCTAGAGACCCGTCTTGGACGTCAACAGGCCGAACAACTTGGTCCGGAAGGAAAAGTTCAGGATGGAGACCTCGCAGTCTATACTAGGAGCCCTTCTTCCCGGGGATTGGATGGTATCTTTGGATCTCCAAGATACTTATCTTCACGCCCCAATTCATCCACGTTCGATAAAGTATCTCAGGTTGTCTTGGGGGACTAGACGTACCAGTTCAGGGTTCTCTGCTTTGGACTCTGCACAACGGCCATACCACGTTGAAAGCACCGCTTCTCGTCCGATCAGCGAAGTTAAGCAACGGGGTCTGATCAGTACTTGGATAGGTGACCGCCTGGGAACACCAGATGCTGTTGGCGTCACATTTTGCTCCGAGGGTGTTTACACTTCTCATGAAAAACGTTGCGATGCAGTTGCACCTGTCGCACGTCAGGATCTCTCTCTACTTGGACGACTGGTTGATTCGAGCGTCGTCGAAGCGAAGGTATCTGGAGGACCTTCAGTTGACTCTGCAACTCGTGAAGTCCCTGGGACTTCTGGTCAATGTGGAAAAGTCGCAGCTGATCCCCTCACTGTCCATTGTGTCTGGGAATTCAGATGTATTCAGCGGCTTTTATAGCGTCTCCGTCGCAAGAACGGCAACTTCTATGTTCGATAAAGTCTCGGCCTTCTTGGGGAAGGAAACATGCTCGGTGAGGGAATGAATGAGTCTGCTGGGGACCATTTCCTCGCTGGAGAAGTTTGTTTCCCTGGGGAGTCTGCATCTCAGGCCTCTTCAGTTCTTTCTGTTGGAGAACTGGCAAAGCAAGGAAGACTTGAAAGAGGAATTGAGAATTCTTCCTTCTGTAAAAGAGGATCTGTAGTGGTGGCTCGATCCAACGAAATTGCAGAAAGGGATCTCCCTCAAGCTTCTGAACCCCGACCTAGTGTTGTTTTTCCGACGGGTCATCAACAGGTTGGGGGCAACACTAAGGGGAGAGGAAGTGTTAGGAACCTGGAGAGAGGAACAGGTGTCCTGGCACTTCAGCATCAAAGATTTGGCGGCTATCTTTTAGCTCTCCAATTCTTCGAGGTCCAAGTTTGCAATCGTGTAGTTCAAGTAAACTCGGACAACACTACGGCTTTGGATTACCTCAAGAGACAGGACAGAACACTCTCTTGTTCCCTGTTCAGCCTTGCAAGAGAGATTATTCTTTGAGCCTATGCTCGCAACATTTCGATTCTCACAAGTTTTGTTGCAGGGGTCGAAAATGTTCGAGCAGACGTGCTCAGTCGGCACCATCAACTCCTGCCGAAGGAATGGACCCTTCATCAGGAGGTTTGCCAAGATTTTTGGAAACTTTGGGGTCGCCATCTTGTGGATCTTTTCACGACCTTAAGAACAGCGAGGCTCCCTCTATAAAGCTCATCTGTACTCGACCCGGGGGCAGTTGCGATAGATGCTCTTCTCTGGGATTGGACGGGAATAGATGTTTACGCCTTTTCCCCCGTTCAAAATTCTGGGAGAAGTCATATGCAAGTTCGCGGCCTCACAAGGGACGAGGATGATTCTCATCCCCACATTTTGGCCTTCGAACCACTGGTTCTCGGGGTTTCTCTTCTGGTTGGTAGACGTTCCGAGATCCCTTCCTATGAGAGCAGACCTGCTCATACAACCCCTCTTCGCGAGATATCTTCAAATTCTCCCCGCTCTGAACCTGACTGCTTTCAGACTATCGAAAATTGGTCAGAGCGAGGGGGTTTTTCTGGCCAGGTGGCACGGGCCATCGCTAGAGCCAGAAGTTCTTCATCTAACAAGATATATCTAGCGAAGTGAGCAACCTTCAAGAGTTGGTGTAGAAAGAAGGGCTTTTCCTCTTCCTCTATCACTGTGAGCCAGGTTGTGGATTTTCTCCTTTACTTAAGAGAAAAACTCGATATAGCAGTTCCGACTATCAAGTGTTATCGGAGCATGCTTTCGACTGTTTTCAGACACAGAGGATTAGATTTGTCTGACAATAAGGACCTCCACGATCTTACGAGCTCTTTCAAGACGTCCAAGGTTCCTCACCTAATTCCTCCTGCTTGGAACTTGGACGTAGTGCTCAAGTTTTTGATGTTTAGTCCTTTTGAGCCTCTCCACTCTGCATCTCTTAAGGATGTCTCTCGAAAACGGCATTCCTCACGGCTCTGGCGACGGCGAAGAGAGTGAGCGAAGTTCGAGGCCGTCATGTGGGCTTCAAGGAACACGATGCTGTCTATTCTTTAAGCCCTAAGTTCTTGGCTAAGAATGAAAGGCCTTCTAACCCTTGGCCTAGACACTTTGAAATTAAAGGTTTAGCAGACCTTATTGGACAGGAACCTGAGGGAGTTCTGTGTCCAGTTAGAGCTCTCAAGTACTACCTTAAAAGAACACAGGACACTCGTGGTCCCTCGGATAATTTATGGTGTTCTGTGAGGCAACCAGTTAAACCTATGTCGAAGAATGCACTGGCATTCTTCATTAGGGACGTCATTAAGGACCCACACTCTAGTTGTGACGACTCCAACTTCAAGTTGTTGAGAGTTAACGCTCACGAGGTGAGGGCAGTTGCTACCTCCATGGCGTTCCAGAAAAATACGGTACTCAGTGACATTCTCAGTGCCACATTTTGGCGAAGTCAATTCGGTGTTTGCCTCACACTCTTGGCGAGATGTTTACGTAGCATACGAAAATTGCTTTTCGCTGGGACCATACATTGCTGCTTCAGCAACCTTGGGGACAGGGGGTAACTCTGATCCTAACCCCTTTTTAATTGTGTTTTTAAGGTTGTTGGGTCGACTACTGGAGGCAGTCTTCCCAATCCTTTGCAAACTAACGCTTTAGGTGTTGGTTAGGTGGTTAGCAATGCTCTTTTGTCCTCTTTGTATGGTCTATGATCTAGTCACATTGTGGTCACGCCCCCGTTGACAGATCATCTAGAAGTCGCCAGCTATATAGGTCACTACCTCGCTGGGGTCTCTAGTAAAGCAGAAGCAGACTAGAGTGACAGTAACCACTCAGTCAGCTACGCTATCAGATAAGGAACCAAAATAATTTTACCAATAATTGGTTTTTTCCCTAATTCTTGGCTGTCTCTACCCCCCTCCAAAGGTGGTATTCAGCTATATATATATCTGACGGGTAAGTCTCATGAACAAAATGATATTTTAATGATAAAATAAAGTTAGTTCATACTTACCTGGCAGATATATATATTCATATTGCCCTCCCTCCTCCCCTCAGGAGTCAGTGGCGTTAGAAAATCTGAATAGAAAATGGGAATGGTTCCTGATACCCGCCTCCCAGCGGCGGGAATGGGTACTAACCACCTGCCCGGCCACTGCGTGTGCCGCGAATTTTGAAATTCTGTCGGACTTCGGAGAATACAGCTATATATATATATCTGCCAGGTAAGTATGAACAAACTTTATTTTATCATTAAAATATCATGTTTGTTAGGAGTTGAGATTTGTCTGTATGATGGTACTCTGTGAACTTCAAAGAATTAATTAAACATCGTTTTATTATACTTTTCTTTGCAGAGAACTGAAGAAGTGTAAGGACACAGAGTAGTAAGGACAGAAATTGTGCTTTTTTGGTTGCGCTAGGCTTTTTGGAAGAATTGAAGTTCTTGGCAGCCGAGGATCGGCTCCGATATCCCAGGAGCGCTCACCAGCTCCCGATTTCTCAGCTTACGAACTACTAGCTCGCTTGACACCCAGTTACCCGGCGCCATCCACTCCTGGGTGCACCCAGCACCAGCTGGTGCCTACTCTCCCAACATCCAATTTTTTCCTCTCCTGCTATTAGTCCTCTAATTTTTTCCTTGCTCCCGCGCCTGGCTCCCTCACTTCCTTCCCATGCCATTGCCAGTCTTGTGTCTAGGTTAAGAAAAGTCAACCTTGTAATAGTGAAGTGAAGTGTTGTGTAGTGGAGGAGGTGTCTACTCATCCTACACAGAAAGTCCCTGTCAAACTCCCCTAAACCTGTTGCCAGTCCCAGGTATTGACAGACAGCCACTGGAAAGGCATTATACTGGATGTGTAGTGGAAAGGAAGCGGCTATCCAGCCCTATCAGATCTCCTAAGCCCAGTCCCTATCAGACTCCCCTAAATCTGGGAGGAGGCATACTGTTGGTCCATTAGTGCAGCAGATAATTGCATATTTCATAAGAATCGTTCAGATAGTGAAACAAGCATGAAATTTTGCACAAGTGCTCTTTAAAGTTCCCTCTATCAGAAAAGGGCGCTGGCCACGCAAAAAATTTAATATGGCGGCCAAATTCCAAGATGGCGGCCAGTATCGACAGATTTTGGCTAATTTTTCACTAGAATGGCATGTATTTGCTTCTAGCAATATGGTAAAGCTCTTCCATACTATTTCTTGTGAATATTATGTTTCTGTAGCTTCCCAGTACAGTTTACCTTTAAATATGGGGGCTATATGGCTGCCAAGAAAAGGTAGAAACAATAATTATAATGAGAAATAATGCCCGTTCAACAATTATCGTTTTAAGCATGGATCTTGGTTTCTGTGGTTTTAGATCCTAATGAGGCCATCTCTTTCGAATAACTCATCAATTTTGAAGGAAAATTAATAAATGTAAAAGAGTGTATGTCTGCACACAACCAGGGCACACTGGTGACATCACTGCTGTGTAACTCAGCATGGGGTTCAGTGCCAGCTAATCCAGCTTTACTAATCCTGTAGTCTTAGACTAGTAGTTGTAGTATAGTTTAGTTTAGTGTCCCAAATGCTTTCTAACAGCCCCAGACCAGCTATAGTTAGATAGCCGCACCTGAATAGACAGGATGTGCCAGCGCGGGAGAGCCGAGCCAAGGGTATGGGGGCTGTACATGATGGTTCATGTACTTACCCGGATGGTGTACAGATCACACGGGACTTAAATGGCACTGGATGAATGATCGGGCTAGGTGTAGGGAGACCGAACCTAGTTGAATCCCATACAGGAATGTGTGCTTTGTTTAAGGTGGTAAAAGGATAACCCCTTGGCCTTAATCAAAAGTGAAATCATGGCAGAATGTGATGCCAATCCAATATTGAGCAGTAGAAAAACAAACTGGAGTTTGTGTTGTCTTTGTCAGAAGGACAAAAGAGGTGAGCACTTGACATCACCTCCAAGTCATCATGTCCTAGACCATGATGGGTACACAATGCTGGCAAGGAACATTCCCATGTTCAGTGAAATTAATGAAATGCCACTGATAATGGATCCAGCAAGGCTGGATGAAGGTGATGGCATAGAGGCCACTCTCAGGAAAAATGCAGCAAAATACCATGTGAACTGTCGCTTGTTGTTTAACAACACTAAACTGGACCGTGCAAGAAAGCGACAATCCAATGACCAGACCAGCAACACTGAGACTAGTCGTGCAAAACTGCGCCGAACCAGTCATGACAATGAAGTTTGCATTTTCTGTGAGAAAGTGGCACCTGCATCTGATCTCAGACAGGCTAGTACTAAGGGCCTTGACTTGAAATTGCGTGAATGTGCAGAGATACTTAGTGATGGCAAGCTCCTTGCTAAGTTGACTGGTGGGGATGTCATTGCACAAGAGTTTAAGTATCACCATGCCTGTCTTTGTGCCCTCTACAACAGAAAAAGGTCCTACCTGAGGAGCCTTGAGAAAGACCAAGGTAGCACTGAGTCAGAATCAGATGTGTATCCACTAGTTCTGTCAGAACTGATGACATACATTGTTGAAAACAACCTTTGTTCAGATGATCCAGTCACATTTCGGCTGGCAGATATTTGCCACCTCTACCAACAACGTCTGGAACAATTAGGTGTAGAGTCACCAAGTGTAAATTCCACGAGACTCAAAGACAAACTTCTGGCAGAAATTCCAGAACTTGAGGCTCATAAATCTGGCAGAGATGTATTACTTGCATTTCAAAAGGATGTGGGAAAAGCACTTGCTCAATCATCTGATCTTTCAGAGGCAGTTATCATTGCTAAAGCAGCAAATATTCTCAGAAAGTCTATACTTGATCATCAGTCACGGTTTGATGGCACATTTTCTGAGGCTTGTGTACGAAATTCTGTGCCTCCTCTCCTGCTCCAGTTTGTAGGGATGGTTGAGCATGGGGCTGACATCAAGTCACAGTTACGATTTGGAGCATCAAAGTCAGACCAGGCCATTGCACAGCTCATGCAGTTCAACTGCTACTCCCGATACAAAGAGGGAGCAACAACTCATAGACACTCCAAAGACAGAGAAACACCATTCCCAGTCTACATGGAACTCTCAGTCTATGCCAAAACCAGGAAGAGAAACCTGGTTGAAATGCTACATCAGTATGGCCTCAGTATCTCTTATGACAGAGTACTGGAGGTCTCTGCACAGTTAGGAGATGCCACAGTTAGCAAATATGTGGAGGAGGGTGTGGTCTGTCCCCCAGTACTGCGAAAAGGGTTGTTCACCACTGCAGTGATGGACAACATCGACCACAACCCATCTGCAACTACTGCCACTACCTCCTTCCATGGAACTAGCATCTCCATATTTCAGCACCCCACCAAGGAGAACACTGGACAGGAAAGACAGCAACTAAAGTTTGCACCTGAGAAAGTGAGGTCGGTGCCTGAATTGCCGGACACATTCACAAACATCTCACCAGCTTCCTTTCAAACAAAGAACCCTGTGCCACCAAACACTGCAATACCAAAGCCACCCACAGATATCTTGGGGCCACAGCTTGCACTGGAGTATCAGTGGCTAGACAAGGTCATAGTCACCCAGGAAATAGATGATGCAGTGAATCTGACGTGGTCAGCTCATCACGCTTCAATGAAGAGAAGCCCAGAATTTGAAGTAACCATAACTTCATTGCTTCCTCTCCTGCGTGATCAGGCTCATTCTGTTGCTACGATCAAACACGTGATGCAGAAAGTGCAGGATGTCACTGATTTTCTGAACCCTGGCCAGATACCCATAATCACAGCTGATCAGCCAATCTATGCCGTAGCAAAGCAGGTGCAGTGGCAGTGGCCTGATCAGTATGGCGAAGACAAGTATCTGGTAATGTTTGGTGGTCTGCACATTGAGATGGCAGCAATGACATCTCTTGGTACTCTTCTTCATGGCAGTGGTTGGACAGGAGCTCTGGTGGAGGCAGGAGTTGCTTCATCTGGAACTGCAGAATCCTTCCTGTCAGCTGCAAGTGTAACCAGGACACGGCAGATGCACCAGGTTACAGCCTCTAGTTTGTACAAACTCCTGAGGACAGCATACACTGACTACTGTGCTGAGAAAGCAAACAACAATGAGCAGGCATTAGAGTTTGAGGAGTGGTGTGACCTTCGAAGACAGCAGAGTCCACAGTTCCACTTCTGGCACATGGTGTTCTCTATGGAACTTGTGATATTCCTACTGATCAGGTCCTTCCGTGAGGCCAATTTTGTCCTCTACTGCCAGGCATTGCATGAGCTGATACCCTACTTCTTTTCCAACAATAATACAAACTATGCTTGTTGGCTGCCTATTCACCTCAGGGACATGCTTACCCTAGAGAGTTCACACCCAGAGTTGCACAAGGAGTTCATGGCTGGCAACTTTGTTGTGCACAAGACCAGTCGCCAGTTCTCAGCAATGGCTCTTGACCAAGCTCATGAGCAGACCAATGCCTTTACAAAGGCTGATGGCGGAGCCATTGGGCTGACTGAAGATCCGTCAGCACTCAGAAGATGGATGGTGGCTGGCCCAGAGATCATCCGCTTGGTGTCTGCATACGAAGCAGAGGTTCAAAGTAAGGAGTCTAATGAGCAGACAACACACCATGAACAAACACCTCATGCGCAGAAGACATTCTTGGAGAGAGTCAGCAAGCTGTCATTGGCTTTGCAACACTTGGGAAGTCCTTTTCAGGAAGAGAGCCAGGATCTGTATTCCATTGACAACAAAGACATTGCCCACCCCAGCTCAGCAGAACTCCTACAGACACACCTTGACAGAGGCCGCACTAAATTTCAGAAGTTTTCAGACTCTTTGGCAAACAATGCAGTCTCCTTCTATGAGCCGATAAAGAAGAACAGAACTGACTTCTTCAGGCAAGAAGCTGCTCCTGTAGAACAGTCAAAGCAGAAACTTCTGAAGGAGGATTGCCAGCTTTTCTCAAAGCTATTTATATCCTGTCAGAGCCGTGAATGTGATCTGCAGGAATTCTTCCAGCACGAGAATCAAACATTCCCAGCTTCCCTTAGTGAGGGTGGTAGGCTGTACACATGTCAGAAGTCTCAGCTGACCTCGGTCCTGGAGAGTCATGTTACACTAGAAGACAAATAACCAAAGACTGATGTCCTCATTGTAGATGGATCAGCTTTGGTCCATGCCTTGCCACCAAAGAAAGGAAAGACCTTTGAGGGCTATGCACTTTGCGACTTCTTGCCTGTGATACAATCCTATAGCAGCAAGTACACATCATCACATCTTGTATTTGATGTATACAATACATCCAGCCTCAAAGCTGAGACCAGGCTCCAACGTGGTCAAGGAGGAAGGCGCAAGGTGACAGACAAGAACACAATTCCATCCAACTGGCGCAATTTCCTAAGACACGATGCCAACAAGACAGAGTTGTTCCAGTTCCTGGCAGACAAAGTTGCCCAGATGTCTGCCACAAATGTTGTCATTGCCACGAAAGGGTCTGCTGTCCTCAGCACTCATGAGGCTAGTCTTCAGGGACTGGAAAAGTGCTCTCATGAGGAAGCTGACACCCGCATCTTTCTCCATGCCAAATATGCCACAGAACATGGAGCCAAGACCATCACGGTTAAAGCAAATGACACAGATGTTCTTGTCGTTGCAGTCAGTGCTTTCTCCACTCTCCACAATCTAGGGCTAGAGAAGCTATGGGTGGCATTTGGCCAAGGCCAGAGCCTGCGCTGGATTGCTGTGCATGACCTGTGCAACTCTCTGGGCCAGGAGAAGGTGAATGGCATGCTCTTCTTCCATGCGTTCACAGGCTGTGATACAGTGTCAGCCTTCCGGAGCAAGGGCAAGAAGACCGCCTGGCAGACATGGAACATCTTTCCAGAGGCCTCCACTGTGTTCTCCAAACTGAGTCACTACCCTCTCAGAGTGGAAGAGAGTGACCTGAAGGTCCTGGAGAGGTTTGTCATACTTATGTATGAAAGATCCAGCACTGCTGGCACTGTGGATGAGGCTAGACTTGATATGTTTGCCAGAAAACAAAGGACATATGAGGCCATTCCACCAACCAGGGGAGCTCTCCTCCAACACACCAAGCGTGCTGCGTACCAGGCTGGTTGTGTGTGGGGGCAGGCCACCCAGTGTCAGCCACAGCCAGAGAACCCTGCTGAGTGGGGATGGCAAAAGTCTGGTGAAGCATGGCAAGTCCTCTGGACAACCAACTCGCCCTTAGCCAAGAGTTGCCAACAGCTTACCAAATGTGGATGCAAAGCAGGCTGTCGGGAAAGGTGCAAGTGCTACAAGCTGGGTCTTCCCTGCACAGCTCTGTGCACTTGCAAATGTGAAGTCTAGATAAATATTGCCCTCTCTTCAGTAGATAATCTAGCTTGAGCATCCAACGTGTCATGCTATGCCTACCTTCTTATCCTCGAATTTTTCAAAGGTGTAGGTTGAGAGACCTATACATAGATTGGTTGCGTTTAGTCCGTATTTCTCTTCTTTTCTTTTTATGGTTACAGTCTTAGACACAATGTTGTATGTGACCATACCATTACTATTTCAGTTGAAAATAGCATATTAGTTAAACTGTCTGATCACATGAATATACCATTAAATAAAAACAGTTGGTCTCTATGTCTGCTAGCGCTGTGGATAGAAAAAAAAACTTTTATGGCAACCATTTTGTACGCCATCTTGGTTACAATTCATTTAGTAAGGGTTTTCAATAAAATGTGTGGTATGGAACATTTTTATAACCTAAAAGTCGAGGTTTAAAAAAAAAAAACTGGCATATTCCATCCAATAGATGCTCCCAAACCAGTGAATCTCAACATAGATGGCGGCCATTTTGAAAAATAGCCGCCATCTTGGATTTTCAGGTGGCCAGCGCCCTTTTCTAAGAGAGCGTAGTCTTAGGAATGTTTGTGCAAAATTTCATGCTTGTTTCACTATCTGAACGATTTTTACAGCAATCTGCTGCACTACATGGGAATCTGAACGGGTATATTTTGCTCTTGGTTAGTTGCTCCCTCAGCCGAAGCTGTCACTATTTCCCAGGTATCAGTGGATAATTGCTGGAAAGGTGTACAAGTGGACCCTCCCAACTTTTCTTCCAGTGGATCAGACTCTGAGTCTAAAGGCTGCAGCTGGCATTTCTAGGATTCTTCCAGGCCATTGAAAAGGCTCGCGATGGAGGATCAGACTCCTTTGGGACGACACAGAGCTCCCAGTGGCTCCGAAGCGCCAATGGCCTCTAAATGCCAGGTAGATCCCAGATGTCCAAAGGGAGCAGGTCATCCCGTGGGATCAAACTGCCCAGTGCGATCCAAGCATCCAGAGGGATCTGATGGATTCAAGTGTCCAGTGGGATCCGATGGATCCAAGCGTCCAGTGGAATCCGAGGGATCCAAGTGTACATTGAGATCCAAGCAACCAGTAGGATACGAGTGCCTAGTAGATCCCAAGCACCCAGTGGGATCTGATGGGTCCAAGTGTCCAGTGGGATCTGATAGATCCAAGTGTCCGATGGGATCCAATGGATCCAAGTGCTCAGTGGGATCTGAGGGATCCAAGTGTACAGTGGGGTCCGAAGGATTCAAGCATGCAGTGGGATCCAAGGGATCCGAGCACCAACCTTTTGTGTCCAGCGCCAGTTCCTCTTTGATTAGGCACCTGAATTTTAAGAACATGCTGTTGTCCTGTCTCATGTGTCAGTTCCCATTGAACAGGGACCAAGTCTACCTGTGGACAAGACTTCTGGGTCAGAGTTGTTGAGCTGCTGAAGGAAGCTCCCTCCTTTGAGCTATATCCTAGTAATCCAAGCATCTGTCAAGGTCATTGAATCTGCTCAGTTGTGAACGGACTCTACAGGATCTTCCCCCACTGTCTCTTCTCGGACAACCTCGCTTCAGGAGATCTACCAAGGTAGTCAGATCTTTTCCTGACAGACTCCAGACTGTCCAGAGGATTATCACTTGAAGATGTTTTTTAGATGTATTGCAGAGACCATTGCAAGATATGGAAGTCAATCTTCTCTCCTTGTCTTCCAGACCTGGGGATTGACTTCCAAAGTTAGTATCTCAGGCCCTACATCTCCTCTGCGAGACATCCGTGTTCCTTTTGCAGTTACCCCGCTAAAGGATATTAAAGTATGCATAACTCATGTGTAAGTATGGAGACCTAGTTTGTTGGCATCCCTATCTTAGTTTCCTTTGAAATTCTTGACATGCCCAAGCAAGGAAGAAGAAGACATGATTTGCTCGTTTCTCCTTGAATTTTAGTCTAAGGTCAGGGACCCATCCAAGACCTTGTCTGTTTTCTTTCTCCCTTAGGAATTTTACGGACATCTGTCTCATCCAGGAGCGCCAGACAACACTTGAGCTCACAGCTTATCTGGCGCCCTGCTCTCCTGGCATCAACAATAGCCCGGTACCAGCTTTGGCTATGACATCAGCTTTTGCTATGAGCATCCAGTTGCACTCACTAGCTCTGAGGAAGACTAAAGTTTTCTATCCAGTTTGAATGCTGAGGTGTAATGGCGAGAGCTACTTTCCCCCTCTGATTAGAACTCCTGCAACCTGTCACCAGCATCTTCTCTTAGAACCAGAAACGCTCACTGTCTCTAAGGAGGAATAGAGAGCTCTTTTCCAGCTGGATGGTATGGTATTGCCTAAAAAGCCGGAAGTCCCGGGCCATCCATAACACAGGGAGTTAGGGTAAGAGCTCGTCTCGTCCTCTGATTAGAACATCTTGCTCTTTATCCTAATGGACTTTATCTCATGAGACATGGTCAGATTTAGGAGAAGCATTTTCCTCCTTATAGTGAAAGCTAAAAATGTCAAAACAGTCTCTACCTTGTCAGCTTTCAAACGCTATACTGTATATCCCTTACATCCATTCAACAATCAGCCTACTAGTAGTATCATCGTTCTTCGTTTCTCATAATTTTGAGGGAGTTTAAACAGTGTTTAAAATTTTTGCAGTACCTTGCAATTTTTAGTTACTGGCATGGTGTCACAGAAGGAAGCATAGGATTTTCTCCTACTGCTTGTTCACCTTGTAGTGAACTGTCAAATTTTGGGGAGCCGCGGTGGGGGTTACAATGTACCCAGAGCACCCAGCACTCCTAGTTGATGGGTTGTGGTTTTACTTTAGTGTGGGTGACAACATAATCTGGT
>JANJGK010000619.1:245000-250000 GCA_039081455.1 Macrobrachium rosenbergii | reverse complement strand
ACATAGTAACCACACTTTTTGAGTTTCATTATTCTTCCTAACATGGAAAGGATCCATATGATCTATGAAAACATTTGCAAATGACTTGGATGGTAGATTAGACCTGAAATCCCTATACGAATTCTGACTTAATTTGAAAGTTCTATTATTAAAACGCCTACAATGAACACATTGTTTTAATGCTTTTTTGATTGTCGAAAAATGCCTAGGGATAGGAAATTGTTTGCGTATTTCCGCTAGAACTGAATAACATCCTGAATGAAACAGATTGAAATGAACATCCAGAATAATTAGCTTCGTCAAAACACTATCTCTCGGCAGGAGAATAGGAAAACCATTATTATTGCTAAACCATTTCTTAAATTTGCTTTTAACCCTAAGAATACCATCATCATCCATGAATATATTAAGCTGAGTAATGAGGTTAGGAATGGCCTTCAGATTAAAACTATTCTTATTCTGAAAGTAAGCAAAGATCTCTGGAAAACACCTCCTTTGCTCTGTTATAATAACTCTCTTACTAGCTTCTGCAAAGAGATTAGGGTTAGTGTCAGATGAGGTTTGAGAACATATACCTGCCTTTGACTTCCAGTTTCTTATGCCGACTAGTATTCTGCGAGAAATCAGAATCAACTTACGAAAGCTGGAATAATTGCAGGGATCAATGACATATTCAGGAGAACCTGTTAGAGAAGAAAACGTTGTTTGAGAAAGTTCTGCCCCTACAGGTGCATTCAAACTGGAGCGGTACCCGGAGTCTGTGACTGTCATAGGCTTTGGAATAATAAAAGTCATGTCCTGTTCCCCACCAGGGAGGTCATCCAACTTCCTACCCGGACCGACGAGAAAATTAGTTTTATACAACTGCTTATGTGAGAGGCATTTAGTAACACAGTCCGCCGGATTCTCTTTTCCTGAAATGAAACAAAATCTTATTGGAAATCGTTGACACAACTTTTGAATATTACCAATTCTATTCATTACAAAAGTTGACAACTTTTGCATTTTATCCAATTTCTGGGAGGAAGAATTAAGCCAGTGCAGGGCACAAAGAGAATCAGCATAGAGAATCATTTCTACTATGTTAACAGGTTTCAGACAAGAAGGTCCAGAGATATCTCTCTGTAGTTCCACGAGAGTTTCGACACCCAAAACAATGGCATTTAACTCTAATGAAGGAATTGACTTATTCTTCAGCTGAGTGTTAACCATACGGTTCTTAGCTTGAACAAAACTCGCCTTACCAGATTCAACGTGCTGCAAAAAAATTACTGTACCATATAAGTCATGACTCGCATCAGTATAAGCCATAAGCTTATAAGTACCATTCCTGGGTCCGACATACCTACCTATCTTAATGGGAGGAGAAGCATTAGCTTGTTTACATATATTCCCCCATTCACGTTGAAGCTCTAATGGCAACAATGCATCCCAACCTAGGTTTTTATTGCACTGAAGCCTGTGCATAAACAAACGGCTTCTGTTTAAAACAGGCATGTTAAAGCCATATATGTCAAATTGAGAAGCAATTGTTCCCAAAACAGCACGTTTAGTAGTGGCCTTGCCATCAAGGCAAATAGGCTTTGTAAATATTTCATCTCTTACTCTGTCCCATGCAAGACCAAACAACTTTGTAGTTTCAGGGGTCTGAGTTTTCATGTCTTCATCTATCTTAATTTGTAAGGAATTATCATTAGTGATCATCTGCTGAACCTCGAATTTGTACGGAGCAAATATGCGAGGCAGCTCATTATAAGCCCATTCTAAAGACTCTCCAGTTTCCATGGTAATTGCACCATTATCCATATACAGCAAGGTGTACATTAAATGTTTTAATTCTGACAAATCTTTATCCGTTTCTTCCTTAAAAACTAAAATATAATATAAAGAAAGCATTAACAAAAACGGGCTACAACGCAACCCAAAACTCAGCCTTACATTGCGATAAGCTACAACAGAAAAGTCCCCAGCTTTAACATTTTTATACCAAAGGAACAGCAATTTTGACTGATCAGATTCACTTAAGGAAAGCATATTGAATGCTTTTTTCAAGTCATAGGTAAGCAATTTCTGACCGAACCTTAAATGAAGAAAAGCAGAGGATAGCGTTTGGTTCAGTGTGGGACCTGGATGCATACACTGGTTGTGAGAGAGGCTTAGTTTCTTATTTTTCTCATTCTCTCTCAAATTGTATAAAAAGACCACCCGACACTTAGTGGTCTCCCTCTCAGGCTTAAAAATTCCCATGTGAGGAAGGAAAGCATAATCTGGGTGCAGGGCTTTATATTGTTCAAGATCATGAATAGGTTTTATTATACCAGCTGCTATCTGATCCTTAATAGTCTGATCCATTAAATGTAAATAACTAACATTATTTTTAAGCTTCCTAAAATTGGACTTCAAAATTACCTCTGCTAAATGTTCATTTTTCGAGAGCAAGTGCGATACCTCACCATTCCAAAGTAAGGGAACTCTAATCCTACCATCGACTTCTCTAGATATATTATTAAAAGTATAATCAACTAACTGCTTATTCAGTTCTACAGTTTCTTCCTCATAAATAGTTTGGTCATAATTAATGAATTTAGGGCATTCAAGCTCCAATATTTCATTTGTGGCCTTTTGTAATTTACACTCCATAAGCTTTCCCTTGTCACTCAAAACAGAAAAATTACTACTACTTTTCAAAGTATTATAGTGAAGGTCATGAACCTCATCATCCAGAGTAGGGAGGATAAAATCTGCAACAAATAACGAGTGAGTGTGGACACTTTCAAAAGACTCCACACTAGGTGGACTAGGAATACTAGCACTGACAGGCATCGACGGCTGTGGCAAAAAAGGTATATTATCGACCAGTCTTTGAACATTGCCTACCAGCATAACGCCAATTGGGGAATCTACATATACTGACAGAGTATCCTTTCCAAACAGGACGTCTTTACTTGGAATACAAAAAGCAGCATCTGAACCAAGCAGAAATTCAATATCCATTACTTCACGGATATTTGAATGAAGACCCACATCAGCAAATGTAAACCCTTTATCTAAAAAACCCTTCACTGCCGTGCCGAGCATCGGTAAATTCAACTTAATCCTGATTTCAGGAATAACCATGGCTGGAATATTATAATTACCATTTCCTAGAGTAATAGGAATCTGAACTACCTTGCTCCTGTAAGTTTTAACACCATTGAAACCATGAATTGTAAGATTAACATTATTTTTGATAGTTTCGAAGTCATAAGTATCAGCTAACTTCTGTGAAACAAAAGTGCTTTGAGACCCACTGTCTTTTATACCCCTATACAAGCGCTCTTGTCCAACAATGCCAAAAGTGAAAGTAGGAAGAACAGAGTCACTAACGAAATTTGAGAACACTGTAACCCCATTATTTGTTTCTGCGCTTGTTATAGCTTCACTTTTCTTACAATCATGTGAATTATCTTTGTTACACAGAAAAGAAAAATGCCAGCCAAAACATTTAAAACATTTTTGTTTAAACCTAAATTTACATTTAGCAGTGGGATGCGAAAAACTAGCACATTTCAAACAACCTTTAAAATACTTCAATTTATCTACTTTAGACTGTGGATGGGAAATTTAGTACATTTATATAGTAAATGATTGAAATCCTTACCATGGACCTTTGAACATAACGAACAACTAGGTAGGACTTTATTCTTAAGAGAATGCACTTTAACTGCCAAACTAGCAAAACTGTCAGTATCTTCAGCACTACTATTGTTTGATAAGGAATGCTTTGAAGGCGTAACAATTGACAATTTTCTCGAGTTTTCATACCTCTCGCAAGCTACAAAAAAGTTATCCAAAATTTCCGCAATTGAAGGAGAAGTCTTATTAGTAATTTGCACCAACTCTTTCCTAAATTCATCATTCAAACCTAGCCAAGCAAAATAAGTAAAAAAATCATCAGAGGATATTTGCAAAACCTTAGTAGACTCACATAGATTCCTTAGCCTTGAAACATAATTAAATGGGTCATCACCTAGATTTAGTTTCAACTCTGTTAGTTTCTTAACGGTGGAAGACTTCCTAACTTCTTCCGAAGCAAAAGCTTTAATCAAGAGCGATTTAGCATCTTGGTAACTCTGTTTATCTGCTTCAAGTGAATTCAGCAAAACCTTTGCACGACCTTCAACTTGCTGTTTAAGCAAAAGTAACAAATCCCTATCAGGATATTTATAAACACCAGTAGTAGCCTCAAATTCTACAAAAAACTGCAAGAGATCCTCATTTTCCTTGCAACTAAATTTAGGGAGGGGCGCTGTTGGCTGCTTTAGTAAACTAAGAGCTGTGTCCGTGACACTACGGGAAGGAGAAAATTCAAGCAAAGGCAAACATCTCTCTGTCTTATCTAAATAATCAAGGCAAACCAAACATTCCTCTTCTAATTCGAGTTCCGTAACTGCGCAATCCTCGAACTTTAAACTTTGAATTTTAAAATCCAAATCTAACAAGCCCTTCTGGTAACTTAATAGGAGACCCTTTTCCGATACTTTCTGGGATGCAGTAAAATTTACGTAGGACCCCAATTTATTAAAGGCATCCGTTACTTTCCTACGAATAACCTTTCTCTGAGTAATAAGCAGTTTTAAATTGGACATGATAATATATTACTTGACAAAAAATCCCCAGTAACAATGATTGCTAATAGAAAACCCCGAGGGAGCGAGCTACAGCCAAACCAGTGCAACCTAATTTTGAGAGCCTCTTAATTACCTAACTTGCAACAGTCCCTGTTCGGGCGCCATGAACTAAATTTTTTAAGGAGACACCAATAACATACACGTAAAAACTCTAGGCACCAAGGAAACACATAACATAATTAATCTGTATATTAACAATATACTATCATACATAGAGATCTTCCCTTAAGTAAAAATAAGCAACTTGATAAACTATTAGAGGCTCTCATTAACTGCCCGAGGTCCTGAAGTAATTACAACTATTGATGCGAGGTAGTGGGTATAACACAT
>JANJGK010000617.1:107500-395991 GCA_039081455.1 Macrobrachium rosenbergii | reverse complement strand
CACCCTTTTAGTTTGTATTTACTTGTTCATTTTATATATTTCGTTAGTATTTTTGCTGAAGATTTATTATGACAATTCATTTTATTGTAATTTTATTGATTCTCATCCTTGTCGGTTTTTTCAGCCTGATGATGAGGTTTTTGTACCTCGAAAGCTTGTAATAAAGAATGTTCTTCCTGGTCTTGGCAATATTATTTATCATTAAGCTATATATATATATATATATATATATATATATATATATATATATATATATATATATATATATATATATATATATGTATGTATGTATGTATGTATGTATGTATGTATGTATGTATGTATGTATGTATGTATGTATGTATGTATGTATGTATGTATGTATGTATGTATATATATATATATATATATATATATATATATATATATATATATATATATATATATATATATATATATATATATATATATATATATATATATATATATATATATATATATATATTGTGTGTGAATGTTGAACTAACCCCAAGAGAAAAGTGGGCTGACGCACACCCAAAGTAACATGTCCGAATAACATCATTACATTTCATGTGATTAGTTGCTGATTCTAATTAAAGCTTATCTAAGAGCCAGTTTTTCCACAAAATATATTTCATTCGTGTTAAGAGTCACACCCAGTTGAGAGACTATGAAGGAGTCTTGTGTTCGTAAGACCAAAAGCCAACAGCACAACCGCCGAAGTCAACGTCTTGACAGAGCTTTCGGATACATGCTTCTGCACTCTCAACGTTTTTCTCTATTTTTCATGATTTAACGTAAACTGGAGCAAGTCGCACTGAATATCCTAATGTACATGTCATTATCTAGATTTCCTACAGACCAGATTTTCCTTCGAAGTGCGCTTATATATATATATATATATATATATATATATATATATATATATATATATATATATATATATATATATATATATATATATATATATATATATATATATATATATATATATATATATATATATATATATATATATATATATATATATATATATACATACCACATAATATGAAAAGCAACTTGGAAGAGGCATCAGAGTGAAGGCGATTCCCGCCATCTTGGCTCAAGCCGGGACCTACACTGCAACGTTCCAAGTACTCCATATATCTGAGTTTTCGCTTCTTTAGCGATAAAAGACCAATGAATGATTGTCTGAGCACTCAGAGCCGTTCATTTATTTTTTTTTTCATCCCACTCAAGAGGAATCATATGAATGAGAGAGTAAAGTGTAGCTTTCATGGCCTTTCCTTAGCCATCTGCCAAATATATTCTTCTCTTGGACTTGTAAGGACGGGATTGAGTGACATACTGGCTGGGTGTTGACTGGTTTATTGATAGTAGTTCCTTACTGAATGTATGTACAGTTGTTGTTTCAGATTTAGCTGGCCTTGTGCCAGCATGGGCTCTTGCTCCTAGAGCAGCCCGTAAATGAATGTACAGAATCTTCGAAGTAGTTATTGGCTGGTGCGAGCCGCAAAGTAGCATCTACACACAGACAGACAGGGCAAAACAGAGGAAATGTTTCGGACATCTACCTTTGTCGGCAGACAAACAGATGCCGATTGTGAGAGACAATAAACGTACAGTGATAAAACATACATCAATGGAAAGGCCAGGAAATTCCACATGTGGCCAATTGCATGAGATTCGAGACAGATTAATGAATACAATGCAGTAGCATAATATATGTGAAATGGCGAGACGTTTGGCGTCTTCACAAACAGAAACACACGTACAGTTTGATACAGAAGATTCAGTGGAACATTATGAGTACATGATTGGAATGCTTGCATGGCAATGCAAGTAGTGGTGATTGTACATAAATCGAGACAACAATGGTTAGGGAGAAACAGACGGAAATATTGTATGGTAGAAGTTGCGTCCCTTGAGAGAGAGAAAACGGGACGCTCTTGTTTCCGTCTTGTCCCCTCCGATGGATGACGAACACACGTGTGCTCGAAAGAGACCGCGATCTGTGCGATGGGTCTCTTACCGTCTGTAGCATGAAACTCACAACGAGAGCACTCTTCACATTTGTCATATGCGTGAACATTTAACATAATATCTATGTCATAAAAAAGATTTGACGTGCAATAATGCAAAGATTCAACCAGTTCATTTGACGCCATCATGTTTTACAGATATTCGTCAGCACTGAAAAAGGGGCAAAGTGATTATTGCAATTTCCGTCAGATCGGTTCGTTTGAACGAAGAGAAAGGAAGGTTCCCGGTTCAGGCAGGAGGAGGCCTTGACCGCTTCGGCACTCTTCATGGGGTCTCCGGTTCCATTACTTAATAAACAACGCCTCTTCCATCTCGGACTCGAAATAACGTCCTTCACTCAGTCATTATATATTAGAGCTAATAATAAGCTTTCCATCTGAAAGTCAGGGAGAGGCCTCCGCTGGCACGGGCTGCCCTAAGGCAAGAGCCCTTGCTGGGATAAGCTTAGCCAGTTCGGTCCAGAACAGCAAGAAGAAGAAGAAGAAGAAATAATAGCTGGACAGGGGAAAGCTAAGTTGGAGGACTTGCCCTAACCGTCTCATTGTCTGTCTGTCCATTGTGACGTCATTCATTGTCTCGATAATAATAATAATAATAATAATAATAATAATAATAATAATAATAATAATAATGTGAGACTAATGACGATTAGAGAGAGACAGATACTCCTTCCCCTCCCCCTCACCCTCCTCTGACTAAGGGGTCTCTCTCTCTCTCTCTCTCTCTCTCTCTCTCTCTCTCTCTCTCTCTCTCTCTCTCTCTCTCTGCCCTTTCCTTCCATTCCCTTTCCTCCCAGTAGGAGGAGGAGGAGGAGGAGGAGGAGGACCACACGACAGGCTCTCCGCCAATGGCTTCATCCCTCCCCGTCATTCCCTTCCCCCCTGGGAGGGAGGGAGGGAGGGAGGGATAGAGATTGCAGGCCTACGTGGGACTTTCCCTGAGGAGTCTGTGGACTGACTGACTGACTGACTGATCGAGAGAGAAAAGTAAAGAACAACTCAGGTTTTCAGCAGCACATAATTCAACATTGAAATAAATCCCTTTTGGTGAAAAAGTGCAGCAACTTGAACTTCATGGCCAGCTTCCACACCACCACCTCCTTTCAACGTGAAAAGCTGCAGTAGCACCATGACCCTCCCTGTCAGCCATCTGGATGCAGCCTTTCATAGAAATGTGCTGTTCCATCAGTTCTGGGATCTCAACATAGAATGAGCGACACACGTCGAAGAACGGTCCAAAAAATTCCTGCTTAAAAATATGTCAGTGTCACTCTGCACCTTTACCATACGTTCCCAGTTCATGATTTTCACTTTTTCAGAAATAAACTGACATTCTCGCCTTGCTCACAGTAATAAGAGTGTCCCCCCATGCCTAAAATGACACCATACAAAGAACCCTACAGGTAACACCAGGCGGGGCTGGTGAGCAACACTGCCATATTGTGATTGTCCCTTAACATACCCGAAGTACATTTCCTTATTTGTCAACAAAATGAGAAGGCTAGCGAAAACCACCATTCTAAGACGAACCAAAGCAGAGGCAAGGTACTAAGCAAGCTTCATTGACGAATTATCCGAGAGACCAATGCTCACGCATATATTAACACTAAGAAGTTCTACTGAGAAGTGATGAGGAGTGAGGGAATGACCTCGACGCCTTCCAATATTGCTGGAACTCCTTCAGTGAGGCTCATGGAACCATGACCCTATATATCATTCCTCCGACCTGGGAGGTGTCGCAAAGACAGGCCTAATGCTTTTTATAACTATGCCTCTTCTTCTTCTTCTTCTTCTTCTTCTTCTTCTTCTTCTTCTTCTTCCTACGATAATAGTCTTCAGAAACGAATCTCGGGTTGTTTTCTGCTACCTGCCCATTCCGCGTGTAAAAAAAAAAAAAAAAATCTCTCTCACAGTAAAATTCAGTCCTTGGTATTGGGGGCCACATGCGTGTTTCAGGGTCTGACTGCCGAGTGACAGCGTGCTTACAGAATTACAAAACTGACTGGCCAGCTATGCATAAACAATGGCAGAACCAATAGGCCTTACAAGCAGTCATCAAATCAAAGGGTATAAAATTCCCGCTGGATGGAATATAGTGTTTAGGGCAAAGGTCAAGCACTGGGACCTCTGATGAGGTCATTCTGTGCTGAAAGGAAAGGAAAATTGAGAATAGAAAAGTTTGAAAGGCTAAATAGGAGAAAAACCTCACAGCTGAAGAAGCACTATGAAGCAATTCTTAGGAGAGGCTGGATAACAAGGTGAAAGAAAGAGAATATGAACGGAGGTACATTAAAAGGGGCCTAAAGGGACGCTGCAAAGAACCTTAAGTAATGTGCAGCCCCCCCCCCCCACCACGAAGAAAATTCCCGCTGAAAACCAGGCATATAATAAAGGCTCAAGCGTCCGCACGTTCAAAACACCATCCAAAAACTGGCGGTGTCACTCATCAGGAGGACTGCCAGCAGCTTACCTAGTCCAGTTTCCCGGAGAACAGCAATTTTATCACGGGGTCAGTCCAGTCACCAATACAAATAGTTTTTTGTAATGAGCATTGAAGTATATTCTGCAGTTATTATTATTACCACCGAAGGCGGTATGATGACATATAAGGATCCACGCATTTATTTGTCACGGTTTTAGTCAACGTATCTTGCAATCAGAATATCAGATCATCCTAAGCTCCAATGGGCTATGATAAAATATCATCTGTCATGGTAGTTAATTTTCCCCTGAAGGGACACTACTATTATTGTGACTAAGATGAGAGCGTAAGTTTACTTAAAAAAATAATGAGTGCCAGAAGCTAAGGACGTTCAGATGTAGAATACAGTAACTGTAGAGTGCCTCCCCACTTGTAGTCTTAATTCAGCTATAGCCCCTGCAAGCACTGTTAAGAGCAAAGCATATAATATGTAGTTGGTGGAATTCGCGGTTAAGGGTGGTTGGCAAAAACATAATACAACATTCAGAGTAGAACGTACGTGGTGTTAGCAAAATGCTTGGACCTGTCCTGGTCAGTTTAGCTGATATACCTAAGAGTTTATTAGATGGTTGGTCAAATCCTACTGCAGCAGCATATCACGTGTTAAGAGGATATATATATATATATATATATATATATATATATATATATATATATATATATATATATATATATATATATATATATATATATATATATATATATATATATATGTATATATATATATATATATATATATATATATATATATATATATATATATATATATATATATATATATATATATATATATATATATATATATATATATATATATATATATATATATATATATATATATATATATATAATGTCCTTATAAGGAGAATTCAGTCACGCTATAGACTAGAAACCTAAGTGAGTTTTAGCATGTGTCACATGAGCTGTACAGGTGTCTTCCATTTTTGAATGACTGCAGTCAAGTTCAATGATTTTTGGTCTTTAAATGAGCAAAACGTGGACTGAGATAAAACTGAACTTACGTTACTGACAAATCTGTCTAGTTTTTAAGTCAAAAGTCTGGGAACACCATTCTTCTTCCGCTCACATTTCCGGACTCCGACGCCCAACATATAGAAGGTGCAATCCCATTTGACCACCTATAGTAAAATCCCACAGAACTTTTTATGCAATAATAACGGCCACATTTTCGTCAGTATATAAAAGCTCAAATGGCACCAACATTCACAATATTGTCATTTGATGCTGCCACAGAGCAAAGGAAAATCTTCCTTGATACTTCATAACATCATCTCCCACAGAAACTTCAGATCACAGCAGAGACTTTGGATTCGCGCGATTCAGTCACAATCATCATCCCAGTATATAGAGGACTGCTGCTTATTCCACTCATCTTCGATCGCTGTGGAATAAGGGGGGTTAGAACAGAAGAGAATAAGAGTATATACAGTTCAGGCCGAAGGCCAAGTGCTGGGACCTATGAGGTCATTCAGCGCTAAGAGGAGTTGGGAGTAAAAGGTCTGAAGGGTGTAACAGGAGGAAAACCTTTTGCAGTTGCGCTATGCAACAATTGTCAGAAGAGGGTGTGGAAGTTAGGATGTAAGAGAGAGAATATGAAAGGAGGTACAGTTAAGGGAATGAAAGGGGCTGCAGCTAGGGGCTCAAGGGACGCTGCAAATAACCTTAAGTAATGCCTGCAGTGCACCGCGCGTGAGGTGCACTACAGGCACAATCCCCCTACGACTACTTTGGGGCGATGAGAACCACTCAGTCTCTCTCCTGATAACACGTGACTGGCGTCGTGTGGCATGACATCAGGAATTAATGTCTGAATGCCATTCAGTAATGAATGCCCAGTGCTGCACCTGATTAATTATGATTCCGTTCCCAGTTCCTAATGTTAAACGATACTGATAGATTCTAAAAGAGTGCTAAGCAGTGCATTTGCCATTTCCTTCTTCAAATGCTTCAGAGATATTTTCAAAATCCAGTGCGTCAAGATTTAGCAGCGTTTATTTTTACTATTTAATAGAATGAAGTGAAACTGAGTAGTACAACATTTCAGGCTCAAATAACAAACATACGTCAATGATCGATCAGACACACTCGGTGCATATCTCCTTCACATTTCCTTCAGGTCACATTTCCTTTGCTTGGCAGTCAAAGGCAGTCCCCCCCCCCTCCCTCTCTTTTTTGATGCTGAATTTAATATGGTCAGAATGTTGGAGACCTCCTTCTCCTCCTGCTCCTGCTCCTCCTCCTCACTCCCCGTGACTCATCAGAAGACTAGAAATGCAAGTTCTTTATGATTCGACATTTATTTATTTATGTCAGTATCAGAGAAATGGATGCTGGTCTCATGACTGACCGCTGGACAGCCTTTGATCAAACCAGAGTGTCACTTGTGACTCAATAAGTCATACAAAATGAGCAGTATCATTACCAATTCTAATATATTTCAATCCCCGTTTCACTCATTGCAAAGACAAATAAATTAACAAGTGCCTCAGCGGCTAAAACTGGAAAACCCTTTCAAAGCGAATACGAGACATGCTAGAAATCACTTGAGGTTTCAAGACGGGGCCCTGAATGAAAATCTCTCCTTACAAGTATAAAATGAAGACCTTTGCCCCTCTTGACACGTGCCATGTCTTTATTGACCCTTTAATAACCTCTCAAAGTATATTGCCTTCATTCGGCTTTGGTATAAGTGTATAAACTGAGCAGAACACGACCACGCACTTTTGTTGGAAGTCCCTGCGTTCGACTCAAAATAATGTCTTATGTATTTGCAAGCCTTCCTTTACGGTGAATTCGATCACCTAAATTTATGCCTTGCTTGGACTCAGATAATGCCTGTGTCAATTACTCTCCTTACGATTACTGAGCGCTGGAAGAGGCCTTCGCTCTCTCTCTCTCTCTCTCTCTCTCTCTCCAATGATTGGCCTAACCGAAAGGTAGTATGGCTCCGCCCACATCACATCACTCCTCCCACATGACTCAAAAAAGGAATTCCATTGGTCAAGAAGTCAATGTGACGCGATTCAGGGAACCAGTTGCTGTCACCCGTCCTCTCTCTCTCTCTCTCTCTCTCTCTCTCTCTCTCTCTCTCTCTCTCTCTCACGCAGCTTCTTCATCTTCGTCTGCCAAAGCTGCCAGACGTATGCAGTTTACATCGGTAATTTAATATATATAAATTTTACATATATTATATAAATATATATATATATATATATATATATATATATATATATATATATATATATATATATATATATATATATATATATATATATATATATATATATATATATATATATAATATATATGAAATTTTTTATCACACCGTGATTTATATAGAATCATGAAGCTACAAATGTCGCTTAATATCAAATTCACGCTACCTCAGGAATATCTCTGAAGGAGAATTATCACCGAAGGGGAATTTATATAAGTGATAAATGAATTGGAACCCATTGGGACACGAACCCTTGACATGGGCCTATTCAGCGACTCCAGTGGACGTCACCACTACGCCATCAAGAGAGGTATAAGTCATTACCGAGTCCGCTGTACTGTTTTTTCCCGTCGTGAGTGGGGAAATTGTACTTAGCCTCGGCAATGACCCATGGCGGAGGTGGGTCATTGCCGAGGCTAAGTACAATTTCCCCGCTCACGACGGGAAAAAACAGTACAGCGGACTCGGTAATGACTTATACCTCTCTTGATGGCGTAGTGGTAACGTCCACTGGAGTCGCTGAATAGGCCCATGTCAAGGGTTCGTGTCCCAATGGGTTCCAATTCATTTATCACTTATATAAATTCCCCTTCGGTGATAATTCTCCTTCGGAGATATTCCTGAGGTAGCGTGAATTTGATATTAAGAGACATTTGTAGCTTCATGATTATATATATATATATATATATATATATATATATATATATATATATATATATATATATATATATATATATATATATATATATATATATATATATATATATATATATATATATATATATATATATATATATATATACATATATATATTCTATATATTTATATAGAATATATGTGTGTGTCATCTTAGTATATTGACGCTAACGTATTTCAGGTGCCAAATTGTACGATGAGAAGTCCTAGGTCATCCACACTTGGCTTGAGAGAGAGAGAGAGAGAGAGAGAGAGAGAGAGAGAGAGAGAGAGAGAGAGAGAGAGAGAGAGCATCATGTAGGATACTGACACGTAAGAGTGAGAATTGCTAACTAAATATAGCAATTATCAGGTGGCTTCACCTCTCTCTCTCTCTCTCTCTCTCTCTCTCTCTCTCTCTCTCACTCTCTCACAACCCAGCCAGATCTCTCTCCCATTCCCCTATGCAACCAAATCAAGCACCAGAGACAAATATGAAGGTACAGAATAAAATTCTTAGCTTCTAGGAAGGTATTTGGTATCAGTAGGTATCGAGGTCATGAGGGCATCATTTTCTTATAAGCATACTGTACTATTCTAGGTACCAAATAGTACAAAGAAAATACCCAGGTCTTAGTTGGTTGGTTGGAGTCCAGAGGTCCAGAGCAAATCACAAACAAATACCTTCAGCACCTTACCACAATTCCATAGCAGCCATTGGGCAAGAGCCCGTGCTGATACGAGGCCACCAACCGAAAATCCCCAATCCCACATCAGGACGATTCACTTATGGCGGGAGGCCTACCCCAGGACCCACTGAGAGAAGTGGGTCCTGGCCCACCCAAACCGGTTTCGAATGTGAGGCGAGAGTGATGACAGCAGAAGTGGCCCTCAAGGGTCACGTGTACCCCGACCCACCCACCCACCCACCCACCAGAACAATCGATGGCAGGGTCACGCCCAAATCTAAAGATGGACCCACGAGGGCTCTTTCTGGTGTCACCAGGAAACTAAAACCAGGAGAGTGGAAGGATGAACCCAAAGACCCAGGGAATAGAGGGCTGAGGATGAACATGGCACCTGCAGCAGGAACGCCCACACCCCCACTACACAGAATACGGGCGTTAATGAATAACAAAAACCGGACTGAAATGCCCCACTACACCACAACGATGGTCGACCCCAGAGAGAATTTCCTCTGTCAACACCAAAACAGGAAGGAAGGAAGGAAGGAAGGAAGGAAGGAAGGAAGGAAGGAAGGAAGGACGCTATTTCCCCAGGGGCAGAGGGACAGCGCGCACACGCACACACACATAATAACCATGGCTATAATGCACCTTCGGGGGAAATTATAAATGAATTTGATTGGTCTACTATTTGATACAAAACACGTCTCTATATACAGTTAGTAGATCGGTTAACATTAAATAGAAGCTTCACAAGCCACCAACCGCTCCTATTTGGCCAAACTTGCCACCGACGGAACGAACACCTGACGTCATTATTAATAGCCAGTCCACTTCAGCATCACAGACTTCAGTAATGGTTAATGATTATGACTGAATTAGCAACTGATGCCAACATGAAAAAAGAACTTGCGAGCGCGCTTTCAAAAAAGTAAATGTTCTTAAAATATATTTTTAAGTGTCCTTAAAATGTACTTTCCAGTGCTCTTAAATATACTTTGGAGTGTTCTTAATAAAATATACTTTAAAATGTTCTTAAAATATACTGTTAAGTGTACTTAATAGAATATACTTTAAAGTGTTAAAATATACTTTCCAGTGTTCTATTTTTATTTTCAAGAAATGCATTTGAAGGCAGTCATATAGAATTGGTGCACTCGTTGCCAAGACAACAGCCTATCCCGTGCCGTGTGACAGACAGACTGCTTAGCCTAAGCCAGGGGTGTCAAACTCATTTTGGTTCAGGGGCCACATACAGTCCATCTGATCTCTAGTGGGCCGGACCAGTAAAATAATTGCAAAATAACCTTTGTTATCTCCAAATATATAGCTTTTTTTCAGTAGGCTACTATGCTTTATCACTCAGCCTACAATGGATCTATATTAGCTTATTGCACATATATTCACAGAGAAGCCAATGGAAATAAAATATTTTCAATTTCATTAACAATTTTTTTTTGAATGGATATCTTTTTACATCTGACCATCTGAAGTTAACTCACCACACTAATCTCAAGAGGGAGCTATGAAGAAAGTTAGCATCCTGCCTTAAAAATGTAAATGTGCACATTTATGAAAAATAAAATACAATTAACAAACATAAAAGTTATAGCAGAGCAAGAACAATAAGATTAGACTACATCAGATCAAACAGTTTTGTAGGCTAGGCCTACTGAAGGTGAGAATGAAACCAGAGTAATCTTATTTTCAAAGAACTGTATTTTTCATACTCCAAACATTTGTGAATATTAGTAATTAGGCCCAGGCCTCCATGCTAATTAACATCCCATCCCACTCTCTCTCACCAAAATCTATCGGCTGCTACTAGCTCCTGACACTTGGCATCTTTTAGCATTCATAAGTACATCAATATCAGGTTTTAAATCCTGAGTAGCAACACATTTCACAATGTCATTCAAGTGTCCATTTGTTAACCTTGAGCGGTGCTTTGTTTTATTGAGGTTCATTACAGAGAACGCCTTTTCACACAGATAGGTAGTCCCAAACATGGATAAAATCTTTGCAGCCAGGGATGTTAATTTAGGGTACCCTGGCAAGAGATATTGATAAAACGTATCCAAGCCCACTGACGCAAATTTCTGCTTCATATTGGAATCACATTGCAAGTCAATTACCTCGAGTTGGATATCAGCAGGCATATCAGAAGCCTTGACTGTAAATGGCGAGCGAAAAAATGCAAATTCATTTTCAAGTTCACTAAAGATCTGAAACCTCCGCTCAAACTCTCGCAACAATCCTGTTATTTTGTCCTTGTATTGATCCAAATCAGCATTAAGACCAGTCACATGCATAGGCCTAGCTGTGAGACATGGAAAATGAGAGGTGTCACCGTTAGACAGCTGTGTCTCCCAAAGTGACAGTTTCAACTTGAATGATCGTATGTTTTCATAATACTGAGTGACAACTTTTTTGCGGCCCTGCAACATTTTGTTAAGATTATTGAGATGCTGTGTAATATCCACCATAAAGGCAAGATCCTGCACCCATTCTAGGCATTTACGTTCCTTTACTGGATTGTCCTTTTTCTCCATGAACTGTCCAATTTCCTCTCTTAATTCAAAGAAGCGCTTGAGTACGGCACCTCGGCTTAACCACCGTACTTCAGTGTGGTATGGTAGGCCAGCTGGAATGTCATTACCACTGAGAAAACAGTCAAACTGACGGTGATTCAAACCTCGTGCTCTAATGAAATTTACAGTTTGCACAACCACACTCATAACATGGTCCATTTTTAGTGTTTTGCAGCACAACGCTTCCTGATGCAAAATACAATGAAATGTCCAAAAGTCTTGTCCTCCATCCGTGGCCTGCACTTTCTCTCTGAACTTTGTTGCAACACCTGCCTTTCCCCCAACCATTGATGGGGCGCCATCTGTAGCCAAGCTGATAGCACGGGACCAGTCCACTCCGGCCTTGTCCAGCATTCTAATGAGAGAGCTGAAGATGTCATTTGCTGTTGTAGTGTCCTTCATAGGCACCAACTCGAGGAACTCCTCAGTGATGGTCAAAGTCTCATCAACACCACGAATAAATATGGCCAGTTGAGCAACATCTGTAACATCGGTGCTCTCATCAATTGCAACTGAAAATGCAATAAATGACTTGATTTTGTCATTCAGTTGCCGGCCCAAGTCTCCTGAGAGATCTTCAACCCTATCTGCAACAGTGTTCCTTGATAGACTAATGTTGGCAAAGGTAGGTCTCTTTTCAGGGCACACAACTTCTGCAGCCTTCAGCATGCATGTTTTCACGAACTCACCATCAGAAAATGGCTTGGATGCTTGCACCAACTCGTTAGCCATAAGGTAGCTAGCTTTCACTGCTGCATCACTGACCTCACGGATGCGAGTAAATGCAGACTGCTGTTTTTTCAGACCAGTTAATAATTCGTTTATCTTCTCTTTTCTTAGTTGTCCTTGCAAATGGTGATATTTTTCTTCATGATGAGTCTCATAGTGGCGCCGAATATTATATTCTTTGAGCACTGAAACTTGTTGATTACATACCAAGCACACTGGTTTTGTATTCACCTCTGTGAATAAATAATACTGAGTCCATTTTTCCTAGAAAACTCTGCACTCTGTGTCCACTTTTCTTCTTTTTGACAAAGACATTTTGGTAATGGGGGTGTCAGTCGAATTTCTCGGACCATGCAAGATATGATGCTTGGGTGAAAGAAGTGACTACCAGACTGCCCAAGTTATGTGCAGCAGCAGCAGTAACAGCTCCTGTTGGGGCAATCGTCGATAAACTCGTACGTGTATGGAACAGGGATCGCCGTACGGAAAAAGACCAGACTACACTCGAATCACAGAACGCAGTTCCGATATTTTTTTTTTTTTTTTTAGAGAGAGATGTTGAGATTATGCTACATGGTACAGGCAGTATGATACATGGTACGTACAAAGACCCTCATTTATGATACATGTACCATAATTATGGTGCGCATGGCAACCCTGCCGCCAGCTCAAGGTGTCAGTGAGTGAAGCTATCTAGCGATGTGATTGGTGGAAACTAAGTTTTGATCTAAACTTGGCTGCAAAGCGCTAAAATTAATAAATAAATTGGTAAATAAATAAATAAATAAATAAAAAACGAATTAAAAAATATATAAGTAGATGAATGAATGAATAGATAAGTAGGTGAATAAATAAAAAAATAATAAATAGAAAAAAAATTGACAAATAAAATGACAAATAAATAAAAATACTGCATTGTGAGGTGTGTGAGTGTGTGTGTGTGTGTGTGTGCATGTTTGTTTTTTGTTTGTGTGTACGCGCACATTTTCATCAGCAGTTCATATATGAAGAGAGAGAAAGAGAAATCATATCCTGAAAATTAAAATTAGATTCTGATACTCTATTTAATTTGCATCAAAATTAAAAAGCAAATATGATGATGAAAGTTTGATTTGATCTTTAGGTCTTTTTTTTTTACAATCGGGCGTGCGGATAGTTGGGTACACGACGGTTATAGAATCTGTACAGAGTTCACTTGAATTTCATAAAACCATATAATTACATAATCAGTAGGCTAGCTCTAACAATGCAGTTTATATTTTGAAAAATCAGTAGACAACCTAAGTTAACGTATACACAACTTTCAACGTCATATATATATATATATATATATATATATATATATATATATATATATATATATATATATATATATATATATATACATATATATATATATATATATATATATATATATATATATATATATATATATTTTTTTTTTTTTTTTTTTTTTTTTTTTTTTACATCCTCAGAAATTTATTCCCTACAAGTCCTGGGCCGGATTAAACCATCTCGCGGGCCGTATGTTTGACATCCCTGGCCTAAGCTGTCAGGCAAGAAAAGCCACCACACCTGCAGTGATGTGAGAGCTTTCTTGGAAAAAACTGAACGTCCCCTGAAATTCGATGAAGCTTTCAACCTTAATAGATCACCTGGTTGATCTCCACTGCTGTGGACAGTAAATAACGGGACAACCACAAGGATTGACCAACTTTGGGGGCACAAAAGTCTGGGCTGGTCTGTGACCGATACGGACAGAAGGAAGGAAGGAAGGAAGGAAGGGGCAGGATTAACAGCAGTGTGACCCAATCTACGTTAGGAAAGTCGAACTGCATCGCAAACAGTGTCCAGTACCTATAGGAGAGAGAGAGAGAGAGAGAGAGAGAGAGAGAGAGAGAGAGAGAGAGAGAGAGAGAGGATGGGTTGGCGGGGAAATCTCATGTGAAAAGTAAATGTGGTGGAGATACGTTGATTTATTTATGAGTTTTTCTTTACTCAAAATTTTCCTTAAGTGCTTTACTCCACACTTGTGCACAAAATTGAATGGAATCAACTTGAGTCTTGAAACTTCTTTGATTGGGCCCATTGAAGGCACCAACTGAATTATGATTTACTTTAAATATTAACTTGTGGTAGGAAGGTGTTTCAGTCAATGTAAACAAAAAATTAAGAAGGAAAACTCTGACGATAGACTCGGGGCAAACGCTTAGCTCTGCTGCCCTCTGCCAGGGGTTAAATCTGGCTTTGAAGTGACAACTAGGTCTTTCTTTAACCCGTAACCAAACCATCCACAGGACTTTTAAAACTTTCTCATTTTAGGAAGCTTGTATAAAGCAATCTTGGTTAATTCTTACATTGTTTCATCGTCTCAGCTCAGATTTCTCGGCGTTGCTATAAAAAAAAAAATGTTGTTCTAGTACATCAATGATACAGTACATAGGCACGGGCAGAATTTCAGTCAGGGCCGGTGGTGGCCGGGGTGGGAGGGTAGCCGGGGTGGGAGGGTGGCCGGGGTGGGAGGGCGGCCGGGGAGCTATTATTTAACTACACCCAAATATTGATGTCATGTTTGCGTCCATAATTCTGATATTCTCTGGCAATGGCTTCTAATTACAGAATATGTCCTGTAGCTATTCCGCGGATTGTGTAATGTATACTGTATCAAGTTCCACTGACTGACTTTTATAATATGATTCAAGCATCATGACAATACATCAAATGACGGTGCTACTGAAATGAGAATATGTTTTCCAGTCATCTCTCAAGAATGCCAAGAATACAAGAAAGCCCAGCATGGAAAAACTAAAAGAAGAGTCTCTATTATTCCCTCCCGAGAAATGACAGTATTCCTGGAAGATCGATTTCAAGGGGACCGCCCCCCTTCTGTCAAGGAGTTTCCAGTAAATCGATTATATAATGAAGTTACCATTTATCATGCGTCAGTGTGTAGCAGACATTTCAATCCCTATTTCAACGACGGCCGGGGAAGCAGTATCAGTTTCCATCACTCGAGACCCGACTGTCGGGAACGCAAGGCTACTTTACCTGCCTTCTTTATATAGAGAACCGTCGGGAGAATAACACCAAACAGAAGATAAACTGATATCTCATAATAGGCAACTCTTGTTGCACTAAATGAGGACCTATGAAAGCCCTGTAAAGATATAAATTAAAACCCAGGGCTTTCATCCTACTTCCTGGTCACTCTCGTCGCCCTCTTTCAAGAAATATTATTCCATAAATCACTCATCTAATATACCTGGAATTCTGTCCAGTTTCCATATTGGAAACGGTCGCCCATTAAACCATTTCTCGCTAGGCAGCTTTCAACTTTATGGTTTCAAACCTTCGCGTCTGTATTATTATTCTAGACTGAAACCAGCGACCTCGCTCAGTGGAAGGACCCAAACCCCAACAAAACCTACCTTTTTCACAACAACGTCCCAAAAATTTGGAAAAATCCTGCGAACGAACATTGTTGAGAATCCCGTGACGGACGAACCACAGTCATGACGATGATGCATTGCTTTTTCCAGTCCTCCGGAATTCCGGCTGCCTGAACACCCCCTGCACCAGTCAGAACCGTCCGTGACATTCCTTTTCAAACAAATGAGGAGGAACCGACCTTCTGATTGGATGGGTAACAGAGGCTTCTGTAAAACTTGCGTTACGTTATTGTAAGAACACTTGAACGTTGAAAATGTGTAAAAAAAAAGAAAATAAATAAATAAATGCACTGGAACTTACAAATACAAAGTGAATCAGAGGCTCAGTCCAGATGGACAGTTTTACTTGCAGGAGAATCTCCTGTTTCCCTTCACCTTCTCTTGCTTCATCCTAATGAGCTCCTTAATTCACGTTCTTTGGACGATTCTGGGATTTCAATTCAGTGGCCCCTTGGTGGGCGTGTTACATATGGATTGGTTCCATCTTCTGAAGAATAATAATAATAATAATAATAATAATAATAATAATAATAATAATAATAATAATAATAATAATAATAATAATCATCATCATCATCATCATCTTTGGAAGCTTGAATTCCAAGTTAATGGCCCCGTTTGTGGGCTTGTTCCATATGAATAGGGTTCATCTTCTGAATAATAATAATAATAATAATAATAATAATAATAATAATAATAATAATAATAATAATAATAATAATAATAATGCGCCTTAAGCAAGGAACCAGTACTTGTAAAAGAAGAGGCCACCATACAGAGGCAATGGATTACCTCAACGCGTTATTCCCTTTTGCCCACAACTATTTTTAACACTATCTTTCTAGATCAGGGAAGGTCACACGTACGATGAAATGTACCAAACTAAAAAAAAAAAAAAAAAAAAAAAAAAACGAATTTTAACACCCTTTACCTGGGTTACCTGCTCTATCTGAACGGGCATAGGAACCACCACCCTTATTTTTAGAAAATCAAACTGAGATGGTCCATTTTCCACTCCCAGAGGGGAAGTCAGTTTGATATAAACGCCATCAAAAGTCAAATCACATCAAATGCAGTCTTAACGAGCGATAGATGCGCCTTGAATTGCCTCTCAGAAAATAATACAGGTCAGACCACAAAAGTTTTCCTGCTGTCAATGACTGAACTCAATTCTGAGTTAAAATCTCCTGGCAAACGCTGTGCAAGAGTTCAGTGTTACTGAAAAAATTTCATTCCAAATGACATTTCTCTGCCAATAACGTGTTTCAATTAACAACGTTACACAGTGCGCACGCGCGCTATAATCTAGCTGCTTTTTCCATGATTATGTCTCTATTTCTCTCTCTCAACAAACGCTGCTTCTCCTGAGAGTAATGTGCTGTTGAAAAGAAAGACTTGGTAGCGAAGACGCGGGATTAGAACTGACTTCGCATCGCCTTCGAAATCGAATTGAAATCATTTCCGGCAAACTACGAAACACTTGCAAATTGAAGAAAGCGCATAAAAAGATTCTAAATAAAAAAAGGGGTAATAATGCGCTATTCACCGCCAGAGAGCGCACTCATGGGAGCCTGCTTAAGTGTCTGAGCGCACGCCCTCTGCAGAAAAGGCGAAGACTCTTCAACAGAAGAACACAACTGTTTTTGCTTTTGTGCCTTTCATTGCAATTATGTGCTTGTATTTCCTCGAATTTGAACTGAATCATCTATTACTATGTAAGTTATACATAATGAGTATATCCAGGGAGGTAGTGTTAGCACTAAGGAACCTCATTCAAAGCAGATAAATCATACTGCTTAAGGGGTAAGACCCAGAGCTGGCACAAGGCCACCTAAATCGCCCAAAACAGAAGCCTTTCCGTCTCTCAACCCACCCTGTATCTTGAGGCTTGAGCCTGAATAAGACCAAAAGAGAGAAGGCATGAAAATGACCTCCAGTTTAGGATAACTTTTCTCTCAAGTGAAAAGCCTAGCCTACCTTAGATTACGGTGAATAAAACACGTAGCATGTACACAAGAGGCCAGGCTACCATAGATGCCTCTGATGGAGGGTACAGAGCCAAGGATGTCAGGAAGCCACTGCAGGAGACTTCTGTAGGAAAGAAGTTCCTGAAGAAGGCATGCGTTGGGCATCGTAAAGACACCTGACTTTATTGTGGCTGCACAGAACAGAGCAACGTGAAGAGGTCTGATGTCAGTGACACAGGGACTCAAGAATTATGTCTTCATGGCTTGATAATACGCTGCTGGGATTATTCTGGGGCACATGTTTGTCTCTTTCCTGAGTCGGCAATGCAGAGACATCCAAGTGAATTTGCGCCGAAATGAGAGAGAGAGAGAGAGAGAGAGAGAGAGAGAGAGAGAGAGAGAGAGAGAGAGAGAGAGAGAGAGAGAGAGAGGGGGGGAGGGGGGGGGGGAGACACAAGCTTTTAACATTTCATACCAGCATTTATGTAAAGGGTTTTCGGTCTACAGAAACCTGAAGTTTTAGTCAGACCTTTGACACTGCACTCAAGCAATTGTCAGCACAAAGTCTGACACTGAACTTTGTTATTGAAAAATTTACCGCAAAATCGTATAGGTAGAATATTGTCCCAATCACTGATTGTATATCAGCCTGCTATAAGGACAGTTTCAGACGAAGAAACGCCAAGTTTCGCTGAAACGTGCAAATAGCGATATGGTCATGATGCTGTTCAGAAGTCAAAAGAGGACGCCATTTCTACAAACTTATAAAAACAAATTTTAAAGTAAATATAAAGTGAATAAAATAGATGGGCACTGGGCCATTATAAATATTGTAATACCTTGAGTGGAAGGAATATTCAGTCTTGAATTGGTTGCTGTTAACAAAAACCAGAAGGTGAAACCACGAGTCTGGTTTCCAAGAGCAGCAGAAAACAGACTTCTAAAGCAGGAACGAACACTAGGCCTATATCCCACACCAGGTCAAGGGTTGACACATGCACTGAAGTGGGGGAAACTACACGGGTTAATTAAATCTACACAGATATGTACATCAGTACAGTTAATTAATTAAAGGAGCAAAAACCCTTTAATATGTGCCACCACCAAGTTTCCACGTGCAGGAGCCACCAACCAGGAGGCACCAATTGGTATTTAGATTTACATGAAAAAACAGATTTAGAAAATGTTTTTAATTTGTTTTAATGATGTACAAAAACTCAGATTCATGCCTCCAGTACTGACTAGGTTAGTCCTCTGTTAAGAATTGCGTCAGAACTACTGCTTTATCGGAAACTAATCCTATGAATTGACAATGGCTTCCGACAAAAAGGGTTTTCAACACTCACACATAAAGAGACTTCAATCGAAGACTTACTTATTTGTTTCAAGTGTCAAAGTGTCTTTAGTGGTCATGTTGAGAAGGCGTTCTTATTGCAATCCCTCACCAACCTGCAAAGGAGAAAAAACAGATATAGAAAGAGCAGCAGATGAAATTGGAAACGTTCATTAAAAAAAAAAGATCCACAAACAGGGAAGCTATTTATCAAAATGCAGCTGAAACCTTAAATGTTTAGCAGATTCTGGTGTGAGACAGGGATGAATTTAGCACAACTAACCCATTGTCATTCATTGTTCAGTAAGTATACAAATTTCTCTTATTCAGTGGCAAATCAGTGTGAATGAAAATTCCAGGCATAAAACCTTATTGAAGGACAGACTAACTAGGCCTTTGTAAAATTCTCTGTAAAACCTCTGGACCCAGATGGAACTACATCAAGTGAACAGGGGCAATCCTGTCCCGAGGTGCGATGCCCCATATTAATCACAAGTTTTTTTTACAGAACGCTCATCATCAAGATATTTGTTCACAAGGGCAGTATTTCCAAGATGATGGCCAGTGCCACTGACTGACTGTTCTGTTACCCGTTTCAGAAAACAGAGACGATCCTCCACGAAACGCTTCTGAAAGCCAGCGTGTCCAGATTCAGCAGCGTTAATTTCAACTACTTCATGTAATGAAATGAAACTGCTTACAGTACATCGCTTTCAAATAACACACGTACGACGATGATTAAACTTGCACCAAACCATTCTCTAACAATCTCCTGAGGCGTTTCCTTAGTTGAACCATCACTTTTGACCTCATCTTCCAGACTAAGACTGACTGGGAAACAGACGAACGGAAGACCATACACAGACAAGTTGGGTGCCCAAGAGAGAGAGAGAGAGAGAGAGAGAGAGAGAGAGAGAGAGAGAGAGAGAGAGAGAGAGAGAGAGAGAGAGAAAGAGAGATTTTCCCCCACACTTATCATTCCTCCGGCTGTCAGCGACACACTCCATCCATCTACAGGAGCCTCATGATTCGCGACACACGTGTATGATAGAGCTTTACAGACAAAACTAGAATCATGCATGCAAGAGTGTGCTTCATCCAGGCCTCTGTGAAAGCATTTCTCTGAAGAGTAATAATAAAAATTAGCGCCTTTATATTCACAACTAAAAGGAATTAACTTATACAACAGATCAGTAAACCTAACAACAAAAGCTACGAAACAGATCAGTCATTATCTGTTTTTTGAAGCACATCGACATATTCAAATATCCTATATCACAGAAAATCTTTTAGTTGAACCCACCACCATAATGGAACAACTCCAGTCCTCATAGCGAAAGAAAGTCCAGTGAAAATGAACCATTTTTCTTCTGTCCTCTACTCCCCAGTAACATTCCATCCTCGAACCCCCATCCTAACCTCTCTCTTATATGCCGTCAACCTGAGCAATGTATAACCATGTATACTGACCTAATCCATGCCGAGGAGAATACGCAAATCCAAGTGACATTCACCGTTGCGTGTCACGAGTAGCCTTTAGAGTCGGTATCACGCCGCAATGCCGCCTCCTCCTCCTGCCCCTCAGATAGATGCCCATTGTTCATGCGACTTTCTATCTCGCTATTTGAACACTTGACGCCAATTCTGCCAATACGAAAGGGAATTCAAAGATAAAAGCCAAATACCTTTGCTACCCAGAAGCACCGACGACGAGGTGAATAACACCAAATAAGTAGGATTTTTCCGAAGGCTTCCAAGGCCTTAATTCGTTCATCAGCATTGACATCAATAACCGTCCACCTCGTCTCGGCTGGGCCGGAGCCAAGAACCTCCGGTTACCTGTCACGTCACTACGTAACTGCGGCGGCGAAGAACTTCGTTGGCAGGTGGACTTCTTATTACGTTAATGAAAAGCAGATTTATTTTTTATAATGTATGGATGAATAAAATGAAACTGAAATTCTCACAAGCTCGTATAATGTCCCACGGCAGCGTTTAGACTCTTGACAACCGTAAATCGTCCTTTGAAAGTCTCGGAGGTTTGAACTACGAGAGAGAGAGAGAGAGAGAGAGAGAGAGAGAGAGAGAGAGAGAGAGAGAGAGAGAGAGAGAGAGAGAGAACGCATCCTAAATAAATCCTGACCTAAGCTCCTTTACAGTAACGGGAATCGGGGAATTTTTTCTCAAACGGCGGGTGAAAGACCAACTGGGAAGCTTTCCCTTCATTTCTGATAAAAGATTCGGTGGTGCAGTATGAATGCAATAAAGCCTGTCTTTAACATGTGCTCGCTCGCGCGCGTGCGTGTGTAAATTTCCCACTACCTGTCACCTAACGACCATGGATCCTGCCCACCGAGAAATTGGTGCAAAAATTGATACCATACACAAGCGTCCTTTTGTGCTTTTGATGACCGTGTTTGAAAGTTTCACATTACCACAAAACCTCAAACTGTTCAGTTAAAAACTGTCCCGAGCCTGGATTCATTGCCTTACTTTTCAATGACCTGAGAAATGAAAGTTGGGTCTCACAGTAATTATTATTATTATTATTATTATTATTATTATTATTATTATTATTATTATTATTATTATTATTATTATTATTATTATTATTATTTCGCAGCTGGCACCTTCCAGTCAGTAAGCCGGCAATTCACCTGCGACCCCAATTACTTCCCTAATTTAAACAGTATGTTGCAAATTCGTGATGAATATTCAGTAGGTAATTGTTACACGAATTACAGAATAACTGGTGAATTAAGTTGCAAATTCGTGATGTTGATTCTGCAAGCACTTTTTAGCCGTTGATCACCAGTGTCACTTAAGGAGAGAAAAAGTGGGCCTGAAATTGAACTGCTGATCTACACTCGAATTTCACTCTTACAAAAAGGGTGAGCAGCACTTACTAGATATTTGTAGAAGTGGAGACATCCAGTTCCCCAAAAGACTGACCACCAGTAGCATCCAGTTTCCTCTCCATTGCGGGACTGCAGGAAGCTGATTCCTCTTCTGGCAAAAATTGGCACAACTGAAAAATTAAGAGAAGGAAGTTGACAACCATAATGGAAGGAGAAACTGATGAAAAAAAAAAACAGAAAACAAGAAGTGTTAAAGAAAAATATTCCTCTAAATCAGATATACGAATGTCTGGGCACTTATTTCTACCCACAATGCAAAGGCAAAAAGGTGTGGTATTCAATGACCTTGATTCTTCTGATATATGGACATTTACTTTAATACTTACCTTTTATTTTAATATCTGGCTTCAATGTACAATATTAATAAACCTCCAATTGCTTCATTATGATTAAAAGTGGAGTAAATGTTGATGAAAAAAGGTCCAGATTTGGTGGAAAACATCCCCCTTCCCCCAACCCCCAAACCCTTCCCAAGACAATTGGCTTCACACCCTTAATGTAATAAGTATTTTAATGCCTGGCTTTGTTATAGGATGTTGACTGAACACCTTGGCATAATTATGATTAACTTTGTTAATAAATGTTCAAAAACCAACATGCCCCCCCCCCCCCAACTCCAACATGTCTGCCTATACACTTTTAACGTCATGACAAGCATTCCGCCACCACATATGTTGCAATGGGTTACGTGCACGGACAAAGAACACGATGTGGATACAACATCTTTTTCTTATGATAAAATATGTTGGCAGAGGTCCACATTTGGTGGAAAACGACTGGATTCGCTGGATGCGCGTCTGTGTGTCGTGGGATCGAGACTCGGCAGTGCCCGTCCATTTATCACTTATAAATTCCCCTTCTGTGATAATTCCCCATCGGGGATATTCCCGAGGTAGCGTGGATTTGATATTAAGCGATATTTGTAGCTTCATGATCGTATATAAATCACGGCGTGATAAAAAAATGTCATATATATATATAGGCTATGTTACAAGAACAGAATTAATCACTTTTTTGAAAGTGTACGTAACGTGCTCTAACGATCTTTCTTCAGGAAAAAGGCGTAAAAAGGTTCGCTCATGATAACACTTGCATCCTTTTTTTTTTCTCCCCTCTCTCTCTCTCTCTCTCTCTCTCTCTCTCTCTCTCACCGTGTATCGCCTCTCTCTCTCTCTCTCATCGTTTTCCGAAGCTCACCCATCCGAATCTCACTCATTCTCACCAAGCAATTAAATGGACTATTTAAAGAAACGCAATAGTTTCTACAAAAATAGGTTTATTATTCAAATAACCCAACAAGAAATGAATAAAACAAAGCAAAGATTAAAATGCATAATAAATGAATTATCGAGTCAGATAACTAAACTCTGAACTGCAAAACACTTCTGATTAAAGAAGTCTCACTATGGCTAATAGCCTGAAAATATCCAAACTCACACATACTCCCCCAAATCAATAACTAAAGTCATGTCAAAAAACAGTCTACCACATGTTATTCGAACCAGTCCACACTGTCCACAGACATCTGTCGAAAGAATTAAACATGACAGAAAACTCCCAAAAATATATGAAATGCAAAACACAATAATGGAAAGTGTAAAATGCATAGCCAAGATATGGTAAACGTAACATAACAAAATAATAATATAAAAGAGGTATGAATATTCATATTAAATCTCCCACACCAGTTCAAAAGTTCATAATGATCAGAAAATCATGGTAAAAACCACAAGTTCAATTTCCTCCCATAAAAACAGAGATTTGAGACTCTACCTTATCTGCCGATTCAAAAGCCTGGATCCTCTCCAAAGCTACGTCTAGACAACTGCAGTTCTATCACGTTAATGAACGATCAAACTCACTTTTAGGGCAGATTTTGGCATAATCTAGATCAAATTAACGCACGTACTCACGAATATACATAACACTTCGGAGATCACCTGACTGCCAATATTGCTGAGGTTCTCACGCAGATAGCTGAGGAATCAAACTATTTGCTGAACACAAAGATTTTACATCGAGTCTCTCGACCTAGTTCCATCTGACTCCAAAAATTCTTCCATCACATCTTAAAGCATTGAAGCTATGAAATGCATATATGTGTCCTTTAAAATTGTAGCAGCCATATTTTCTGAAATAGAGCTCGGCCACCACATAAGAGCGTCTCGCTCTCCTTAACGGCAAACTAAAACAAAAGCATATGTATAAAACATAACAAAATAGGGCTATGCTCAATTAGCAATGTCTACTGCACTGCAGCTTTAAGGACTGCTCTCATGACGCACTTCCAAAGTTACTGGTGTTGTGTTCTTAGAGCCTTTACATGTAATCTTACAAACACGAATAAGCTTTACTACTCCCACAACAAGAATTATCAGTAAAATAGCTATTAAGACAATTAAAATTGTCGGCATAATATATTCCTGATACTGGAACATCACGGAATCGTCAATGTCTTCCAACGGTGGAACCGTCATTGGCACCTTGGTTGTAGGTACCGCCACTACCAAATGCTCGTTATGCGTATGACGCATAATTATCTTCTCGGAACTGTTGAATACAGCACGGCTAAGTACGAGAAAGTCCGTAGACAGGATTCTGCAGGATGAATCAAACTGCTTGGATCCTCGGAGAACGAATGATGTCGACTTGTTGCTCTGGCACCTCATTGTAACTGCACTCTTTGCAGAACGCGGCAGTTAGAGTACTGGTGGACTCAATGTGGTAATCTCGCAGGAACTGTCTAAAGTCACATTCTGTCGGAGTCTGTCCATGAACTAATGATAATTCACAACCACCCACAGACACAACTCGCAACTGGAAAATACTACTGTCACACACACACTTCTCTCTAACTAAAGTACAACTTGTCTTATAATCAACTCCCGAACCTTGATATTGATCTCCCAAAATGAACATGGTCTCTAATCCATCCCATGTCACTACTGAGTCTCCCAAAAGCACTCGAAAAAGGTCTAATAACAAAAAGGTTTCATGTTACTGAACCAAAGACTACTAATGCAAAAGTCAAACACTCACAATGTGAACTAATTCCAAGTTTGTATCTCAGAATAATCACAGTCAACTCACTATTAATCACACAACAACTCTACGGAACTCACTCACAAAAAAAAATTCTATCCAACAGAAAAAAAAATACTCGAGAATCCTATCCAAACACTAAAAGGTATCATATCTCGTAAAAGACATGAAAGTTCTACTCCGGTTAGCAAATATTTCGCAACAAAATAGCGATTGACGTAATGGCAATCGCTCCCATGATCTTAACAACTACAATCGCTCACAACACAGCTCCCTTCATTTTTAAAAAAAAGAAACTGAAAAAAAAAATCCAAATACTCAAATACGATCTCCCAACCCGAAAAAAAAAAAGATCGGACTTGTTCGGTCCGATATACTAAGTACCTCCCCCCAAAAAAATATCCCAAACAACAAAGATATTGCGTCAGATGATAAAACACATCATAACACAATAACACACTAACACACCAACACACTAACACACGGGTCAAATCTCGTATGAAATTAGCCCATGTCTCAATTCCTAAAATCATTCGAAAACAAATGATTAAGAACTTCAACATCCAAAATGAACAAGAGACAAAAAAAAATAAATAAATATCATATATATACAAATATCAACCCATTTATCCCTCTAACTATATACAAACGTTCCACTACATCCCAACTTTCTTCAACTTCGAAATATGAGTCAATTTCGTCACTCCAGTGTTTACATCTTTAACTACAAATCTATTCCCTCTTTTGATCTCTACAATCTCAAAAGGTCCGTGGAACTTCGGACTTAATTTATAATTCAGATCATTCCGAACATTCACTTTAACAAACACTCTATCACCCATCGAAAAAGCTACTCCCCTCGATTTCGCGTTACTTTTCTCTACCATTGCACGCGAACTAAGTTCAAGTTCTTTACTGATACGTGCAAATCTTTCTCTCGCTGTATTTATCAACGAAGTGACCGTAACATCACCCTGAACTCGCTCTGGTAACAAATCAAAAGGTCCTTTCAACTTGTACCCATACAAAGCTTCTGCTGGAGATATCTTAATTGTGTCATTCATCATAGTATTGATACTATATCGCACTTCATCCAAAGATCTGTCCCAATGTGTATCGGAACCACCCACCGTCATGCGCAAAGCTTCGATTACTTTCCGATTCGCCCTCTCACACAACCCATTTGCTTCAGGTCTATACGGGATTATAGATACTTTCTTTATTCCCAGTAAATTGGCAAGACCGTCTAAAGTCTTATTAATAAACTCCCTACCATTGTCTGTGATCAGACATTCTGGAACACCATATCGACAAATTATCCCCTTAAAGAACGCTATAGCAACTTCCTCAGCTGATTTGTACTTCAGTGGGAAAATCTCGACAAAGCGAGTCAACTCATCAACAACTACTAATAAATGTCTATAACCATAAGCGGACTCTGAGAAGTTACCCAGAATATCCATATGCACTCTCTGAAACGGCCTATGTGGTATGGGATATGAACCCAAACGACACGACACTGTCGTCGCTGGCTTATTCGCATTGCAAATAGCGCACTTCTTCACAAAGGCTTCTACTGCGGAAAACATACTTTTCCAAAAGAACTTTGACCTGACGTTTTCATACGTCTTGTCCACACCTAAATGAGGAGAACCAAATTTACAATGTACAATGTCTAGAACTTGTGGTACTAGACTCTCTGGCACGATGATTTGTGTAATCTCACCCATGCTTCGAGTACTTCGCAAGTTATACTTAACTTTTCTCACCAATAAATTATTCTCCAACTCTAGACCAGAAAAAGGCAACTTATACCCTTTCTTCGGTGAAACTCCCCTAAGAAATGCCTTAGCATCTGACAACAATTTATCTTCATCTTGCTTTTGTTCAAGCAAGCCTATGTCCCAAGTGACATTTTCACCCGTAATATAACACACTGCGTTACTCTCACTATCACGAATAACAATCTCTCCCGAGACTGCCGACTCACTATTTCTCCCCGAAGTATGCACTGTAGAAACGTGTATGTCCTCTACATGCGATCTCTCAGAACTACTAATATCAGAGACATTAGACACCAAATATTTACTCTCTTCTCCCACACAGGATTCGGTGTGTATTTCCTCATCCTCAACCGGAAAATATCTGCTCAATGCATCTGCAACTACATTATGCTTACCTTCAATGTATTTGAGGTTTGCATCAAAATCTCTCAATGTTAGGAACCACCGTGCTCTCTTGGGCGACAAATTTGGCTTATTAAAAAGCTCTAACAACGGTTGATGATCTGTAAAAATCTCAACTTTATTTCCCAACAACAACATCTTAAAATGAACAAGGCTAGAGACGACTGCGAAAGCCTCCTTGTCCACAACTGACATCAGCCTTTCGTTACTACCACGCGTTTTGAACTTTCTGCTATAAAAAGCAATTGGGTGTAATTTCCCCTCAAATTTCTGCATCGAACACGCACCTATACCTTCCTGACTCGCGTCAGTCACTAAGGTGAACGGTTGACTAAAATCTGGAAACTTCAAAACTGGTGGGTTCACCAAAGCGTTCTTAAGCTTCTCAAAAGCTAATTGTTGACTATCACCCCAAACAAACTTAACGTCTTCTCATAACAAATCTGTCAATGGAGACGCTACTGTAGAAAAATTCCGCACAAAACGGCGAAAGAAACCCGACATACCTAGGAACGAACGAATCTGTTTCCTGGTTTTGGGAACTGGAAAATTCACAATGGCTTTAACTTTCTCATCATTCACTCTAACTCCCTCTTTAGAGATAACATGTCCTAAATAGACAATTTTTCTCTTCAGAAACTCACATTTGGCCAATTTGACCTTTAATCCAGCGAACCGTAATCGCTTGAGGACTTCTTTTAACACCTTTAGATGTTCTTCAATTGTATCTGTGCATATGAGAATGTCATCCATGTACACAAACACCGACTTTCCTAACAAGCCATGAAGTACTGTGTTAACCAGTCTAGTAAATGTTATTGGGGACCCTTGTAATCCAAAAAGCATCCTATTAAACTCGTAATGTCCCTTTGGTACCGAAAATGCTGTATATTTACGGCTACTCTCACAAAGGGGAATTTGTAAAAACCCTTGCATAAGATCTATAGATGAATATATATTCTTGCCACCGATCTCAACAAACAAATCAGGCAAACATGCTACCGGATATCTATCTGGGCATGTTTTTTCATTCAATTTACGAAAATCTACACAAACTCTGATACTACCGTCTTTCTTAGGAACTGCAAGCAAAGGAAAATTAAACGGAGAATTGGACGGTCTAATAATTCCTTCCGACTCACACTTCTGAACTTCTTTTTCTACTTCTTCTCTGATCTTAAAAGGAATCCGATATGCTGGAATATATATGGGATTTGTACCCTTTTCTAGGCGGATTGAATGTTCTAAAACATCTGTAACTCCTAATTTATCTCCCTTCAAAGCAATGATATCTAGATATTCTTTCAACACTTTCTCTACTTTATCTGAATACTCAGGATGATCAACTTTAGCCAAATGTTCATGTAGAACCTGACTTCGGAACTGTTGCTCCTCGTTAGGAAACATATTCCCGTCTCCACAAAAACTCACTAATTTATGCTCTTCATTAAACTCTTCAAAATCAATTACATAAGTACCCTTGTGATATTTTTTCACTGAGTCTTGATAGCTAACCAATTCTACTGAAGTCACGCCTGCGACTGAAATTTCATTCACTGACACCGTACTCACAACGTCTTTGAATTTCTCGGTTCCCTCACCAACGCACACTTGAGAAGGAAGCTTTTTCTCTTTCAGCGACACTTTAACCAATGTAGGAACTCGAGGTTGCAATTCAATATCTTTCAACAAAAATCCTTTGAAAGATCTTTGCGGAATATCTTCACTCTCTAATGACTGTGTTACACATGTCTCAGACTGTGTCTTAGGTTTCTCACAAGTTTTTTTCCTGTGTATATATGGAACAAAACAACCTGACTCACCTATTGTAATCCCCTGAACTCCCGTAAGAATGTTGATGTTATATCGCATGCAAGAAGGGTGTCCTAGCAAAACCATTTCACCTAAAGCTAATCCTTCTATGACCAAAAATGATTCTACTATTGTCTTTCCGCCGATACAAAGCGTAAGAAATGACGAACCTAAAATATTCAGTTTCCTCGCTTGTACATCACACACTGTCTCACTAGAAGGGACTAATTTGCACTCTGGAAATTTCGAGTGAAAAAGGTCAGCATTTACTAAGTTAACTGAGCTACCAGAATCAATGAAAATAAAAATTTCATTGCCGTTAGAGAATCCACGTACAATCAGCCTAGGTTCTAGTGACTCTAAGACCTGATTACTCATTATCCTGTGTCCGTTTTCGAACTTATCTTGTGAAAATTCTGCTGTTCCTATGTGTATCTAGAACTTGCATCATGTGGAATTCTCCTGTCATATCTAGAAAAACCTCCCCGTGACTTCCCTGAATAATCTCTACTCTTTGTGGCTGGGCAAAATCTCCATCCATGATATGAAGATTTGCAAACTGAACAATATCTCACTCTGCAATTTGGTTTACTATGTCCTAGTTTATCACAATTAAAACAACGTATCGTTGTGACTGATCTCTCTGGAATTTTCTTCGATTCTACTCGTGCACATGTCTTCGCTGTTGCATCATTTCCCGAATGCGAGCGACTATCATTATTCTGTGGTTTCGAAACCGCAGCTGACATTTTTGCACCTCCCTGTACAAAACTACTGTCCAGTGTCGGACATTTTGATAGATTTTTGTTAATCTGTGCAAACAAAAAGGATTCGTCTGTATCCTGATCAATTCTCTTATCAAAACTATCTACAATTACATCTGGGACCGACGTTAAAAGGCAAGCAAAGTGTAACAATCTTTCAAAATTATCTAAGGAGATATTATTTCCAGTTACCCATGGAGAGCCTGTTATAGATTTCTTTAAGTCAACTACTGCATCAAATAAATTCGCACTGTATGTGACTAGTGAATCATTGCCTTTCTGTATTTTGAGAAACTCTCGCAAATTCCGAACTGCACATTCACGTTGAACTCCGCCATAAGTAGCTCGTAGAAATTTCTGCAGTTCATTCCAAGTTTTACACATTCTGAACCCGAAACTGCGTGCTCATTTCCCAATATCTCCTTTATCTAAATCCAGAAATGATTTAGCCTCTGTTAAAGCTTCAGCGCCATTCGTAATTTTCTTGGAATTCAGATAATTGTTCACTGACTCAATGAAAGTTTCTATATTTTGGGTTGGCTTCCCGTCAACTAGCCCTTTAAAATTACTAATTCCCGCGCTAACGCTCGTCACTTTATGCACCACAACTGATTGGGATGTGCTTGCTGCATCGTCCGGCATTTTGTGAGTGATCACACGCCCTGAGCGTAACAACATAAAAAAAAGAAACCAAAAAGAAACACTAGAGAAAGGCAAAAGTTACCCCCTCTAAAAGAAGAATAGAAAACGGCGTTCTGCACAACTTACGAGAATGGGGTACTTACCAATTTGAAACAGAAAACGGAGCACCTATCTCTCGACTTCTAACCTGTGACGTCACCCACTCGAAGACGAAGCAAACAACACCCGTGATTATTGTTGAATCATCACTTTGCGTAATTAACTCACAATCGCCACTATTCACACTGATTTGGGTATTTTGTTAACCCCAAAATTGCTCTAGGGATCATCCAGATCTATTTCACAACTCCCCACTCCCAGTACTCGAATAGAGACGGGAAAAAAAAGATTCCCCGTATTAGCGCGTAATCACCCGTGTATACACGTAATCACGACCCACTCAGTCATTCAACACTGACTCGTCGCCTTGGGTGAGGTCGCCTATGCCTTGGGCATCAACGTTACCAATTAGTCTATTAGTAATCTCCCTCTTTCGCCATCATTAAAGACATGGGACACTGCTCGCTGCCATTAAAATCATGAGGCACCGCTGCCACCATTTAATTCTGTTACAGGAACAGAATCAACACTTTTTTGAAAGTGTACGTAACGTGATCTAGCGATCTTACTTCAGGAAAAAGGCGTATAAAGATTCGACCCATGATAACACTTGCATCCTTTCCCCCCCCCCCTCTCTCTCTCTCTCTCTCTCTCTCTCTCTCTCTCTCTCTCTCTCTCTCTCTCTCACCGTGTATCAACTCTCTCTCTCACCGTTTACCAAAGCTCACCCACCCTAACCTCACTCATTCTCACCAAAGCAATTAAATGGACTATTTAAAGAAACACAATTGTTTCTACAAAAATAGGTTTATTATTCAAATAACCCAACAAGAAATGAATAAAACAAAGCAAAGATTAAAATGCATAATAAATGAATTATCGAGTCAGATAACTAAACTCTAAACTGCAAAACACTTCTGATTAAAGAAGTCTCATTATGGCTAATAGCCTGGAAATATCCAAAATCACACATACTCCCCAAATCAATAACTAAAGTCATGTCAAAAAAACAGTCTACCACATAAAGAGATTGACATTACAAATGACTTGCATGTCCTTTTTCTCAAACTCCCAAGTCCACATGTAATTCCAACATGTCCACCATGTCCACAGACATCTGTTGAAAGAATTAAACATGATAGAAAACTCCCAAAAATATATGAAATGCAAAACACAATAATGGAAAGTGTAAAATGCATAGCCAAGATATGGCAAACGTAACATGACAAAATAATAATATAAAAGAGGTATGAATATTCATATTAAATCTCCCACACCAGTTCAAAAGTTCATAATGATTAGAAAATCATGGTAAAAATCACAAGTTCAATTTCCTCCCATAAAAACAGAGATTTGAAACTCTACCTTATCTGCCGATTTTCAAAGCCTGGATCCTCTCCAAAGCTTATGACTGGACAATTGCAGTTCTGTCACGTTAATGAACGATCAAACTCACTTTTAGGGCAGATTTTGGCATAATCTAGATCAAAGTAACGCACGTACTCACGAATATACATAACGCTTGGAAGATCACCTGACCGGCAATATTGCTGAGGAATCAAACTATTTGCTGAATACAAAGATTTTACAACTGACGGCTCTGTCAGTACCATCTCGCTCCAAAAATTCTTTCATCACATCTTAAAGCATTGAAGCTATGAAATGCATATATGTGTCCTTTAAATATAAGTATTTACAAGTAAACAAGTTATACACAAGAATCTTGTGGGTTTCTCTTTCAATAATAATAATAATAATAATAATAATAATAATAATAATAATAATAATAATAATAATAATAATAATAAGGCAAAGAACCACAATTTCTTCTTACAATTATCAGAAAAAATGCAAGAAATTTTGAGAGAGAGAGAGAGAGAGACATGCCACCAGCTTCCTGTGGTTGACTCATCAGAAAATATATATATATATATATATATATATATATATATATATATATATATATATATATGTTAGGATCTTTGGTTGTTCTATGGGCGGTACGGTAGTTACCTGTTTATTTATTTGGCTAATCCTCTCCCCTCCCCTCTTATTTTCACAGGATTGTTGACGTCTGTGGTGGCGTGGCGCCAACTTTTAGTCAGGTTCGGGCAGCAGTAGCGAACAGGTTGTTCTCTTGGGGAAGAGAACTTTTGAGTACCAGCAGCAGTTCGACTTTGAGGACGTTTCTTGGGCAGCCGGTGTTTGGGCCCAGACTGGAGCAGCGCACCAACGAAGATGGTTGTTTGTTGGCCGCAGGTGGAGACCCTGTCGGCAGTTTTGGCTTGGGTGCAGTGGCCCTGTGTCCTTTGTATTTTGGCGAGACGGCAGCAGGACGTCGTGATATTACGGCCTGTTGTCGTTAGTTGGTGGACTTCGCTGGAGATGGCTTTTTTTTTGTATCGACTGCTGCTGGTACTTCTTTTTTTTTTTATATAAAGTAATACTGCTTTATTTTTGTGTTTCGTGGCCCGGACCTGGCTCATTTTGTTATGGTTTTCTTTTTTATTTAAGATTATTAGTTTAATATTAATAAATCTATTTTTATAACCATTTCCTGTATTTTTGTTATTCCTCCTTCTTTGTGTGTGCGAGCTGTCGATTAGCCAGAGCAGCCCCAATAGTTTTTCCATCTATAAAAATCCTGTGTTTTTCTTAAGGGCCGAAAACCTCGGTTCGTAACATTGGCGACCGTGACAGGATTGGCTCTGCTCTGGTTGTCGGAGTTTTCACCACATTGGAGGAGGAGGTTGGTTATTTTGAAAAAAAAAAATTGTAATTATTTTTTTTTTTCTGTCGGGGGGGAAGGTGTTAGGATCTTTGGTTGTTCTATGGGCGGTACGGTAGTTACCTGTTTATTTATTTGGCTAATCCTCTCCCCTCCCCTCTTATTTTCACAGGATTGTTGACGTCTGTGGTGGCGTGGCGCCAACTTTTAGTCAGGTTCGGGCAGCAGTAGCGAACAGGTTGTTTTCTTGGGGAAGAGAACTTTTGAGTACCAGCAGCAGTTCGACTTTGAGGACGTTTCTTGGGCAGCCGGTGTTTGGGCCCAGACTGGAGCAGCGCACCAACGAAGATGGTTGTTTGTTGGCCACAGGTGGAGACCCTGTCGGCAGTTTTGGCTCGGGTGCAGTGGCCCTGTGTCCTTTGTATTTTGGCGAGACGGCAGCAGGACGTCGTGATATTACGGCCTGTTGTCGTTAGTTGGTGGACTTCGCTGGAGATGGCTTTTTTTTTGTATCGACTGCTGCTGGTACTTCTTTTTTTTTTTATATAAAGTAATACTGCTTTATTTTTGTGTTTCGTGGCCCGGACCTGGCTCATTTTGTTATGGTTTTCTTTTTTATTTAAGATTATTAGTTTAATATTAATAAATCTATTTTTATAACCATTTCCTGTATTTTTGTTATTCCTCCTTCTTTGTGTGTGCGAGCTGTCGATTAGCCAGAGCAGCCCCAATAGTTTTTCCATCTATAAAAATCCTGTGTTTTTCTTAAGGGCCGAAAACCTCGGTTCGTAACATTGGCGACCGTGACAGGATTGGCTCTGCTCTGGTTGTCGGAGTTTTCACCACATTGGAGGAGGAGGTTGGTTATTTTGAAAAAAAAAAAATTGTAATTATTTTTTTTTTTATGTCGGGGCGGAAGGTGTTAGGACATTTGGTTGTTCTATGGGCGGTACGGTAGTTACCTGTTTATTTATTTGGCTAATCCTCTCCCCTCCCCTCTTATTTTCACAGGATTGTTGACGTCTGTGGTGGTATGGCGCCAACTTTTAGTCAGGTTCGGGCAGCAGTAGCGAACAGGTTGTTTTCTTGGGGAAGAGAACTTTTGAGTACCAGCAGCAGTTCGACTTTGAGGACGTTTCTTGGGCAGCCGGTGTTTGGGCCCAGACTGGAGCAGCACACCAACGAAGATGGTTGTTTGTTGGCCACAGGTGGAGACCCTGTCGGCAGTTTTGGCTCGGGTGCAGTGGCCCCGTGTCCTTTGTATTTTGGCGAGACGGCAGCAGGACGTCGTGATATTACGGCCTGTTGTCGTTAGTTGGTGGACTTCGCTGGAGATGGCTTTTTTTTTGTATCGACTGCTGCTGGTACTTCTTTTTTTTTTATATAAAGTAATACTGCATTATTTTTGTGTTTCGTGGCCCGGACCTGGCTCATTTTGTTATGGTTTTCTTTTTTATTTAAGATTATTAAGTTTAATATTAATAAATCTATTTTTATAACCATTTCCTGTATTTTTGTTATTCCTCCTTCTTTGTGTGTGCGAGCTGTCGATTAGCCAGAGCAGCCCCAATAGTTTTTCCATCTATAAAGATCCTGTGTTTTTCTTAAGGGCCGAAAACCTCGGTTCGTAACAATATATATATATATATATATATATATATATATATATATATATATATATATATATATATATATATATATATATATATATATATATATATATATATATAAATAACTGACCACATTTTCGCAACGAAGTGACCACGACTGGGATTCCTACCAAATCAAGAAGCCTGGTCACACAAAGTGAGTCATCTCTATTGGAAGTGATCTATAAACAGTTAACACCTGATATAGACACCTTCTATAGGAGGACATCTAAGAGACCTCTTCCCATATATTAGGTGATACTCCATAACAGTTTTATTATTATTATTGTTATTATATTATTATTATTATATTATTATTATTCAGAAGATGAAGAACCCTATTCATATGGAACAAGAAGCCCACCAGAGGGGCCGTTGACTTGAAATTGAAGCTTCCAAATAATATTAAGGCGTTCATTTGAAAGAAGAAATATTTCATATTTATCGATATCTTAAAATTATTCCTTCCCCTTGGGAGTATACAAGAATGTGCTTTGTTGTTTAAATGTATTCGACCTGGGGCGATAATGATCTAAGAGAATGTCTTTAAAACTGCTGTTTGGTTTCTCTCTATAATTAATGAAAATTTGATTATACTTGGCTTTAAAGGCGATGCTGGAATGATCTAAAAGTGTATCGGAATCCTTAAAAATTTTTCCAGCTCCTGGGAGAACGAGAGAGAGAAATCATTCGCGCATGCTCCCAACGCTGTCATGGCTCAGAAAAATGCAAATTTCAGTCTCAGGACACAAAATCTGATTAAAAACCAGGCGAAGAGTTGACGGATGGATTCAGTGAACAATTTTATGCTCATGAAAATGTGGACTACATGGTGGAGGAGCAGTTTGGAGTCGACGTTGCAGCCTTCGGCGATTTATAAAGCGGGAATGTTTCTAATGCTGTCACGTTTGGAACTAAGTTCTGCACTCGAGATGAGCACGGAAGGGAATCAGGAGTAGAGGAGGACCCTGGAATAGAGACTTTCGAGGATTTTCACGAGAAAGAAGCAGAGAGAGAGAGAGAGAGAGAGAGAGAGAGAGAGAGAGAGAGAGAGAGAGAGAGAGAGAGAGAGAGAGAGAGATTCGTATTACCAGAATTACTATTTGGATCAACACATCAGTGAAGTCTCAAAGGAATCAAGAGGACTTTTCGCCGCCTTCGACTCAAAGGAATCAAGAGGACTTTTCGCCGCCTTCGAATCCTTCCTTGAGTCAGTCACCAGCTCCTAGAGGCACGAGAGAGACGCCATGTATATCAGGAAAGGAAAGCAAAGAAGTGGTTGCAGCGATGCTGAAATGGCCTAAAACCTTCGGAGTCTTCCTTGAAAGTGCTTCAGAATCCTTCGGTCTCAGCTCCTGGTGGAAGGGCGAGAGAGAAGAAGAGCCATTCGCTGATGCCCCAGCGCTAGAGCTCAGTGGAACTCCAACTTCAGAGTCTCCAGAAGCAAGCTCCGAAATCCTTCGAGTCTCCTTGAAGCCTTCGGAGGTTTGGTGTCGTATTCGAAAAGTAGGGATAAGGAGGGTCTGAACCACAAGGCAAAGGGGCCCGAAGGCGCCCTAAGGATGCCTTCCCTTGAAGGCACCCTTGACTGGGGAAGTTCCTCCTCAGAGGCTGCTTCCCTGGAGGTAGGCAGGTTTCCTGCCTGGCTGGGGAAGCGGGCCTGAGGAGGGCCTGAACCACAAGGCTGACGGGCCCCAAGGTGCCCTAAGGAAGCCTTCCCTTGAAGGCAGCCTTGAGTGGGGAAGATCCTCCTCAGAGGCTGCTTCCCTGGAGGTAGGCAGGTTTCCTGCCAGGCTGGGGAAGCGGGCCTGAGGAGGGCCTGAACCACAAGGCTGAGGGGCCCTAAGGAAGCCTTCCCTTGAAGGCAGCCTTGAGTGGGGAAGATCCTCCTCAGAGGCTGCTTCCCTGGAGGTAGGCAGGTTTCCTGCCAGGCTGGGGAAGCGGGCCTGAGGAGGGCCTGAACCACAAGGCTGAGGGGCCCTAAGGAAGCCTTCCCTTGAAGGCAGCCTTGAGTGGGGAAGATCCTCCTCAGAGGCTGCTTCCCTGGAGGTAGGCAGGTTTCCTGCCAGGCTGGGGAAGCGGGCCTGAGGAGGGCCTGAACCACAAGGCTGAGGGGCCCTAAGGAAGCCTTCCCTTGAAGGCAGCCTTGAGTGGGGAAGATCCTCCTCAGAGGCTGCTTCCCTGGAGGTAGGCAGGTTTCCTGCCAGGCTGGGGAAGCGGGCCTGAGGAGGGCCTGAACCACAAGGCTGAGGGGCCCAAAGGTGCCCTAAGGAAGCCTTCCCTTGAAGGCAGCCTTGAGTGGGGAAGATCCTCCTCAGAGGCTGCTTCCCTGGAGGTAGGCAGGTTTCCTGCCAGGCTGGGGAAGCGGGCCTCAGGAGGGCCTGAACCACAAGGCAGAGGGATCCCAAGGTGCCCTAAGGAAGCCTTCCCTTGAAGGCAGCCTTGAGTGGGGAAGATCCTCCTCAGAGGCTGCTTCCCTGGAGGTAGGCAGGTTTCCTGCCCGGCTGGGGAAGCGGACCTGAGGAGGGCCTGAACCACAAGGCAGAGGGATCCCAAGGTGTCCTAAGGAAGCCTTCCCTTGAAGGCAGCCTTGAGTGGGGAAGATCCTCCTCAGAGGCTGCTTCCCTGGAGGCAGGCAGGTTTCCTGCCAGGCTGGGGCAGCGGGCCTGAGGAGGGCCTGAACCACAAGGCTGAGGGGTCCCAAGGTGCCCTAAGGAAGCCTTCCCTTGAAGGCAGCCTTGAGTGGGGAAGATCCTCCTCAGAGGCTGCTTCCCTGGAGGTAGGCAGGTTTCCTGCCAGGCTGGGGAACCGGGCCTCAGGAGGGCCTGAACCAAAAGGCAGAGGGGTCCCAAGGTGCCCTAAGGAAGCCTTATCTTGAAGGCAGCCTTGAGTGGTGAAGATCCTCCTCAGAGGCTGCTTCCCTGGAGGTAGGCAGGTTTCCTGCCAGGCTGGGGAAGCGGGCCTGAGGGCCTGAACCACAAGGCTGAGGGGTCCCAAGGTGCCCTAAGGAAGCCTTCCCTTGAAGGCGGCCTTGAGTGGGGAAGATCCTCCTCAGAGACTGCTTCCCTGGAGGTAGGCAGGTTTCCTGCCAGGCTGTGGAAGTGGGCCTCAGGAGGGCCTGAACCACAAGGCTGAGGGGTCCCAAGGTGCCCTAAGGAAGCCTTCCCTTGAAGGCAGCCTTGAGTGGGGAAGATCCTCCTCAGAGGCTGCTTCCCTGGAGGTAGGCAGGTTTCCTGCCAGGCTGGGGAAGTGGGCCTGAGGAGGGCCTGAACCACAAGGCTGAGGGGTCCCAAGGTGCCCTAAGGAAGCCTTCCCTTGAAGGCAGCCTTGAGTGGGGAAGATCCTCCTCAGAGACTGCTTCCCTGGAGGTAGGCAGGTTTCCTGCAAGGCTGGGGAAGTGTGCCTGAGGAGGGCCTGAACCACAAGGCTGAGGGGTCCCAAGACGCCCTAAGGATGTCTTCCCTTGAAGGCAGCCTTGAGTGGGGAAGATCCTGCTCAGAGGCTGCTTCCCTGGAGGTAGGCAGGTTTCCTGCAAGGCTGGGGAAGTGGGCCTGAGGAGGGCCTGAACCACAAGGCTGAGGGGTCCCAAGACGCCCTAAGGATGTCTTCCCTTGAACGCACCCTTGACTGAGGAAGATCTTCCTCAGAGGCTGCTTCCCTGGAGGTAGGCAGGTTTCCTGCCAGGTTAGGGAAGCGGCCTGAGGAGGGCCTGAACCACAATGCTGAGGGGACCCAAAGTGCCCTATGGGAACCGCCCCTTAGGAGCACCTTTGTCAGGGGAAGGACCTCCTCAGATTCTCCGATGACGTCATCAAGTGAGGAAATAAGAAAAGTAAGGAAAAATATGCTTTTTCTTCTTACGTAATGCGATAACGTCATTACAACCACTTTTAATAATAATAATAATAATAATAATAATAATAATAATAATAATAATAATAATATAATAATAAGGTAACTGAGGGAGAGAAAGAGTGTGAGTGAGCGTCAGTCTTGAGGGCATCAGTCTTGCAAATGTCAGTCTAACAACCATCAGTCTTTGGAGCATCAGTCTAAAGAGTGTCAGATTAATGATCGTCAGTCTAAAGAGCGTCTGTCTTGCGAGTTGCAGTCTAGTAAGAGTCAGTCTTGCGATTGTCAGTCTAGCGAGCATTAGTGAGTGTTAGTCTAATGATTATCAGACTTGCGGGGGTCAGTCTAACAAGCATCAATCTAATGAGCGTCAGTCTTGCGAGCATCATTCTTGAGAACGTCAGTTTAACAAGCCTTTCTGAGCGTCAGTCTTGCATATGTCAGTCTAATGAGCATTAGTGAGCATCATCATTGCATACCTCAGTCTAACGAGCATTAGTGAGCGTCATCATTGCAGAAGGCAGTCTAACGAGCGTCAGTGAATGTTTTGCATTGTGTCAGTCTCATAAACATCAGCTAGTTGTCAGTCTTGCTTGCATGTGTTAGTTAACAAGAGTTAGTCTTCCGAGCGTCAGTCTAACGAGCGTCACTCTTGCGGGCGTTAGTCCAACGATCATCAGTGAATGTCAGTCTTGCATGTGTCAGTCTAATGAGCATCAGTGAACGTTAGTTTTGCGAGCGTCATTCTAATGAGCGCCAGTCTAATGAGCGTCAGTCTTGCGAGTGTCAGTCTAACAAGCCTCACTGAGCATCAGTCTTGCATACGTCAGTCTAACGAGCGTTACTGAGCATTATCATTGCAGAAGGCAGTCTAACGAGCATCAGTGAATGTCAGTCTTGCATGTGTCGGTATAATGAGTGTCAGTGAGTGTCAGTCTTGCATGTGTCGGTATAATGAGTGTCAGTGAGTGTCAGTCTTGCATGTGTCAGTCTAACGAGAGTCAGCCTTGCGGGCGTCACTCTTGCGGGCGTCAGTGAGAGAGAGAGAGAGAGAGAGAGAGAGAGAGAGAGAGAGAGAGAGAGAGAGAGAGAGAGAGAGAGAGAGGTCATGGCGGGCAATTTATTATTGGCCTCTGTGATTCTTCTTCTTCTTTTATCAGCTGATTTCCTCAAGAGAGACACAACTCTCTCTCTCTCTCTCTCTCTCTCTCTCTCTCTCTCTCTCTCTCTCTCTCTCTCTCTCTCATGTCTGTCTCCCTCCCTCTCCTTCTCCATCTGAGGGAAAAGGAGTCATGGCTATCAATCAGATATTGGGGAGGGAGGGTGTGATTGCCGTATGCACCTTAATAATAATAATAATAATAATAATAATAATAATAATAATAATAATATAATGATTCAACGAAGGAAATTCACATCAACCTCAACTATGAGCAGCTTATATAAAGTTCCCGCCCGATTCTCAGTCGAGTCGCTCGAGGTGGGTGTTGGGGATGGTCGGGGAGGAAGTGGTGGTAGTGCAGCAGATTGCTGTAAAAATCGTTCAGATAGTGAAACAAGCATGAAATTTGGCACAAACATTCCTAAGACTACGCTCTCTTAGAAAAGGGCGCTGGCCACCTGAAAATCCAAGATGGCGGCTATTTTTCAAAATGGCCGCCATCTATGTTGAGATTCACTGGTTTGGGAGCATCTATTGGATGGAATATGCCAGTTTTTTTTTTTTAAACCTCGACTTTTAGGTTATAAAAATGTTCCATACCACACATTTTATTGAAAACCCTTACTAAATGAATTGTAACCAAGATGGCGTACAAAATGGTTGCCATAAAAGTTTTTTTTTCTATCCACAGCGCTAGCAGACATAGAGACCAACTGTTTTTATTTAATGGTATATTCATGTGATCAGACAGTTTAACTAATATGCTATTTTCAACTGAAATAGTAATGGTATGGTCACATACAACATTGTGTCTAAGACTGTAACCATAAAAAGAAAAGAAGAGAAATACGGACTAAACGCAACCAATCTATGTATAGGTCTCTCAACCTACACCTTTGAAAAATTCGAGGATAAGAAGGTAGGCATAGCATGACACGTTGGATGCTCAAGCTAGATTATCTACTGAAGAGAGGGCAATATTTATCTAGACTTCACATTTGCAAGTGCACAGAGCTGTGCAGGGAAGACCCAGCTTGTAGCACTTGCACCTTTCCCGACAGCCTGCTTTGCATCCACATTTGGTAAGCTGTTGGCAACTCTTGGCTAAGGGCGAGTTGGTTGTCCAGAGGACTTGCCATGCTTCACCAGACTTTTGCCATCCCCACTCAGCAGGGTTCTCTGGCTGTGGCTGACACTGGGTGGCCTGCCCCCACACACAACCAGCCTGGTACGCAGCACGCTTGGTGTGTTGGAGGAGAGCTCCCCTGGTTGGTGGAATGGCCTCATATGCCCTTTGTTTTCTGGCAAACATATCAAGTCTAGCCTCATCCACAGTGCCAGCAGTGCTGGATCTTTCATACATAAGTATGACAAACCTCTCCAGGACCTTCAGGTCACTCTCTTCCACTCTGAGAGGGTAGTGACTCAGTTTGGAGAACACAGTGGAGGCCTCTGGAAAGATGTTCCATGTCTGCCAGGCGGTCTTCTTGCCCTTGCTCCGGAAGGCTGACACTGTATCACAGCCTGTGAACGCATGGAAGAAGAGCATGCCATTCACCTTCTCCTGGCCCAGAGAGTTGCACAGGTCATGCACAGCAATCCAGCGCAGGCTCTGGCCTTGGCCAAATGCCACCCATAGCTTCTCTAGCCCTAGATTGTGGAGAGTGGAGAAAGCACTGACTGCAACGACAAGAACATCTGTGTCATTTGCTTTAACCGTGATGGTCTTGGCTCCATGTTCTGTGGCATTTTTGGCATGGAGAAAGATGCGGGTGTCAGCTTCCTCATGAGAGCACTTTTCCAGTCCCTGAAGACTAGCCTCATGAGTGCTGAGGACAGCAGACCCTTTCGTGGCAATGACAACATTTGTGGCAGACATCTGGGCAACTTTGTCTGCCAGGAACTGGAACAACTCTGTCTTGTTGGCATCGTGTCTTAGGAAATTGCGCCAGTTGGATGGAATTGTGTTCTTGTCTGTCACCTTGCGCCTTCCTCCTTGACCACGTTGGAGCCTGGTCTCAGCTTTGAGGCTGGATGTATTGTATACGTCAAATACAAGATGTGATGATGTGTACTTGCTGCTATAGGATTGTATCACAGGCAAGAAGTCGCAAAGTGCATAGCCATCAAAGGTCTTTCCTTTCTTTGGTGGCAAGGCATGGACCAAAGCTGATCCATCTACAATGAGGACATCAGTCTTTGGTTCTTTGTCTTCTAGTGTAACATGACTCTCCAGGACCGAGGTCAGCTGAGACTTCTGACATGTGTACAGCCTACCACCCTCACTAAGGGAAGCTGGGAATGTTTGATTCTCGTGCTGGAAGAATTCCTGCAGATCACATTCACGGCTCTGACAGGATATAAATAGCTTTGAGAAAAGCTGGCAATCCTCCTTCAGAAGTTTCTGCTTTGACTGTTCTACAGGAGCAGCTTCTTGCCTGAAGAAGTCAGTTCTGTTCTTCTTTATCGGCTCATAGAAGGAGACTGCATTGTTTGCCAAAGAGTCTGAAAACTTCTGAAATTTAGTGCGGCCTCTGTCAAGGTGTGTCTGTAGAAGTTCTGCTGAGCTGGGGTGGGCAATGTCTTTGTTGTCAATGGAATACAGATCCTGGCTCTCTTCCTGAAAAGGACTTCCCAAGTGTTGCAAAGCCAATGACAGCTTGCTGACTCTCTCCAAGAATGTCTTCTGCGCATGAGGTGTTTGTTCATGGTGTGTTGTCTGCTCATTAGACTCCTTACTTTGAACCTCTGTTTCGTATGCAGACACCAAGCGGATGATCTCTGGGCCAGCCACCATCCATCTTCTGAGTGCTGACGGATCTTCAGTCAGCCCAATGGCTCCGCCATCAGCCTTTATAAAGGCATTGGTCTGCTCATGAGCTTGGTCAAGAGCCATTGCTGAGAACTGGCGACTGGTCTTGTGCACAACAAAGTTGCCAGCCTTGAACTCCTTGTGCAACTCTGGGTGTGAACTCTCTAGGGTAAGCATGTCCCTGAGGTGAATAGGCAGCCAACGAGCATAGTTTGTATTATTGTTGGAAAAGAAGTAGGGTATCAGCTCATGCAATGCCTGGCAGTAGAGGACAAAATTGGCCTCACGGAAGGACCTGATCAGTAGGAATATCACAAGTTCCATAGACAACACCATGTGCCAGAAGTGGAACTGTGGACTCTGCTGTCTTCGAAGGTCACACCACTCCTCAAACTCTAATGCCTGCTCATTGTTGTTTGCTTTCTCAGCACAGTAGTCAGTGTATGCTGTCCTCAGGAGTTTGTACAAACTAGAGGCTGTAACCTGGTGCATCTGCCGTGTCCTGGTTACACTTGCAGCTGACAGGAAGGATTCTGCAGTTCCAGATGAAGCAACTCCTGCCTCCACCAGAGCTCCTGTCCAACCACTGCCATGAAGAAGAGTACCAAGAGATGTCATTGCTGCCATCTCAATGTGCAGACCACCAAACATTACCAGATACTTGTCTCCGCCATACTGATCAGGCCACTGCCACTGCACCTGCTTTGCTACGGCATAGATTGGCTGATCAGCTGTGATTATGGGTATCTGGCCAGGGTTCAGAAAATCAGTGACATCCTGCACTTTCTGCATCACGTGTTTGATCGTAGCAACAGAATGAGCCTGATCACGCAGGAGAGGAAGCAATGAAGTTATGGTTACTTCAAATTCTGGGCTTCTCTTCATTGAAGCGTGATGAGCTGACCACGTCAGATTCACTGCATCATCTATTTCCTGGGTGACTATGACCTTGTCTAGCCACTGATACTCCAGTGCAAGCTGTGGCCCCAAGATATCTGTGGGTGGCTTTGGTATTGCAGTGTTTGGTGGCACAGGGTTCTTTGTTTGAAAGGAAGCTGGTGAGATGTTTGTGAATGTGTCCGGCAATTCAGGCACCGATCTCACTTTCTCAGGTGCAAACTTTAGTTGCTGTCTTTCCTGTCCAGTGTTCTCCTTGGTGGGGTGCTGAAATATGGAGATGCTAGTTCCATGGAAGGAGGTAGTGGCAGTAGTTGCAGATGGGTTGTGGTCGATGTTGTCCATCACTGCAGTGGTGAACAACCCTTTTCGCAGTACTGGGGGACAGACCACACCCTCCTCCACATATTTGCTAACTGTGGCATCTCCTAACTGTGCAGAGACCTCCAGTACTCTGTCATAAGAGATACTGAGGCCATACTGATGTAGCATTTCAACCAGGTTTCTCTTCCTGGTTTTGGCATAGACTGAGAGTCCCATGTAGACTGGGGATGGTGTTTCTCTGTCTTTGGAGTGTCTATGAGTTGTTGCTCCCTCTTTGTATCGGGAGTAGCAGTTGAACTGCATGAGCTGTGCAATGGCCTGGTCTGACTTTGATGCTCCAAATCGTAACTGTGACTTGATGTCAGCCCCATGCTCAACCATCCCTACAAACTGGAGCAGGAGAGGAGGCACAGAATTTTGTACACAAGCCTCAGAAAATGTGCCATCAAACCGTGACTGATGATCAAGTATAGACTTTCTGAGAATATTTGCTGCTTTAGCAATGATAACTGCCTCTGAAAGATCAGATGATTGAGCAAGTGCTTTTCCCACATCCTTTTGAAATGCAAGTAATACATCTCTGCCAGATTTATGAGCCTCAAGTTCTGGAATTTCTGCCAGAAGTTTGTCTTTGAGTCTCGTGGAATTTACACTTGGTGACTCTACACCAAATTGTTCCAGACGTTGTTGGTAGAGGTGGCAAATATCTGCCAGCCGAAATGTGACTGGATCATCTGAACAAAGGTTGTTTTCAACAATGTATGTCATCAGTTCTGACAGAACTAGTGGATACACATCTGATTCTGACTCAGTGCTACCTTGGTCTTTCTCAAGGCTCCTCAGGTAGGACCTTTTTCTGTTGTAGAGGGCACAAAGACAGGCATGGTGATACTTAAACTCCTGTGCAATGACATCCCCACCAGTCAACTTAGCAAGGAGCTTGCCATCACTAAGTATCTCTGCACATTCACGCAATTTCAAGTCAAGGCCCTTAGTACTAGCCTGTCTGAGATCAGATGCAGGTGCCACTTTCTCACAGAAAATGCAAACTTCATTGTCATGACTGGTTCGGCGCAGTTTTGCACGACTAGTCTCAGTGTTGCTGGTCTGGTCATTGGATTGTCGCTTTCTTGCACGGTCCAGTTTAGTGTTGTTAAACAACAAGCGACAGTTCACATGGTATTTTGCTGCATTTTTCCTGAGAGTGGCCTCTATGCCATCACCTTCATCCAGCCTTGCTGGATCCATTATCAGTGGCATTTCATTCATTTCACTGAACATGGGAATGTTCCTTGCCAGCATTGTGTACCCATCATGGTCTAGGACATGATGACTTGGAGGTGATGTCAAGTGCTCACCTCTTTTGTCCTTCTGACAAAGACAACACAAACTCCAGTTTGTTTTTCTACTGCTCAATATTGGATTGGCATCACATTCTGCCATGATTTCACTTTTGATTAAGGCCGAGGGGTTATCCTTTTACCACCTTAAACAAAGCACACATTCCTATATGGGATTCAACTAGGTTCGGTCTCCCTACACCTAGCCCGATCATTCATCCAGTGCCATTTAAGTCCCGTGTGATCTGTACACCATCCGGGTAAGTACATGAACCATCATGTACAGCCCCCATACCCTTGGCTCGGCTCTCCCGCGCTGGCACATCCTGTCTATTCAGGTGCGGCTATCTAACTATAGCTGGTCTGGGGCTGTTAGAAAGCATTTGGGACACTAAACTAAACTATACTACAACTACTAGTCTAAGACTACAGGATTAGTAAAGCTGGATTAGCTGGCACTGAACCCCATGCTGAGTTACACAGCAGTGATGTCACCAGTGTGCCCTGGTTGTGTGCAGACATACACTCTTTTACATTTATTAATTTTCCTTCAAAATTGATGAGTTATTCGAAAGAGATGGCCTCATTAGGATCTAAAACCACAGAAACCAAGATCCATGCTTAAAACGATAATTGTTGAACGGGCATTATTTCTCATTATAATTATTGTTTCTACCTTTTCTTGGCAGCCATATAGCCCCCATATTTAAAGGTAAACTGTACTGGGAAGCTACAGAAACATAATATTCACAAAAAATAGTATGGAAGCGCTTTACCATATTGCTAGAAGCAAATACATGCCATTCTAGTGAAAAATTAGCCAAAATCTGTCGATACTGGCCGCCATCTTGGAATTTGGCCGCCATATTAAATTTTTTGCGTGGCCAGCGCCCTTTTCTGATAGAGGGAACTTTAAAGAGCACTTGTGCAAAATTTCATGCTTGTTTCACTATCTGAACGATTCTTATGAAATATGCAATTATCTGCTGCACTATGGAGAGGGTTGCTGGCGTTTCGTCCTCCCCCAAAAACCGGTTTACTCTTCTACGGGAGCAGTTCCGTACACACACACACACACACACACTCAATCTCTCTCTTTTGCACAGGAAGGCGCGCAAACTTATCCAATGAACAGCAGCAACTGACGGCGTACAATGGAGGGGGAGCCAAGGCACCCTCCCCCCCCCTTAAATGGTCACAGGTATGACCTGCTCTCCGAAGGTTGAGTTAAATAACCTCCTCGAAGAAGGATAAGAGCGAAATGACAGGACTCGAGGAGGACCCCCCCCCCCCAGAAGCTGTAACAGATTCGGCTGTTACTGCAGGGCACGAACCCCTCCCCCCACCTCGCCCAGTAAATTTGAACAATGGCAACTGTCTCTCCCTCTCTCTCTCCCACTCTGTATCCACCATCCTATGTATATAACAGCATCAACTTTGAGAGCAGAAGTGGAAGCTGATGTGTCTGGGAGTCACCACTTGTGGTTTCCCCTGAAAATCAGTTGGAGAACAAAGGCGTCACACTATTTCTTTCTGATGATGATGATGACATGACCTCCTGACTGAGGGCTGTGTTCAGTGTCAGTCGAGACCTCACCTGGAAAACCCCAAATATCCCCTTTGTCATTCGGCCACTTTTCATCAAATTCCAATCACATGACATGGCGGGACCTTTCAACATGACATCGCAGAGATGTATGTTTTTTATATCATAAATCATGGCATTTTTGTTTTATTTTTCTCGTTCCTGAGGGACGTTTTAGCAGTGATGGTGAAAGGTTCAAATCATCGAATGAAAGCCTTCTTAAAGAGGGTCCAGATTCGACATTCGAAATGAAGGTTGTTGGTAAACTGAATATGGTTTTATTTGTCTGGTTTCATTGGCTTGAGAGAGAGAGAGAGAGATGGTCTAAGTGTCCAGAGAGAGAGAGAGAGAGAGAGAGAGAGAGAGAGAGAGAGAGAGAGAGATGGTCTAAGTGTCCAGAGAGAGAGAGAGAGAGAGAGAGAGAGCGGTCAGTGACTCAGTAGAAATGTAACGCAGAGGACGTCCACTGCGTTCGTGTGCAGGACTCCGATCCAGACTTCAAATTAGTACAAGCAGTACTAATTTGCAAGTGACGGAGAATTCAGTAACTTACGCTTTTGAATTTTGAATCATTCTTGAAACCTTTTGCCGCCCAACCCTTTTCCCCCCACACAAACCAACATGACCTTCCCACACCCATACACGCCCACACACTGCAGAAAGAGGCCTTCCTTGTTATGAAAACCAGCCAATGGACGAAGCAGGAGGAAGAATCACATCGGCCTAAACGGCTCCCCCTCCCCCACCCACCATGACCTGTCTTCTCTCACTGAGTGACACAATTATTTATTATTATTATTATTATTATTATTATTATTATTATTATTATTATTATTATTATTATTATTATCCTTACAGTGACCAGCTGAGCATGTAAAAGTCGTTTCCTTATTGGACAGTTGGAGAATTGCATAGTTCTTTCACCTGCAAGTAAATGAATATAGGAACCGAGTTATATACAGTCAAACTACAGTGGAATCTCTCTCTCTTTCTCTCTCTCTCTCTCTCTCTCTCCAAGTTAAAAAAAAATAATTCGTCCCTAAATAACGATAGCAATCGTACGTGTCCATCAGTCGAGAAACTTGTTATGCGCCACTTCCATCGAAATTCGGGCTGGACCAGGATTCCCTTCCTCAAACGCTCATTAATTAAAAATGTGGATAAAGAATAACGCTGTGAGCCACCTTTATTACGGTTGAGAATTGCTCTTAATTGAAAGAGTGTTTTCCCCAGCGCAAGTCACAACTCGCCTGTCTCTGGAGAGTCAATTTCTTTATCGATAATATTGTCACACGCCATGAAGTGAGCCAGCTGCTCTGAGAAGCATTTTTCTGGGGGGCCGTTATACACAATTACTACTACTTGGAGACACGTGGTGCTGCGAGTGTCAGGCCAACCAGCGCTTTTGTTGTTATTGTTGTGTGACTCTGGGAGTCCTTTCCTTGTTCAACTTTATCGCTAACGACGAGGATATTATTAGTCATCGAGCGATAGTATTGCTGCTGTATTGAGTTGAGACAACGTAGATTCTATGGAAGTGTGGTTTGTGGCCGGGGGGCCGTCCCCCGGGGTAGTGTGGAAAAAAAGCAAAAGGGGAAGAATATCTGTCTGGGCGTCTGTCATCTGTGACAGAGGTCCAGCTCTTTTTGGAAGATGTTTCGCTGTCAGATGATAGTGATACTGATGATAATGAGCCTCTTCTGATAACCTTGGTGATGATGGTGTTACTGAATGAGGAAGCAGCAATGTCGTGACAGGGGAGGATCGAGAGGGAAGAATGACGTCAATGTTTTGACGAAATGGCCATGAGGCGACTCGTATCATCCTCGAGCGCACTACAATCGCAAATTCGGGCATAGTCCTTCCAACAATCCCCCCCCCCTCCCCCCACTGCTTGTTGATGACCCCGGCTGGTCAAGGTATTGACGCATCTCACTTTCTTCTACTCGAATGAGAAGAGACGAGACAGGAACGAACTTCTCACAACCAGGTGAGGGAAACTACCTTTGTTTTTCCACGAGCCATTTTTGTCGCCTCAGCATTCTTCAATGAATATTCTTTATACATTAATCACCCGCTTCTTCATTCATCATTATTCGCAGTTTTTTCAGGACTCTTATTATCATTCTCTCTTTTTATTCACGTCGATGATGAACTGTGAGTGACAGTATTAATTTAGGGGAATTATTGTCGTAATTGTTAATTCATATTTGTTCACAGGTTTTTTTAGAATTTTGACCAACATTTAGACACCATTACATCTTTACTCTTGTTTATTGATGAATTTTTTTATTTTTTTATCAAAAACAAATGGTTATGGGGGTGGGGATTTGGGGCAAAGCTTTTTATCAACCACAAGTCAATTGTCAAGTCACGTAACAAATAGTTTTGGGGGAATTCATGCCATAAAGACGTGACAAAACGCATCAGAGTGCATAATGGGGGAGGCGGAGAAAGTGGCATTCCCAGGTTGCGAAGATCTGTCAGGATCGAGCTTCGCCGCAGAAATTTGGCTTGAAGTTCGCTGACTGCAACCAATCAGAATTCGCCATCCATGACCTCCCCCCCCCCCCCCGCTGAAGCCCGTGTATAAATTCAGAAGGACCTATGCAATCTGCCAGTCCTCTACTGGCTCCCGCTGAAGAATGACAGAAGAGTCTGTCGAAACGCGTCGCGGCAACAATTGTATAGAACCAACTGTATAGAATATATAAAGAAGCAGAATCCAGATTTTGACTTTTCCCCCATGAAATGACAAATATAGGCGAGCTGTTAGCATGCACCTCCACTGAAGAGAAGTCCGCAATAAGGAAAATAGAAAAAGTCTTCTACAAAATAAATGCAGCTGAAGCAGCAATAATATTCAATAGAACCTGTTTAAAAGAGGGTCTGCTGCCATATTATTATTATTATTATTATTAAGTAGCTGAAACCTAGTCATATGTATGGAGCAAGAAGAAGCCCACCACGAGGGCCACTGACTCGAGATTCCAGAAGAAGCTTCCAAAGAATATTGAGGTGTTCCTTAGAAGGAAGGAGGCAGGGGAAGGGAACGAAAGGGAAATACAGAAAGAAGAGAAACTATTTATTCAACAAAAAATAAATTAGTAAATAGATAAATATATAGAAATGTATCAAAATGGAAGAAGAATAGTATTAGGGCAGTAATGCATTGCATTTTCGCTTGAACTTCTGAAGAAGAAGAAGTTCCAGCTGCACCCTTCCTCTCTCTGTTCGTGCAGAGCGTCATAGGCCTACTCTTTTAAGGTGTCATTCATGCATTTGTTAGGTGATGCTTTATGGCTTTAGGTGCTTTTGTTTCTAAGAAAAGAAAGCTTTCGGTCACATCCCACAGCCATTAGGTCTACAGTTCATCGGTTACAAATTATGAAATGGAACGGAAGCTTCATCGGCTATATATTGGGAAAGGAGATTTTTGACAGTTCACAAACCATACATACTAAAATTCACTGAATTTTATGTTATAATGAATTAGAAATGTACAGATACATCTAGTTTTATAACCACAGTTAAAGACAATAGGCCTACAATGTTAAAGTTACAGCATTTGTTAACTTTGTACCGGAGCTAGATGCATATTATTGCAAATTCTCTCTCTCTCTCTCTCTCTCTCTCTCTCTCTCTCTCTCTCTCTCTCTCTGTTGTTCATTAATTTATTTAAGTCTGGTTTGACTTTTTCACTGAAGTGGGAAAAATAGGAAAGTCGAGGCAGTTTTTGAGAGAGAGAGAGAGAGAGCACATTCAGTGACGGGAGGAAAAAGGAGAGAAAGAGTGAAAGTGAAACAGCACCGTCCAGAAACCGTCGTGACACAACAGCCAATAATCATTTTATTCTTCATCGTCAGACTTTCAGAGACTTTTGATCCGAACGACGATTTTCGGCGCCTTTTGACGCCTGTTCCGATCTCCTTTCATAATCGACATTGGTTCCTTCCACAGAATCAGCCTCCTAGTCCCTGAAGAAGGAATTCTGTTGCCTGTCCTCGAGGGATTTGTCCTGGAGAGAGACTGAACAGAAGAAGGAAGCATTCCGATCTCACTAGACTTAGCGAGATTTGCTTTCTAGCCTCACACCTGCCCCTGCAGATGACGGCTTCTTCTTGCGAGGCTTCTTTCTGTTTTTAATTCAAATCAGTCCTTGGCTCACTGAGGCCTGTCCGAGGCTAGACGTCCTCCAGCACAGGGTGATTGGGTGCCGGGGCGAGGCTAGAATAATCTCAGGGTGGCTCAAAAAAGAAAAATACGAAGACTGTGTTCGTAAGCAAGATTTTGGTCCTGACTTCAACTTGACACATATAATTATCACTGCACTTGTCTTTGATAGAAGTAACCGGGAATGAAATGATTCATAATTAAGTGTTCTTATGAATGACTTTAATAAAGTATTAAAGACCACCTTGTGATATATATGGTCTGTTGACTGTGTAGGAAGACGAAGGCAAAGACGCGGCTTCTTGCTCAAATAAACCAGCAACAGGTGATGACTGAGGCTCGTTTAAGAGAAGCCAAGAAGAAGACCTAGGCCTATGTTACAGTGGGCAGGACAGACCATTTAACAAGTTGATTGATTGATAGGTTGTCTTTGTCAGATGGCTAATAGTGTCTGTGTCCACACGAGATTGTAGAAACTGTTCAAGATTTATTTGCTTTTGTGTTTTCATTGTGTCGTGATTGGCTTTATGCCAGCACATTGGTTCACCTGGGGACTTTCGTACGACAGAGAGAGAGAGAGAGAGAGAGAGAGAGAGAGAGAGAGAGAGAGAGAGAGAGAGAGAGATGATCTTCACTCGTATATCGTTTATTTTCTTCCACATCATTTCTCATTTGTTATCTGGTCTTTTTCTTTCGTTCGCTCCCTGAATTGGAGCAGCGTTTAATCGAGAGAGAGAGAGAGAGAGAGAGAGAGAGAGAGAGAGAGAGAGAGAGAGAGAGGCTTCATCACCAACACTCCGTCGAGCAGCAAATGCCCAATACTAAACTCTCCCCATCAAGTTATTTATCGCAGAATTCTTGTTCAAATCAGTGTATATACAGACATTATTCTGGTGTTTGTTACTTACAGCATTTGCAGTGCTAAGTCATAGTGCTGAAACAATCAATTCCTGTTCATGATTCAGAAAGGGGCTCAACTTTGCACTATCACAGATCGAGGAGAGAGAGAGAGAGAGAGAGAGAGAGAGAGAGAGTGAGAGAGAGAGAGAGAGAGAGAGAGAGAGAGAGAGAGAGAGAGAGAGAGAGCCTGCCTAGACCTAACCCAGTAAGCACAGACTGACTTTAGCTTAGTTTGTATTGGTGGCGATATTAATTTTCACCTCCGTTATAAATCTGCATAAAGTCAGCATTTGCAATGGTCGCTGAGGGAAGCATTCATCCTCTCTCTCTCGTATTATCAGTTATAAAAGAAACCGAGCCACTGTTGCAGATTTGCTCTTTCGGAAACACCAGTTGCAAATGTCGTTGCTGTGCTGTGTAAGGGACACTAGACCTATGTCATTCATGTATCAATTTTAAACTGGCGTTGAATGAATAAGGCCTCATATAGTTTTAGTCGTTCTGGCTCCTGGAAATGTTGCGTCATCCCACAGCCACTGTAAAGGTCTAAAGCTCATCCGTTTTAACTTGCAATTTGAACGAAAGCTTCGGTGGATATAGCCTACATGAGGAATGGAAATAAAAAAAATAAATCATTCGTCTAAATTCGTTGAATATTTTAGAGTAAAATTACAGCTGTAAACAGATACAGTAGGTTTTGTAGCCACAAACTGAAGACATTAGGCCTAAAACGTGACAGGTAAAACATTTAAGTTTGTCGTGGAGCTTTTCATTGCTAATTCTCTCTCTCTCTCTCTCTCTCTCTCTCTCTCTCTCTCTCTCTCTCTCTCTCTCCCTCTCTCTCTCTCTCTCTCTCTCTCTCTCTCTCTCATTAAAGTATTTAATTTTGGTTTGTTGTTTTCGCCAAAGTAAAAGCAAAAGCTCTAGGCAGTTTTTAAGAGAGAGAGAGAGAGAGAGAGAGAGAGAGAGAGAGAGAGAGAGAGCACAGTGAGTGTCGGGAGGAAAGAGGAAAGACTGAAAGTATAGTGTATGTGTCTCATCTCTCAAAGTCAGCCTGAACTGTGTATGTTGGCCACAGTGTCCAGAAACCGAGAGCCAGTCTTGTTCTTCATCGTCAGACTTTCAAAGACTTTGGATCCCAAAGACGGTGTTAGGCGCCTTTTGACGCTCGTCTGAATTTCCTCTCTAAGAATCGCCATTGGTTCCTTTCATAACATCAGTCTCCAAGTCCCAAAATGAATTCCCGTTGCCTGTCCTCGAGGGAATCGGAGCTGAAAGAGACGCGACAGAAAACGGAGGCCTTTCGGGGGCACTGAGTCTAGTGAGATTTCCTTTCTAGCCTCGCACCTGCCCCTACAGATGGCGGCTTCTTTCTTTTTCTTAATTCAAATCATCTCCTGGCTCACTTAGACCTGTCCGAGGCTAGACGTCCTCCAGCACGGGGTGATTGGGTGCTCGGGCGAGGCTAGAATGACAGGGTGGCTCGGAAAAAGAACGGACGAATACTGCGTTCGTGCAGTACATCGACCCTGACTTCAACTTGATTTAAGTACTTATCAAGGCATAGTCTTAAGTAATAGGGCGTTTATAGGAATAACTTCATTAAAGTATTAAAGTAAAGACCACCTATAGTCTGGTGACTCTATCAGAAGACGAATCAAAGCCAGTTAGGTGAGCAGCCCGAACCGGAGGGGGAGGAGGCTATAGAACAAAGGCAAGAAATAATGACGATATTAGACCGATGCCTCACCATATAAAGAGAAATATTTCTTTTTACCTTCAAAACCAAACTTTGTCAGGCATGAGGTTTGATGAATCGGGGTTGACTTAAACCACTGAGGTTTAACGATTGGTTTTTATCTGGTTAAGATGCGGGTTCACATTTAAATAAGTAACGACAGCAGGTGACTCAGGTTGGTTTCAGAGAGACGGAGATGATGACCTAGACTTATAATATATTATGTCGGGTCGAACAGGCTGTTGAACAAGAATGGCGTCTTATGTATAACTTGCTTTTATCATCCTTGGGTTATATCCTTTTTTTAAATCCTCTAAATATCTATAGAATTTCCACCTCAAGTAACGGATGTAGGAGTAGGCCTAGACTGGAATTCGTATCTGTCGGTATTATAGCTACGTAGATTAAGACTAAAATGCTCTTGATACGGACACCTGTGTGTGTGTGCGTATGTGTTGTGTATTTGTTAGCGGATTTATATACTGGATTACAGGGCCAGAACTACAGTAATAGTGTCGGTATCACTCATCTGTCTACCCACGGTTGGTTGGAGATGTGGCAATGCGCTAAAGTAGCTCTTGATTGTCTGACAGTTAACGTGTCCGATATCGTTGGCGTTTAGTGATAAATATTAAACTATTTCTTCAGTAACATATCTGAATATTTATATATACGAAGAACCCTCATACCCTCTTATACAAATCATAAAAATGCCGATCTGTATCGATAATATGAGAGTACAATCAAACGAAAGACGAGTTTGTGTAAAACAGTCTACTCAGAGCATACACAAACGAACAAACGGTGGGTTTCAATGATTATGCTTCATCTCACTGGCGTACCCCAGGCTGCGTTTGACCTGTGCCCACAAACTGTACAGATGACAAGATTTCCTTATCACTTAAAATTTATTTCATGTACGATTTCACTGAACGAATATGAAAAGAACTTTACTATGATACCAAAGTTATATAATCCACATCCGGACACTGGAAAAGTAACACGAAGCATTGGCAAGCGAACGATAGACTTAGTCATCAGATGTCAAAGTTTACAGGCTTACTTGTAAGAACTCTTTCATTTCATATCAGTCAAAACCACTTTCATGCTGTAACCTTTATTTATTCATTCTGTCTAAGTATCATCGCAATGCCTCCACCGAAAAAGGAAGTGTAGGCCAGCCTCGTATCCTGGACATATGTTATCAACACAATGGATGACGGGAACTCAGTGAGATTTCAAACTTTTCTCGATATGTTACTTGTTACAATGCTCCTGAAATTGCCCAGTCGCTGAGTTCTTATAGATATGAATGCTCAATGAAAAATCATATAAATAAGCAAATTGTTCTGAAAGAAAACGGCCGTACCACTGTCAAAAGAAAAAGAAAAACAAAAATTTCCCGCCCTCCGCCCAATGTTGAGTTGAGGTGGTTGCTCCTTCCACCTTCCCCAGACAGCTGCTTCATAGACAACAATATGTCACGCTATTTCGAATATTCCCTATTCAGGTAATTTACACGCAAGAAATTATTAAAACTCCTTTTATTAGCACTCGTTTAGCCAGACGTCTTTTTCTTTACAGTGAGAAAAAGCACAATATCGAAACCTCATCGTTCGTTTGCGCTTGATTGGCGTAGACTACATGATACGAGTTCATCTTTCGTGTGCTTCTATTGTGATGATATTATTATCGAAATAAATTGGTTTGCTTATGATCTATATCAGCTTGTGTGAGGCTTGTTTGTATATCTAAGCATCCGGATGATTACTGAAGATGAAGTTTGCCCTTTTTTTATCACAGTAAGCAAGCGATATCGGAAACATTGATTTCAACCAAGCACCAGCTATAAATAGCTAAGCTACGGGGCGGATGTCATGTCACATCCACCAAATGCCTTCGTTGGTCAGTGGACAGATGGAATGAGACTGACTGAATTATTTTCTTCATTCTATAATCTACATACAATATTTACAACAGTTCTTTACAATGAAATTAGCATGACGTGGTTCTACTAAATGTGAATTAGCCTACAGTACTCTAGTGATTTAAATTCTTCCAAAAAATTCCCAAAGGTTTTCGTAATCTTATTAGCATTATCAGAAATTAATTTCATAGCATTTTGTATTGCATGCACTTCGTTCTTACACGGTGGGGACCAAGATTAACTATGAATTGACCTTGAAAGCATCTCTCTCTCTCTCTCTCTCTCTCTCTCTCTCTCTCTCTCTCTCTCTCTCTCTCTCTCTCTCTCTCTCTCATATTATTACGACAGGAAGAAAGCAATGTCACTACTAATGAAAGGGGAATTTATGAAAGGGCCTAAGCTGCTATAATTATCTCTTCATGGCTACCTACTGTAGTCCTATGTCGCTCGACTCCAGACGAATGTCAAGTTTGCCAACACTTTCATCTTCTTCTGACATTTGGACTCTTAAAAGAAAGCTTCTTATGAATGGACTCTGCCTAAATCATGTTGTCATACTGAGAGGGAGAGAGAGAGCAATTCTCTCCTCTCTCTTTCGCTCTCTCTCTCTCTCTCTCTCTCTCTCTCTGTCTCTGTCACGAGCAGTCCTGTCCGTCTGTATGTCTGTTATAGCCAGTCTGCCTGTGTCATAAGCTATCTTGACTCTGTCTCTCACAAGCATTCCTGTCTGGCTGGCTGTCTGTCTCTGTCATAAGCAATCTTATCTGTCTGTCTGTCACAAGCACTCTTTTCTGCCTGTCTGTCACCGTCAGTCTTGTCTGTCAGTCTGTTAGCTGGAACGTCGTCGACTCCATTCTGCTCCTCCGCCATGTAGTCCACATTTCCATGAGCATAAAATTGTTCACTGAATTCATCTGTATAAATCTTCGCCTTGTTTTCAATCAGATTTTGTTTTTGGAAACTTTGAAATTTACATTTTTTCTGAGCCATGGCAGCGTTGGGCGCATGCGCCAATAATTTTTCTCTCTCGTCCTTCCAGGAGCTGGAAAATTTTTGAAACTTTTAGATCATTCCAGCATCGTCTTTGAAAGTCAAATATAATTAAATTTTCATTTATCGTAGACAAAAATCAAACAGCAGTTTTAATGACGTTTTCCTAAATCATTATTGCCCCAGGTTGAATACATTTAAAAAACAAAGCACATGATTGTATATTATCAAGAGGAAGGAATAATTAAAAGATATCGATAAATATGAAATATTACTTCTTTCAAATAAACTTCTTAATATTCTTTGGAAGCTTCAATTTCAAGTCAGTGGCCCCTTTAGTGGGCTTCTTGTTCCATATGAAGAGGGTTCTTCATCTTCTGAATAATAATAATAATAATAATAATAATAATAATAATAATAATAATAATAATAATAATAATAATAATAATAATAATAATAAAACCATTATGGAGTATCACCTAATATATGGAGAGACGTCTCTTAGACTCCCTCCTATTGAAGGTGTCTATATCAGGTGTTAACTGTTTATAGATCACTTTCAATAGAGATGACTCACTTTCTGTGGCCATGCTTCTTGATTTGGGAGGCATCCCAGTCGTGCTCACTTCGCTACAAAAACGTGGTCGGTGGATCTGTGTCTTCTGAACAGTCACCCATAGGAAGGGGGTGCCCCCCCCCTCTCTCTCTCTCTCAAAATTTCTTACATTTTTTGTGATAATTGTAGAGAAAAATTCTGGCTCTTTGCCTCGTTGATATTATTATTATTATTATTATTATTATTATTATTATTATTATTATTATTATTATTATTATTATTATTATTATTATTATTATGTGTTTGTCATTATTTTTCCATGATATCATATAACATATAGATTCAACGACACCAATAGATAGATAGAATATGTAATGAGTATTTCACGAATGGGTGACTCTCTCTCTCTCTCTCTCTCTCTCTCTCTCTCTCTCTCTCTCTCTCCGCAACCATATCCTACCAGAATGTATCTTAGTAACGCAACAGCTGGGTCAGCTTACCAAAACTAATCACCTAAAGAATCACCAGAAGGATTCTCTGAATCTTGTACAGCACTGCCCGAGGGACGGTGGCAAACGTTCAAATATAACATTCCTTTCATTCCCCCTCTTTACATTCTACATCAATAGATGTTACTTCAGTACAAATGTCTTTCCACAGACTTCCACAAACGTCTTAGAACTCTTGGCAAGTGACGTCATCATAACTCTGTTCTATAATAATTTCATTCTCTCTCTCTCTCTCTCTCTCTCTCTCTCTCTCTCTCTCTCTCTCTCTCTCTGGTCCTCAGTTCACATATGGATATCCCATTAATATAGTATAATTTTACAGTGTTATTTTGATGTTTATTGTTGTTCATTATGATAGCCCCCTGAGAATGAGTTCATGAAATTAAATGATTGCAGGTCATTCTCATGTCCTTATTTTGTGGGTTAATCAAATGGGTACAAATATAGCAATTGCTTATAGTCTTGAATCAGTTTTATATATAGGAAACTAAACTGTATAGGTCATGTGATTATAGGGGTTAATAATAATGTGTTCAAAGGCTAAATATTTCGTTTCTTTTTGAGTTCATTTTCATTCCTCTAATCTTAAGAAGCGATTAGTGGGAATTTTCATTTCATTATATCTAGAAATTGTATCAAAATAATGAATGAAATCGGATTTCCGTTTCGTCTTCAATCCTCCGTATACTCCAAGGCGGCCACGTGGTCACCATGCGGTCCTTTTCCACCAAAAAATTGGAGGAATTTTGACTATAAGCAAGTCATGACCGCCATCTATTGGCCACCGAAGAAAGTCAGAGCAAATATACCAACTGCTTCTTCCAAGATGGGCGTGAAAGCTGGCTAGGTTATCTTTATTGCAAGCTTTCCCTTATTATTCAAGATGTTAATTGCTTTGAGATAACAAAACACAACATCAGCTGAAAATAAATAATTCATAAAAAGGAAAAATTACACAAAAATTATCACCCACAGCGAAAATGACGTGGTTCGTCATAGGCGACATGAAGAAGAAGATGCAGGCATACCAACGTGGTAAGATTTAACACGGCATTTCAGACAAGAACACTGCAGCGCTGAGCATAAAATAATAGAATAAAAAGTTATTTATTGCAAATTCATATTTCTGAATTTACTACAGACTACTTTAGGTAATAAACTGACTGTAATTCATCAACTTTAAAGGCTGTATAGATTGGCAGTTCCGACAACCCTTCTGTCACTGTTCTTAGACGTAAAGGTCCCGCCTTGTTTGAACAATTGCACGCAGGAAACAAGTTAATTAATTTTTTATTATTTTGAGGGGAAGCCTACGAAAATAAATATACATAAAATGAATAACTTACCATTATTTACTGAGAAATACCGTTCATTAGGTTGACACCATTTAGAGGATCAAGGCGTAACTGCTTTGATAATGGGAGCCTAATGGCAGAAATCAGCAATATTCTATAACTTCGAATGCAATGTATATTCTTCACTGGCGGGCCAATTAACTGTTTTATCCAGTGCAAGGGCAAGATCAGTTTGGCTTACGAAAAAATCCTTAGGCTATAGCCTTGCTTTTTGACAAATCTTGGTTTGATTGCAACATTGCAGTATTGAAAGGAAACTGCGGTCTGTTGCGATTTCGTAGGCATACTAATGATCCAGTCTGAAGGAAAAGTCAGTTTGTTCGACGAACAATCCTTAATCTATCTCCTTGCCATTCTTGCCAGTTTTGCCTGGCTTGCAACATTTCCGCATTACAAGGGCATTGCAATATATGGGAATTTATGCTGCATATTCATGACTAGAAGGTCTATATACTACTGCATTTTATCAAGCTTGAAGCAAAAGTTTCTTTGCCAAGAAAAAAAGTCCAAAGGCTATATATAGCCCTGCCATTTCGGCGTATTTTCCCTTGCTGGAAACATTCCTTGTTGCAAGGACATTGCAATGCATTGCAACTTCCCTATGCATAGAACATTAGACTGCATTTTGTTCCAAAAAGGAATAATTGGTTTGCTCTTAGAAAACGTCATATTAAGGCTGCTACTTCGGATTTCTTTTATTGCTTGCAAGGATATTGAGACATTGCAAACTTCCATGCATATTCGTCATTAGAAGAACATCATTTGTATTTGATCCAGTTTGAAGGAAAAGTCGTTGTGGCCACTAAAATATCGCCAAAGGCTACATCCTTGGTACTTTGATGAGTTTTGCCAGACCTGCAACAATTTTGGCATAACAGACCGATCATCGCTTTGCCTGTCTTTAGTCTGAAGCAAAGGCTGGATCTTCCCCCAAAATCACCCTCATTGTCTTGCTAGTTTTAATGTTGTGAGTTTCTTTGCAACCTTGCCGTATTGCAAACAAATTGCAGTGTATTGTGATTTCGACTGCATGTTTGCCATCAGAGTCCCGGTAGACTGCCTTTTATTCAGTTCGAAGCTTCAAAAGTTGGGTTTGAACTCCCAAAATCTAATAGACTACATTTTATACAATTTCAAGTAAAATTTGTTTGGGCCTTTAAAAAACCTAAGGCTGTGGACCTGATATTTTCATTAACTTAGCTTTGCTTGCAACACTGCAGTATTACGAACTCATTTTAATAAAAGCGAATTATGCATGCATGCAAGCCATTTAAGGCCCAATACACTGCATTTTATCCAAATTCAAAGTAAAGATGGTTTGCTCCCAGAAAAAAATCCTTGCTTTCAACATTGCCTGTTGCCAGATAATTGCAAAACACTGTAATTTCGAAAACATTCATCATTAGAAGCCAAAAAACATCCAGTTAGAAGGGAAGATTGTTTTGCTGTTTTATACTAATTTTGCAATAATTGCAACAATACCTCATTACCCCTAATATCATCATATTACACATTGCACCTCCATCTGCAACATTGCAGTGAGGGCGGATGTTTGTTGTCCTTTATAGTAGCCTTCTGGGATGGGATTCCTTCATCAAATGGTTGCAAGGCATCTTCAGGCCCTTCTTTGGTAAGGCAACGATGCTGGTATACATATTGGTTATTTATTTGTCTTGATTCAGTTTCATTTCAATGAAACTAAACTGTAATGATCATGTGATTACAGGAAGCTGTCATGAGTTCAAAGGCTACATTACGTTTCTGTATGAGTTCAGTTTCAGCCTCCCAACTAAACCAACGAAAATTGGGAATTTTCCACCAACTATGTTATGAAATAGTATCAAAATGATCAATTAATGAAATCATACTTAATTATGCTTTCAATCCTCCGTAAACTCTAAGGCGGCCACGTGGTCCCCATGCGGCCCTTTCTCCACCAAAAAATGTACAGCAATTTTGACTATAAGCAAGTCGTGAACACCACCTATTGGCCGCCGAAGAAAATCAGCGCAAGTGGACAACTGCATCTTCACAGGGGGTGAGGAAACCAGTCAGATTATTCCCATTCCCATCTTTTTCTCATAATTAAAAACGATGGGTCTTTAGGGATAACTAAGTTCACCTTCATCTGGAAATGAGTATTTCATGTAAAGGAAAAATGACTCGAAATTCGACGTCAGGGAAGACGATGAAAACCCACTTGCCTACAGTCCTCCCCCTGAGCGAAAATGCCGCCGCCCGTCATAGACGATATGAAGAGCCAGGCAGACCAACTACATGAAATGCAACATATCGTATTTTGGACAAGAACACTGCAGTTCTGAACACAAAATGATTGAATCAAAAGTGAATATATTAAATTCAGGCTTCTGAACTTACTACAGACTGTGTGAAATACCAAACTGCCTTTAATTCATCTGCTTTAAAAGCTACATAACAGATTGGCAGTCCTGACAACCCTTCTGTTGCTGTTCGTTGGCATGAAGGTCCTTCCTGCCATGTCTCACTCTGACCAAACACACGCAGGAAACGAATATACCTTTTAACGATTTTTGTTTAAGATATTCTTCGAAAATAAATATGCCCTATATCATTCAAGATTAACAAACTATATTTAAAATGTATGAGATATATTATTAATATTCATAAACAAATCGAGTACAGATGCTTCCTTAATTCAACTGCAGAAATCGATGTGCAAAGGAATCATCATTCTATGAGACCAAATTATCTTCAAATTATTGGGCAATGCTCAAGGTAGGAAGGACCATTGTGGCCACATGAATAGGAATTGTCAATGAACAGGTGAAATATAGTAATGATGAATGAAACATGTTGGAATAATATTTTTTTCCAAGCAAATCACATTGCAATATAAACATTTCCAGCTTGAAAATACCTATCACTTAACACTAATTTCATTCTGAAAGAATTGACTGATAATATTGACGGCAAACTTTCTTTTTATTCTTCCTGTTTACTGAGAATTGCCGTTCACTAGTTTGACTCTATTTAGAGGATTGAGGCAAAACTGCCTTGATTGTGGGAGCCTTACGCTCTAAATCAGTAGTATTATGCAACTTCGAATGCAATGTATAGTCATCCCTGGCGGGCCAATAAGCTGCGTTTTATCCAGTTCGAAAGGAAGATCAATTTGGCTTACGAACAAATCCTTATACTATAGCCCTGCTTTCTGGCGAATCTTGGTTTGATTACAACACGAAGACGGTAAGGTGCTTTTATATACGGGTGCTGAAGAATGAAGAAGTGAAGAAAAGGACCTTAGCAAGGACGAGGAGTTTCAAGGAAGTTTTTCTCAAATTCTCGAAGCTTTGGATGACCTTTGCAGATCTTGAAAGTCTTATGGGAAGGAGTACTGTGGTTACAGGATTGAGGAGGCTGTAAATGTTCAAAAAAATCCTCGTAGCTTGGGAGGTCCCTGGGCCGAATACCTGTGGTATACTATTCAAGACTGACTCTCCAGTTTCATTTTTCTAGAATTCTGGGGCTGTTGGTGGTGGGCATGGTTCAGTTCAGGGTCCATGACAGACCTTTTATTGAAAGGGTGCTTAGGTGTTGAAGGGATGGGGGTGGGGCTTGGTGCGGACCTCTGGGCAGTGAGCAACCGAATGCTTTCTCCAGTCTCAGCTTATGAGCAATCAGGAGAGAAACTAGAAGAAAAATATTCCTTACAAATGGGCTCTTAACTCCCCATGTTCAAAACCGCAGTAAGCGCAAGTTAAGATTAAATATTAAAAAATAAAATCGATTTCAAAGAGCGGCGCAAATCTCAAGGTCATAGTTAATTTGGTGTCAAGAAATCTGTCAAAACTGAGTTACTTTGAGGAATCGATGTTTTCCACATTATGGCGACATTGACGACCAGAGGCTGTGCACTTGCTCTGCTCAGTTCATCTTTCAGGTAAGAATGTTCAAGTGTCTGCAGAATAATCACCACGGATTGACAACAGATCTGACTGTTAGTCAACTGTTGTGGGTCGCGTAAACTATCCGTACTACATAAAAACGTGTGGCATTTAGTTAAACACGAGAATGCCTCGATGAGGTCATCCCTACCTCACTGGGGTGAAATCATTCATCTCTCTCTCTCTCTCTCTCTCTCTCTCTCTCTCTCTCTCTCTCTCTCTCTCTCTCTCTCTCTCTCTCTTTATTTGCATTTTTGGATGTTGCTCAGTTCCCGCTCGAGACACAGAGAGAGAGAGAGAGAATGATTAAAATCTGGCCATTTAACCTCTCAGATTCAGCACTCGGTATCAATCGAAAAATAAATTTGGTTTTGGGGTGAAGTTGCGAGCCCCATGCCTTAATCAACCTTTGCTGCAATACACCAGAAGCACAGTGGACTCTTCTGGAAACGGGCCTAAATGTTACACCCCCGAACTTTTACCGTCAATTTTCGTTTCAGCGCTGAATGACCTCATAGGTCCCAGTGCTTGGCCTTTGGCCTCAATCCTATATTCAATTCAGTTCAAATGTTACACTCCCATGGGATCAATTGCGGTCCTGTTTCCTTTGTAAAGCGCTTCTTTATAGACTTTCATCAGAAACTTCAAACTGAAAAATTCCAGAGGACGATTTTCGGTTCAGTCAAAATTTCGAACACGGGTTTGAGACAACATTATTTTGTTCTTGTGGGCCTTCTGTTGTTTCAAGTTCATTTCGTCGTCCATATATTGAAAAATGTCAGGCTTTTAACGACCATAAGAAGTCCACCTGCCAACACACAGTAAGTGACAAATGGAGGTGAATGACACTTTTATTTTCGTGTTATCTTTGCCGTGGATGAGGGAAGTCAACATGCATTGAATATTGTTGTACGAAGCCATTTAGCGGGAAAAAGTATATATATATAGTCTACAAGTAAGGAAAGTTTGATGGGAATGTCCACTGCTTGTGTTGAAGGTATATATGTAATTAACGGTGGCTTTAGCATCATTAATTACGTCAGCTTGTAGTTCATGTACTGTAGGCCTGAGAGAACGAGGGAAAACGAGAGTTTTTTTTTTTGTTAGCGACAATATTATTCACCGAAATATTATGATTGACTCCAGAACTGTAGTGTATTCTGTGACTTCGTACCTTTAATATTTAGTAAGAATTTTATCGTATTGATATCAGTTATTTAAAGGGAATATTCTATGACTTAAATATAAATGGAAGTTTAAACTCAACTGCAATACAAGCGGGTCTGCGTCCAGGTAATGCGAGGTATTTGTTGAAATGATTCATTGCCCCCTTCCCTTCCCTTCCCTCGCCTCCTCCAGGTTTTTAGCCTTCGAGGGTAAATTGAGGAAGTCATTCTCCCCCGTCTGGGACGATGCGATTCTATCGACAGAATCTGGCATCTTTGCCATGATTTGAAGTTCCTGTTGTAGTTGATGTTATTAAGGAAGAACTCCCTATATTTCTTGGCAGATAGGAGCTTTTATATATAGTTTTTTTGTAATGAGCATGCAGGTATATTTTGCAGTTATTATTGCAGTTAAAGGTTTACCGGGAAAAATAGTGTGGAATTTTACGATGGATGATTAAAAGGAAGGTCAATTGCTGACGATGATATGTATATGTAAATTAATGTTTGAAGTATCCTTAGAGCCAGCACGCTGTGATAACTGTAAATCTGGTGTTGGGTTTATGCCAGGTGAGGGTGGGGGCCGTTGTTACAGAACAATATATAACGCTACAATTTTTACTCATCTAGGTTACGGGTAAGTCATGTACAAGGTGATCAGAAAAGTGCTCCCATTTTACAACCAGCTTCGAAACTGGAAAATGTCGGCTCTTAATTATAGTTTTACTCTCTCTCTCTCTCTCTCTCTCTCTCTCTCTCTCTCTCTCTCTCTCTCTCTCTCTCTCTCTCTCTCTCTCTCAGTGGCAGTGAACGATTGCACGATATTTGCCATCAGATTTTATTTCAAGGTTCTGTTCGAGTATTCACAGAAGAATGTTCGTCATGGTTTAACCTATGTGATCTACTGTTATTTCCGCAGGTTTCAGTGCAATGCCACATCTACTGTTCTTTACGGTTGTGTTATATGATGTGATTTGAAGGGGAAGTCAGTCCCCTTAAGGAGAGGACAATTTCTATCTCAGAGTGATTGCCAAATATAATGGTGGTGGTTCCTATGGCCGTTCAGTTAGAGCAGGTGACCCAGGTCAGTGGAGTTGAAACTGATTTGTTAGTCTGCTGCATTTCGTCGTATTTGTGACCTTCCCTGACCACGAACGACAGTACTGAAAGTACTTTGATACAGGCATACAAGGTTAAACTCACCCATCGCCTATGCATCTTATGTAATTAAATGCTTTTTTTATCAGTTTGCACGTGAAAGCTCCAATGCATTTTTTCCACATATTTTCCAAGTTGTGGTGTTCTGACAGTGTTGTCATCTCAGTTGGCAATAAGCCTCTGTTATTCAGCCAATCAGAGGGTCGGTTCTTCTTCTTCTTTTTTGACAAGAAATATCATGGACGGTGCTTGACAAGAAATATCATGGACGGTGCTGATTGGTCCAAGGATTGTTACAGGCAGCCGGAAGTTCGGAACTTCAGTAGGACTGGAGAGGAAAAAAAAAAAAGGTGCAGTGTTATGACTGAATGTGGTTCGGCCGTAGGGTTCTCAGCTCTATTTCTTAGATGTTTCCTGATTTTCGGGATGTTGTTGTGAAAAAGGTAGAGTATAGATGTTTTGTTGTGATTTGGGTCCATCCACCGAGCAAGGTCGCTGGTTTCAGTCTAGAATAATAAATTTATAAAGGTGTTAAACTACCAGGTTGAAAGCTGCCCAGAGAAATGGTTATGCGGCCGACCGTTTCCAGTAGCGGAACTGGACTGAGAGTTCCAGTAAAGTTGCGTAGAGGAAATGATTGGAGGTTTACGGAATGATCTGGACTGTGGGAATAACATTTCTTGCAAGAGGGCGATCAGAGTGCCTAGGCAGTAGGATGAAAATCCTGGGTTTTGATTTATAACTGTACAGGACCTCTTATAGGTCCTCGTCTAGTGCAACAAGAAGTGTATATTATGAGATATCACTGTCGGTTCTCGAGTGACGATGAAAACTGATTGTATTTTCCCACCTGACGTTGAGCGTCAGAAAGAGTGAGAGGGAGAGAGAGAGAGAGAGGTCATGGCGGGTGAGTTATTATCGGCCTCCGTGATTCTTCTTCTCCCTTCTTTTTTTTATCCGTATTTTCTCAAGAGGGACAAAACTGTCTCTCTCTCTCTCTCTCTCTCTCTCTCTCTCTCTCTCTCTCTCTCTCTCTCTCTCTCATGTGTCTGCCTCCATCCCTCTCCTTCTCCATCTGAGGGAAAAGGAGTCATGGCTACCAATCAGATATTCTGGGGGATGTGATTGTTGTGTTTACCTTAATTTGAATATAATAATAATAATAATAATAATAATAATAATAATAATAATAATAATAATAAAATATAATAATAACTGAACGAAGGAAAAGCAAACGGCCCTCCGCATTTATTCTAAGTTTATGAAGTTCCCGCTTGATTCTCAGTCGAGTTGCTGGAGGCGGGTGTTGGGGATGGTGGGGAAGGAAGTGATGGAGAGGATTGATTGCTGGCGTTTCGTCCTCCCCCGAAAATCGTTTACTGTGGTCTAGAAGCAGTCCTGTACACACACGCACACACACATAGCCTAGCACACAACACGCGTATTCTCCTCCTCGTATTTTAGTACAATTTTATCTATTTATTATTAATATATAGTAATAATAATAATAATTTTTCTCTCTAATAAGTGAGATCTCTTCTTCTTTCTGTATTTCTCTTGACCTGCTCTTGCTGCTTCTTCCTCCTGATGAGCATCATTTCCTTGTCCCATATGAATAGACTTCATCTGCGGAATAATATAATATAATAATAATAGTATACCCACACGCCCATGCCCACACCCCCACTCCCATACCCACATCACCACACCCATACCAACTCCCATACCTACAGTACATCCTTACACCCATACCCACATTCTCCCACCCATACCCACACCTGTACCAACACCCCCACCCATACCCATACCCACAGGGCCTCACTGGCTACCCCAAGTTTTTGAGCGGAGCTGCAATTAACAGCAATTCGGCGATTCTGTTCATAGACTCTCTTGTTGGTTGGAATCTCTCTCTCTCTCTCTCTCTCTCTCTCTCTCTCTCTCTCTCTCTCTCTCTCTCTCTCTCTCTCCCTGTCTTCCTTCGTCTGCCCCATCCACATCAGACGTTATAAATGGTATAGTCTTGGACGTGATCTTAATTTTGTGTCCATAATAACATCAGTATTGTCTCATACGTCGATGTATATTGAAATGTCGCGTATATATACGCCTTTAGGCCTATGTTTCAAATTTCCTTCCTTGGGGGTACGTATTGGTTGTCTGGATCCTCCCCCCCCCCCCCCCAACACCGATACCAAATCCAGCATCACCCCTACCCCCACCTCATCGCTTCCAGAGAGAGAGAGAGAGAGAGAGAGAGAGAGAGAGAGAGAGAGAGAGAGAGAGGTTACAAGAAGTAAATTAGTTCAATCGTTCGATGCCTACAAATGCCTGAATTTACTTTATCTTTCCGTATTTTCCCTTTCCCTTCGTTTATCAGAATTCCCTTCGTCCTGTTCTCGATTTCCGATCCTTCATTATTGGGAAAGTAAAGAACAAAGGTGAACAAACACTCGGTGTCACCCACACGGGCTGCCCGGGAGGGAGGGAGGGGGGAGGAAGCGGTTAACGTGTATCTCACGTTTTGAACGTCTCAAGGTTTTGAAAAACGTCTCAGCCCAAAAGCGACTGTCTGCGTCAACGTTCTTACGTTCACCTGAAAGCTATTTATAATAAGAGGTTCCTTGAACCCACAGGCTGTACAGTTCTTAAATACTTATTCATTATGTATGATGAAAAGCGCAAAAAAAAAAAAAAAAAAAAATGAACGCGTCAAGAGCTTTCTGTGACTGAGTACGGCGTTCTCAACCTTACGGCTTTAGGGAATACAGTTGGAATTCCCTTTTTAGTGTGAAGGGGAAACATCTCTCCCTGTGTCTCTCATAACCCCCACCCTTCCCCCAGCGTTATCGCTTCCCTTGATAAAGACGAAAAAATCATCTTCAGAAACAAAGGATAATGACGTAAACTACCTTTTTTTTTATTTGAAAGTCAAACTCCCTTTCTATCCTGGCTATGTTAACAAGAAGGTGGGTGGGCGAGTTCATTGGGTGACCTTACAGACCTTACAGACCTTACAGTTCGTTCGGGTTGCCCCAGGTCCCTCAGTGTGAGGCACTTTGATGTCTACCAGAGGAAGTAGGCTGTAAAAAGTACTTTGAAGGCAAAAAAGCAGAGGAAAAGAAAATGATGAGGGTGGGTGAAGACCCAAGTGTGCCGCGGCCAATGCGAGGTGGCTCCTATGGCTGCACTTCCGTTTGACTTGACGTGACAGTCATGTCTTGTCTAATCGTCTTTTTCCGTTCAGTGCTCACTTCCATTATTGTCTCATTGTTTTATACTGCATATATTCTTTTTTCCATTTGCTTTCAACATCCCGTCATGTTGTAACTGAGCGACTTTTCGAGTCATGGAGCAAGATGGTGCTATAAGAGTCAAGTCTGAATAATCACTGTTGGTCGACATTCTCGGGAAACCATATAGGCCTAAGTACAGCAAGCGACTTTGAATCACTGGGAAATAAGAGGCTATGAAGCTGGAGACAGCCAAATGCACATTGGGTCGAAAATCTTACGCGAAATCGTGAGATAAACTCCTTTTATGCTACGTTCACACATTCACGTATCAAGGCACGCATGCCCACGCACGGCCACGAACGGGGCGGAGCCAGAGAGTACGTAAAAACAACGCAAACACAACGTAAATGTACCGTAAGTACTGTGTAAATGCGGCAGCATGCGGCGCGACCGTTACGGACCACCTGGCCGTGCGCCGGGGGGCAAAACCTTTCGGCCTGCTCGAAACCCTGCGGGGGTGGCCAGGTCAACTGTCAGGTAGCGTGGCCCGACCCGCACAGCGTGGCGCCACCCGCGGCTGACCGCGCAGCTGCCACGCCGTTACCTGGGGGCACACACTGCCCCAGGGCACTGCGTGGCTGTCAGAATGGCGTGGGAGTAGACGCGGCAACGCTGCCGCACCCCCCGCAACCGCGTAGATGTGGCAACGCTTTGACCTGGGATAAAAGGGGCAGGCGGCGCGCTTCCAGGTCAGTGCTTCTCCGGCCAGCATCCTGTTGCTATCTCCCTCAGCGCCTCCGTCTTCACCGTCCACTGCAGCAGCCAAGATGCCCAAAGGACCCATGCTGAAGAGGACCAGGAAAGGGGCCCTGAGAACTCCAGGAGCCCTGGCAGCTGGAGTTGCCCCCTACGCAAAGCCTCCTGAAGCTGATGGTCCCCCTTCAGGCAGCGATGCTGTTGTGCTGCAGCTCGAGGCCGACGAGCTCGTGACGGAGAGCGACCTAGAGGAGGACGAAGAGGACCTTGCCCTCGCCTACGAGAGCGACCCCGCCGCCGCCACCGATGACAACGCCCACGAGGGGGATGCCGACGCCGACACCGAAAGCACTCCTGATGGAGATGGCCCTACAGGAGGCCGCAAGAAGAACCCGTCAGTGATCCTCTCGGAGGAAAATGAGAGGCTAATTGGCGAGTGGCTGGAGACCGAGGCTGAGTTCATCTATAACAAGGGCCTCACAGCTTACAAGGATAAGGCCAAGGTGTGGAGGGCCTTCGAAGAGAAGGACCAGTCACTTGTTCCTCCCGTGAGTGGCCATGAACTGAGGACGTGGTTTGCGTCCCTCAGGAGTCGTTTTGGGCGGCTTACAGTGGAGAAGAGTGGCCAAGGGGCGGGCAGACGGCTGACGGACCGGGAGAAATGGATCCTCAACATTTTCCATTTCCTGAAGCCACACATTGTGCGTCAAAGGAAGCCAAAGGTGTTGGGACTTCCCATGGTATGTTTGTTTTAATGTGTTTCCATGCATAATTATTACTGAATATAATGTTATTACATAGTTTCCATGCATTCAATGTACATTTTATACCATGTTCTCATATATGTCGCTCCTCTTTTTACAGGCTGCCTGTGCTGCTGCCACCCTCCCTGCTGCCCAAGTTCTGGACCTGCCTGCTCATGTTTCTTCTGGTGGCCCGACACTGACGCCCACGCCCTCTCCGGTTGATCAAGCAACAACCAAGGCTAGGAAACACCAAGTTTCCGAGCTGTTCGACGTCGCCTTCACGAGGGCAGAGGCCCTCCGGGACGATATGCTGACGACTGTCGACCCATCTCCTCGTAACCCCCGCGTCCTCTACTGGAGGAAGTTTTTTCAAGAGGTCGAGGATGAGTGCGCACAGGTGTCAGAACAGCTGAGCCTGCACCTGAAAATGGAGGTGCTTGGTGCCATTCAAAGATACATCCATGCCACCAAAGAGGGCTCCACGGTGCCGTCGAGGACCATGATGACCCACACCATGGCAGTGACAGCAGAGTGTCAGGCACCTGCAGTTCCTGCCAGCCTGTCGGCATCGCAGCAGCAGCGGGCACTAACTGCACAGCAGCTGGCGCTCCTGCAAGCACAGTTGGTGACATCCACACCAAAAGACCTCAGCAACCTGTCGCTTGACACGACATTCCTTAACAATTTACAGAGCTAATGTATATACTGTTGTTTTTCCTTTTGCAATTATGTATGTGTATGTTTCTATTTTATATTAAATAAATATATTTTGCAATATCATGTCTAGCTCTATCCTCTGCTCAAATATCATGTATTCAATGAAGTAGCTATAATACAAGTACACAAATAAAGAAGGCAAAATGAACCCGAATACACTAACATTTCATTATTGACTTTGAAATAAGTTCAAAATACTTTATGTAACATATGTGCACAGAAGCAAAATGACAACATGCCAAATATTAACAAGTCATATAAAATGTCACAAATATCGGGGAGAAGGTAGTTTCAAAAAGATAGAATTTTCATATCAGAATATCAACAATGTAAATGGTAAGAGCAGGTACTTTCAAGAACATAGAATTATCACTTCAGAATAAAAACAATGTTAAGAGAAGGTACTTTCAAAAATGATAGAATTATCATATCAGAATAGAAACAATGTTAAGAGAAGGTACTTTCAAAAATGATAGAATTATCATATCAGAATAGATTCCATGTTAAGAAATTATTAAAAAGGGCAAAATAACTACATCTTCTTTCTTTTATTTATATGTATGTTTGTTTCATATTGATTAAACATAAATTTGCAAAGTATTGATGAGAGTAATATATCATAGATTTGAGCAATATCTTTTATTAAATCAACTAAAACAAACAAAAGTACACAAATGCACAGGGCAAAATAATCCTGAATTGATACATTATTGAATTTTAAATAAGTCCAAAATATATGCAGGAACAGACATTTAAGTAATTACAACAATCAGGTATGCATGAGAGTAACTAAATCATGTTCTCCTGCCAGTGCACGGAGCCTTCAGCCGATGAAAAGTATTCCTTCAGCAAGTTACGCTGTTCCTTTGCATCCCTCGTTGCAGTGTTGCCGGTCACGGTTGGAAGGGCTGCTCCTAAGGACGGGTCACTCCTCCAGCTACCAGGGATGACAGCATGTGTGACAGGGTGCTCCTGATCTCCTTCTTGTCTTCGTGCATTTCTTCTTATGATCATATTGTGCAGAACACATGCGGACATCACTAATGGCTCTATATGGTCAGGCTTCAAGCATATTGCAGTGTGGAATACTCGGAATCTGTTTGCCAGAATCCCAAAGGCGTTCTCCACCGTCCTGTGTGCCCTACTTAACCTGTAGTTGTAAATCCGTTCCTCCTTGCTAAGTCCTCTTTTGGGGTAGGGCTTCATAAGGTAATTCCTCAGGGGTAAGGCATCATCGCCAACTAGGAAGTAGGGCACAGGAGATCCATTAGGTTGACCTGGCAGGGCATCCGGTTGGGGAAGATTTGCTTCCTCTTGCAACAGCATTTCTGCCAGTCGGGTCTGGGCAAATACACCACCGTCTGACTCTGACCCAATGGCTCCCACGTCGACGCACAGGAACTTGTATGAAGCATCAGCAACTGCAAGTAATACCATGGAGTAGAACTTCTTGTAGTTGAAGTAATGCGTACCGCCCTTGGGAGGGTTACGGAGCCTAATGTGCTTCCCATCTATAGCTCCAATTACGTGCGGGAAGTTCCACCGTTCCTCAAAACCCCGTGCAACCTCCTCCCACGCTTCAGGTGTTTGTGGCACCTGCAGTTCCTCATCCCCGAAGGCAGCAACAATGGCCCTGCAGGTCTCTGGTACAATGAGACTAATGGTGTTGTGGGCTACCCGGAACGAATATTGCAGACTCTTGTAGGAATCACCTGTAGCGAGGAAGCGTAGGGTGATAGCAACACGTAGGCCTGGCTCAATGGGTTACCTCCAGAATGTCACTTTCTTCTGAATGTGGGGTGTGACCCGTTCAACAATTTCATTGAAGAGGTCCTTGTCAATCCGGGTAAAATTTCTGTACAGCTCTGGGGCTTCGGTTGACAACTCCGCCATCAGGTTGTCATAATGACCTTGCTCCATCCTTTTCTGCAGATACGGCCACGCCCACACCCTCCTTGGGCGCCTTTTTTTCTGCCCTAAGTGCTTTGCAGCAATCATTGCAAGCTCCAGCAATAACATGACGTGCACATACTCAATGACAAGTGGCAACAATTCTGGTCTATCCGTACGTGCTATAGCTATGAGTTGACGCATTTCAGCTATGTTGTCCATGTTGCTTCAGCATGTTGGTAGTATGTCTTGTCGCTGTGGTATTACGGCATTGACTAGCTCACATGTGCAGCTGCCGGCCTTTATATAGCTGGGGTTTAACCCCCGCAGTATGTGGGGCCAACGTGACGTTTGCGTAACTCAGTTACGCAGAACGTAACACATACGGTATACGTACGTTGGTGTTACGTGCTCTGCCACGCACTACTTCTGCCTGCGCCGCCGCTTGTTCGTCAGCGTCACGTCACCCTTACGCAGTGTGTACATTTGCGGCGCACTATAATACGCATGCATCAAGCACATCGTCCCGTGACACGTATCCAGTTGGGCGGGGCCTATTTTCTCGCGTATGCGCAAGTTTCACCAATTCCGCCTGTGCGTGCGCATGCGTGCCTTGATACATGAATGTGTGAACTTAACTTTAAGGCAATGAAAGGAAGGTCTGTTGCATTTTGGCATGGAAAGGCAGGCCTGCTGCTTTAAGGCAATGAAAGGAAGGCCTGTTGCTTAAAAGCAATGAAATTAAGGTCTGTTGCATTAAGGCAATGAAAGGAAGGCCTGTTGCTCTAAGGCAATGAAAGGAAGGCCTGTTGATTTAAGGCAATGAAAGGAAGGTCTGTTGCTTTAAGGCAATGAAAGGAAGGCCTGTTGCTTTAAAGCAATAAAAGGAAGGCCTGTTGCTTTAAGGCAATGAAAGGAAGGCCTGTTGCTTTAAGGCAGTGAAAGGAAGGCCTGTTGCTTTAAGGCAATGAAAGGAAGGCCTGTTGCTTTAAGGTACTGAAAGGAAGGTCTGTTGGATTAAGGCAATGAAAGGAAGGCCTGTTGCTTTAAGGCAATGAAAGGAAGGCTTGCTGCTTTAAAGCAATGAAAAGAAGGTCTGTTGCATTAAGGCAATGAAAGGAAGGCCTGTTGCTTTAAGGCAATGAAAGGAAGGTCTGTTGCATTAAGGCAATGAAAGGAAGGCCTGTTGCTTTAAGGCAATGAAAGGAAGGTCTGTTGCTTTAAGGCAATGAAAGGAAGGCCTGCTGCTTTAAGGCAATGAAAGGAAGGCCTGTTGCTTTAAGGCAATGAAAGGAAGGTCTCTTGCAGTAAGGCAATGAAAGGAAGGCCTGTTGCTTTAAGGCAATGAAAGGAAGGCCTGTTGCTTTACGGCAATGAAAGGAAGGGCTGTTGTTCTAAGGCAATGAAAGGAAGGCCTGTTGCTTTAAGGCAATGAAAGGAAGGTCTGTTAGAGTAAGGCAATGAAAGGGAGGCCTGTTGCTTTAAGGCAATGAAAGGAAGGCCTGCTGCTTTAAGGCAATGAAAGGAAGGCCTGTTGCTTTAAGGCAATGAAAGGAAGGTCTGAGCTTTAAGGCAATGAAAGGAAGGCCTGTTGCTTTAAGGCAATGAAAGGAAGGCCTGTTGCTTTAAGGCAATGAAAGGAAGGTCTGTTGCTTTAAGGCAATGAAAGGAAGGTCTGTTGCAGTAAGGCAATGAAAGGAAGGCCTGCTGCTTTAAGGCAATGAAAGGAAGGCCTGTTGCTTTAAGGCAATGAAAGGAAGGTCTGTTGCTTTAAGGCAATGAAAGAAAGGCCTGTTGCTTTAAGGCAATGAAAGGAAGGTCTGTTGCATTAAGGCAATGAAAGGAAGGTCTGTTGCGTTAAGGCAATGAAAGGAAGGCCTGTTGTTTTAAGGCAATGAAAGGAAGGTCTGTTGCTTTAAGGCAATGAAAGGAAGGTCTGTTGCATTAAGGCAATGAAAGGAAGGCCTGTTGCTTTAAGGCAATGAAAGGAAGGTCTGTTGCACTAAGGCAATGAAAGGAAGGCCTGCTGCTTTAAGGCAATGAAAGGAAGGCCTGCTGCTTTAAAGCAATGAAATTAAGGTCTGTTTCATTAAGGCAATGAAAGGAAGGCCTGTTGCTTTAAGGCAATGAAAGAAAGGCCTGTTGCTTTAAGGCAATGAAAGGAAGGTCTGTTGCAGAAAGGCAATGAAAGGAAGGCCTGTTGCTTTAAGGCAATGAAAGGAAGGCCTGTTGCTTTAAGGCAATGAAAGGAAGGCCTGTTGCTTTAAGGCAATGAAAGGAAGGTCTGTTGCATTAAGGCAATGAAAGGAAGGTCTGTTGCTTTAAGGCAATGAAAGGAAGGTGTGTTGCAGTAAGGCAATGAAAAGAAGGCCTGTTGCTTTAAGGCAATGAAAGGAAGGTCTGTTGCAGTAAGGCAATGAAAGGAGGCTCTGTTGCAGTAAGGCAATGAAAGGAAGGTTTGTTGCATTAAGGCAATGAAAGGAAGGTCTGTTGCAGTAAGGCAATGAAAGGAAGGCCTGTTGCTTTAAGGCAATGAAAGTAAGGCCTGTTGCAGTAAGGCAATGAAAGGAAGGTCTGTTGCATTAAGGCAATGAAAGGAAGGTCTGTTGCTTTAAGGCAATGAAAGAAAGGCCTGTTGCTTTAAGATAATGAAAGGAAGGTCTGTTGCTTTAAGGCAATGAAAGGAAGGTCTGTTGCATTAAGGCAATGAAAGGAAGGTCTTTTGCAGTAAGGCAATGAAAGGAAGGTCTGTTGCATTAAGGCAATGAAAGGAAGGCCTGTTGCTTTAAGGCAATGAAAGGAAGGCCTGTTGCTTTAAGCCAATGAAAGGAAGGCCCGCTGCTTTAAGGCAATGAAAGGAAGGTCTGTTGCATTAAGGCAATGAAAGGAAGGTCTGTTGCTTTAAGGCAATGAATGGAAGGTCTGTTGCAGTAAGGCAATGAAAGGAAGGCCCGCTGCTTTAAGGCAATGAAAGGAAGGTCTGTTGCTTTAAGGCAATAAAAGGTCTGTTGCAGTAAGGCAATGAAAGAAAGGTTTGTTGGTTTAAGGCAATGAAAAGAAGGTCTGTTGCATTAAGGCAATGAAAGGAAGGCCTGTTGCTTTAAGACAATGAAAGGAAGGTCTGTTGCAGTAAGGCAATGAAAGGAAGGTCTGTTACATTAAAGCAATGAAAGGAAGGTCTGTTGCTTTAAGGCAATGAAAGGAAGGTCTGTTGCTTTAAGGCAATGAAAGGAAGGTCTGTTGCATTAAGGCAATGAAAGGAAGGTCTGTTGCTTTAAGGCAATGAAATGAAGGTCTGTTGCAGTAAGGCAATGAAAGGAAGGTCTGTTGCATTAAGGCAATGAAAGGAAGGTCTGTTGCTTTAAGGCAATGAAAGGAAGGTCTGTTGCATTAAGGCAATGAAAGGAAGGTCTGTTGCATTAAGGCAATGAAAGGAAGGTCTGTTGCTTTAAGGCAATGAAAGGAAGGTCTGTTGCAGTAAGGCAATGAAAGGAAGGTCTGTTGCATTAAGGCAATGAAAGGAAGGTCTGTTGCAGTAAGGCAATGAAAGGAAGGTCTGTTGCATTAAGGCAATGAAAGGAAGGTCTGTTGCAATAAGGCAATGAAAGGAAGGTCTGTTGCATTAAGGCAATGAAAGGAAGGCCTGTTGCTTTAAGGCAATGAAAGGAAGGTCTGTTGCATTAAGGCAATGAAAGGAAGGCCTGTTGCTTTAAGGCAATAAAAGGAAGGTCTGTTGCAGGAAGGCAATGAAAGGAAGGTCTGTTGCATTAAGGCAATGAAAGGAAGGTCTGTTGCTTGAGGACAATGAAAGGAAGGCCTGTTGCTTTAAGGCAATGAAAGGAAGGCCTGTTGCTTTAAGGCAATGAAAGGGAGGCCTGTTGCTTTAAGGCAATGAAAGGAAGGCCTGTTGCTTTAAGGCAATGAAAGGAAGGTCTGTTGCTTTAAGGCAATGAAATGAAGGTCAGTTGCAGTAAGGCAATGAAAGGAAGGTCTGTTGCAGTAAGGCAATGAAAGGAAGGGGTGTTGCATTAAGGCAATGAAAGGAAGGCATGTTGCTTTAAGGCAATGAAAGGAAGGCCAGTTGCATTAAGGCAATGAAAGGAAGGCCTGTTGCTTTAAGGCAATGAAAGGAAGGCCTGTTGCAGTAAGGCAATGAAAGGAAGGTCTGTTGCAGTAAGGCAATGAAAGGAAGGTCTGTTGCATTAAGGCAATGAAAGGAAGGTCTGTTTCAGTAAGGCAATGAAATGAAGGTCTGTTGCATTAAGGCAATGAAAGGAAGGTCTGTTGCAATAAGGCAATGAAAGGAAGGCCTGTTGCTTTAAGGCAATGAAAGGAAGGCCTGTTGCAGTAAGGCAATGAAAGGAAGGTCTATTGCATTAAGGCAATGAAAGGAAGGCCTGTTGCTTTAAGGCAATGAAAGGAAGGTCTGTTGCTTTAAGGCAATGAAAGGAAGGCCTGTTGCTTTAAGGCAATGAAAGGAAGGACTGTTGCAGTAAGGCAATGAAAGGAAGGTCTGTTGCATTAAGGCAATGAAAGGAAGGTCTGTTGTATTAAGGCAATGAAAGGAAGGTCTGTTGCAGTAAGGCAATGAAAGGAAGGCCTGTTGCTTTAAGGCAATGAAAGGAAGGTCTGTTGCATTAAGGCAATGAAAGGAAGGCCTGTTGCTTTAAGGCAATAAAAAGAAGGTCTGTTGCAGTAAGGCAATGAAAGGAGGGTCTGTTGCATTAAGGCAATGAAAGGAAGGCCTGTTGCTTTAAGACAATGAAAGGAAGGCCTGTTGCTTTAAGGCAATGAAAGGAAGGCCTGTTGCTTTAAGGCAATGAAAGAAAGGCCTGTTGCTTTAAAATAATGAAAGGAAGGCCTGTTGCTTTAAGGCAATGAAAGGAAGGTCTGTTGCATTAAGGCAATGAAAGGAAGGTCTTTTGTAGTAAGGCAATGAAAGGAAGGTCTGTTGCATTAAGGCAATGAAAGGAAGGTCTGTTGCTTTAAGGCAATGAAAGGAAGGCCTGTTGCTTTAAGCCAATGAAAGGAAGGCCCGCTGCTTTAAGGCAATGAAAGGAAGGTCTGTTGCATTAAGGCAATGAAAGGAAGGTCTGTTGCAGTAAGGCAATGAAAGGAAGGTCTGTTGCTTTAAGGCAATGAATGGAAGGTCTGTTGCAGTAAGGCAATGAAAGGAAGGTCTGTTGCTTTAAGGCAATGAAAGGAAGGTCTGTTGCTTTAAGGCAATGAAAGGTCTGTTGCAGTAAGGCAATGAAAGAAAGGTCTGTTGCTTTAAGGCAATTAAAGGAAGGTCTGTTGCATTAAGGCAATGAAAGGAAGGTCTGTTGCTTTAAGGCAATGAAAGGAAGGTCTGTTTCAGTAAGGCAATGAAAGGAAGGTCTGTTGCACTAAAGCAATGAAAGGAAGGTCTGTTGCATTAAGGCAATGAAAGGAAGGTCTGTTGCTTTAAGGCAATGAAAGGAAGGTCTGTTGCATTAAGGCAATGAAAGGAAGGTCTGTTGCATTAAGGCAATGAAAGGAAGGTCTGTTGCAGTAAGGCAATGAAAGGAAGGTCTGTTGCATTAAGGCAATGAAAGGAAGGTCTGTTGCTTTAAGGCAATGAAAGGAAGGTCTGTTGCATTAAGGCAATGAAAGGAAGGTCTGTTGCATTAAGGCAATGAAAGGAAGGTCTGTTGCTTTAAGGCAATGAAAGGAAGGTCTGTTGCAGTAAGGCAATGAAAGGAAGGTCTGTTGTATTAAGGCAATGAAAGGAAGGTCTGTTGCAGTAAGGCAATGAAAGGAAGGTCTGTTGCATTAAGGCAATGAAAGGAAGGTCTATTGCATTAAGGCAATGAAAGGAAGGTCTGTTGCAGTAAGGCAATGAAAGGAAGGCCTGTTGCTTTAAGGCAATGACAGGAAGGTCTGTTGCATTAAGGTAATGAAAGGAAGGCCTGTTGCTTTAAGGCAATAAAAGGAAGGTCTGTTGCAGTAAGGCAATGAAAGGATGGTCTGTTGCATTAAGGCAATGAAAGGAAGGCCTGTTGCTTTAAGACAATGAAAGGAAGGCCTGTTGCTTTAAGGCAATGAAAGGGAGGCCTGTTGCTTTAAGGCAATGAAAGGGAGGCCTGTTGCTTTAAGGCAATGAAAGGAAGGCCCGCTGCTTTAAGCCAATGAAAGGAAGGCCCGCTGCTTTAAAGGAAGGCCCGCTGCTTTAAGCCAATGAAAGGAAGGCCCGCTGCTTTAAGGCAATGAAAGGAAGGTCTGTTGCATTAAGGCAATGAAAGGAAGGTCTGTTGCAGTAAGGCAATGAAAGGAAGGTCTGTTGCTTTAAGGCAATGAATGGAAGGTCTGTTGCAGTAAGGCAATGAAAGGAAGGCCTGTTGCTTTAAGGCAATGAAAGGAAGGTCTGTTGCTTTGAGGCAATGAAAGGTCTGTTGCAGTAAGGCAATGAAAGGAAGGTCTGTTGCTTTAAGGCAATGAAAGGAAGGCCTGTTGTTTTAAGGCAATGAAAGGAAGGCCTGTTGCTTTAAGGCAATGAGAGGAAGGTCTGTTGCATTAAGGCAATGAAAGGAAGGCCTGTTGCTTTAAGGCAATGAAAGGAAGGTCTGTTGCACTAAGGCAATGAAAGGAAGGCCTGCTGCTTTAAGGCAATGAAAGGAAGGCCTGCTGCTTTAAAGCAATGAAATTAAGGTCTGTTGCATTAAGGCAATGAAAGGAAGGCCTGTTGCTTTAAGGCAATGAAAGGAAGGCCTGTTGCTTTAAGGCAATGAAAGGAAGGTCTGTTGCAGTAAGGCAATGAAAGGAAGGCCTGTTGCTTTAAGGCAATGAAAGGAAGGCCTGTTGCTTTAAGGCAATGAAAGGAAGGCCTGTTGCTTTAAGGCAATGAAAGGAAGGTCTGTTGCATTAAGGCAATGAAAGGAAGAACTGTTGCTTTAAGGCAATGAAAGGAAGGTGTGTTGCAGTAAGGCAATGAAAAGAAGGCCTGTTGCTTTAAGGCAATGAAAGGAAGGTCTGTTGCAGTAAGGCAATGAAAGGAAGGCCTGTTGCTTTAAGGCAATAAAAGGAAGGTCCGTTGCAGTAAGGCAATGAAAGGAGGGTCTGTTGCATTAAGGCAATGAAAGGAAGACCTGTTGCTTTAAGACAATGAAAGGAAGGCCAGTTGCTTTAAGGCAATGAAAGGAAGGTCTGTTGCAGTAAGACAATGAAAGGAGGCTCTGTTGCGGTAAGGCAATGAAAGTAAGGTCTGTTGCATTAAGGCAATGAAAAGAAGGCCTGTTGCTTTAAGGCAATGAAAGGAAGGTCTGTTGCAGTAAGGCAATGAAAGGAGGCTCTGTTGCAGTAAGGCAATGAAAGTAAGGTCAGTTGCATTAAGGCAATGAAAGGAAGGTCTGTTGCAGTAAGGCAATGAAAGGAAGGCCTGTTGCTTTAAGCCAATGAAAGGAAGGCCTGTTGCAGTAAGGCAATGAAAGGAAGGTCTGTTGCATTAAGGCAATGAAAGGAAGGCCTGTTGCTTTAAGGCAATGAAAGAAAGGCCTGTTGCTTTAAGATAATGAAAGGAAGGCCTGTTGCTTTAAGGCAATGAAAGGAAGATCTTTTGCAGTAAGGCAATGAAAGGAAGGTCTGTTGCATTAAGTCAATGAAAGGAAGGCCTGTTGCTTTAAGGCAATGAAAGGAAGGCCTGTTGCTTTAAGCCAATGAATGGAAGGCCCGCTGCTTTAAGGCAATGAAAGGAAGGTCTGTTGCATTAAGGCAATGAAAGGAAGGTCTGTTGCAGTAAGGCAATGAAAGGAAGGTCTGTTGCTTTAAGGCAATGAATGGAAGGTCTATTGCAGTATGGCAATGAAAGGAAGGCCTGTTGCTTTAAGGCAATGAAAGGAAGGTCTGTTGCTTTAAGGCAATGAAAGGTCTGTTGCAGTAAGGCAATGAAAGAAAGGTCTGTTGCTTTAAGGCAATGAAAGGAAGGTCTGTTGCATTAAGGCAATGAAAGGAAGGCCTGTTGCTTTAAGGCAATGAAAGGAAGGTCTGTTGCAGTAAGGCAATGAAAGGAAGGTCTGTTGCATTAAAGCAATGAAAGGAAGGTCTTTTGCATTAAGGCAATGAAAGGAAGGTCTGTTGCTTTAAGGCAATGAAAGGAAGGTCTGTTGCATTAAGGCAATGAAATGAAGGTCTGTTGCTTTAAGGCAATGAAAGGAAGGTCTGTTGCAGTAATGCAATGAAAGGAAGGTCTGTTGCATTAAGGCAATGAAAGGAAGGTCTGGTGCTTTAAGGCAATGAAAGGAAGGTCTGTTGCATTAAGGCAATGAAAGGAAGGTCTGTTGCATTAAGGCAATGAAAGGAAGGTCTGTTGCTTTAAGGCAATGAAAGGAAGGCCTGTTGCAGTAAGGCAATGAAAGGAAGGTCTGTTGCATTAAGGCAATGAAAGGAAGGTCTGTTGCAGTAAGGCAATGAAAGGATTGTCTGTTGCATTAAGGCAATGAAAGGAAGGTCTGTTGCATTAAGGCAATGAAAGGAAGGTCTGTTGCAGTAAGGCAATGAAAGAAAGGCCTGTTGCTTTAAGGCAATGAAAGGAAGGTCTGTTGCATTAAGGCAATGAAAGGAAGGCCTGTTGCAGTAAGGCAATGAAAGGAAGGTCTGTTGCTTTAAGGCAATGAAAGGAAGGCCTGTTGCTTTAAGGCAATGAAAGGAAGGTCTGTTGCATTAAGGCAATGAAAGGAAGGTCTGTTGCTTTAAGGCAATGAAAGGAAGGCCTGTTGTTTTAAGGCAATGAAAGGAAGGCCTGTTGCTTTAAGGCAATGAAAGGAAGGTCTGTTGCATTAAGGCAATGAAAGGAAGGCCTGTTGCTTTAAGGCAATGAAAGGAAGGTCTGTTGCACTAAGGCAATGAAAGGAAGGCCTGCTGCTTTAAGGCAAGGAAAGGAAGGCCTGCTGCTTTAAAGCAATGAAATTAAGGTCTGTTTCATTAAGGCAATGAAAGGAAGGCCTGTTGCTTTAAGGCAATGAAAGGAAGGCCTGTTGCTTTAAGGCAATGAAAGGAAGGTCTGTTGCAGTAAGGCAATGAAAGGAAGGCCTGTTGCTTTAAGGCAATGAAAGGAAGGTCTGTTTCAGTAAGGCAATGAAAGGAAGGCCTGTTGCTTTAAGGCAATGAAAGGAAGGTCTGTTGCATTAAGGCAATGCAAGGAAGGTCTGTTGCTTTAAGGCAATGAAAGGAAGGTGTGTTGCAGTAAGGCAATGAAAAGAAGGCCTGTTGCTTTAAGGCAATGAAAGGAAGGTCTGTTGCAATAAGGCAATGAAAGGAGGCTCTGTTGCAGTAAGGCAATGAAAGGAAGGTCTGTTGCATTAAGGCAATGAAAGGAAGGTCTGTTGCAGTAAGGCAATGAAAGGAAGGCCTGTTGCTTTAAGGCAATGAAAGGAAGGTCTGTTGCAGTAAGGCAATGAAAGGAAGGTCTGTTGCATTAAGGCAATGAAAGAAGGCCTGTTGCTTTAAGGCAATGAAAGAAAGGCCTGTTGCTTTAAGATAATGAAAGGAAGGTCTGTTGCTTTAATTCAATGAAAGGAAGGTCTGTGCATTAAGGCAATGAAAGGAAGGTCTTTTGCAGTAAGGCAATGAAAGGAAGGTCTGTTGCATTAAGGCAATGAAAGGAAGGCCTGTTGCTTTAAAGCAATGAAAGAAAGGCCTGTTGCTTTAAGCCAATGAAAGGAAGGCCCGCTGCTTTAAGGCAATGAAAGGAAGGTCTGTTGCATTAAGGCAATGAAAGGAAGGTCTGTTGCAGTAAGGCAATGAAAGGAAGGTCTGTTGCTTTAAGGCAATGAAAGGAAGGTCTGTTGCAGTAAGGCAATGAAAGGAAGGCCCGCTGCTTTAAGGCAATGAAAGGAAGGTCTGTTGCTTTAAGGCAATGAAAGGTCTATTGCAGTAAGGCAATGAAAGAAACGTCTGTTGCTTTAAGGCAATGAAAGGAAGGTCTGTTGCATTAAGGCAATGAAAGGAAGGCCTGTTGCTTTAAGGCAACGAAAGGATGGTCTGTTGCAGTAAGGCAATGAAAGGAAGGTCTGTTGCATTAAAGCAATGAAAGGAAGGTCTGTTGCATTAAGGCAATGAAAGGAAGGTCTGTTGCTTTAAGGCAATGAAAGGAAGGTCTGTTGCATTACGGCAATGAAAGGAAGGTCTGTTGCTTTAAGGCAATGAAAGGAAGGTCTGTTGCAGTAAGGCAATGAAAGGAAGGTCTGTTGCATTAAGGCAATGAAAGGAAGGTCTGTTGCTTTAAGGCAATGAAAGGAAGGTCTGTTGCATTAAGGCAATGAAAGGAAAGTCTGTTGCATTAAGGCAATGAAAGGAAGGTCTGTTGCTTTAAGGCAATGAAAGGAAGGTCTGTTGCAGTAAGGCAATGAAAGGAAGGTCTGTTGCATTAAGGCAATGAAAGGAAGGTCTGTTGCAGTAAGGCAATGAAAATAAGGTCCGTTGCATTAAGGCAATGAAAGGAATGTCTGTTGCATTAAGGCAATGAAAGGAAGGTCTGTTGCAGTAAGGCAATGAAAGGAAGGCCTGTTGCTTTAAGGCAATGAAAGGAAGGTCTGTTGCATTAAGGCAATGAAAGGAAGGCCTGTTGCTTTAAGGCAATAAAAGGAAGGTCTGTTGCATTAAGGCAATGAAAGGAGGGTCTGTTGCATTAAGGCAATGAAAGGAAGGCCTGTTGCTTTAAGACAATGAAAGGAAGGCCTGTTGCTTTAAGGCAATGAAAGGAAGGCCTATTGCTTTAAGGCAATGAAAGGGAGGCCTGTTGCTTTAAGGCAATGAAAGGAAGGCCTGTTGCTTTAAGGCAATGAAAGGAAGGCCTGTTGCTTTAAGGCAATGAAATGAAGGTCTGTTGCAGTAAGGCAATGAAAGGAAGGTCTGTTGCAGTAAGGCAATGAAAGGAAGGGGTGTTGCATTAAGGCAATGAAAGGAAGGCCTGTTGCTTTAAGGCAATGAAAGGAAGGCCTGCTGCTTTAAGGCAATGAAAGGAAGGCCTGTTGCTTTAAGGCAATGAAAGGAAGGCCTGTTGCATTAAGGCAGTGAAAGGAAGGTCTGTTGCAGTAAGGCAATGAAAGGAAGGTCTGTTGCTTTAAGGCAATGAAAGGAAGGTCTGTTGCAGGAAGGCAACGAAATGAAGGTCTGTTGCATTAAGGCAATGAAAGGAAGGTCTGTTGCAGTAAGGCAATGAAAGGAAGGCCTGTTGCTTTAAGGCAATGAAAGGAAGGCCTGTTGCAGTAAGGCAATGAAAGGAAGGTCTATTGCATTAAGGCAATGAAAGGAAGGCCTGTTGCTTTAAGGCAATGAAAGGAAGGCCTGTTGCTTTAAGGCAATGAAAGGAAGGCCTGTTGCTTTAAGGCAATAAAAGGAAGGCCTGTTGCAGTAAGGCAATGAAAGGAAGGTCTGTTGCATTAAGGCAATGAAAGGAAGGTCTGTTGTATTAAGGCAATGAAAGGAAGGTCTGTTGCAGTAAGGCAATGAAAGGAAGGCTTGTTGCTTTAATTCAATGAAAGGAAGGTCTGTTGCATTAAGGCAATGAAAGGAAGGCCTGTTGCTTTAAGGCAATAAAAGGAAGGTCTGTTGCAGTAAGGCAATGAAAGGAGGGACTGTTGCATTAAGGCAATGAAAGGAAGGCCTGTTGCTTTAAGACAATGAAAGGAAGGACTGTTGCTTTAAGGCAATGAAAGGAAGGCCTGTTGCTTTAAGGCAATGAAAGAAAGGCCTGTTGCTTTAAGATAATGAAAGGAAGGCCTGTTGCTTTAAGGCAATGAAAGGAAGGTCTGTTGCATTAAGGCAATGAAAGGAAGGTCTTTTGCAGTAAGGCAATGAAAGAAAGGTCTGTTGCATTAAGGCAATGAAAGGAAGGCCTGTTGCTTTAAGCCAATGAAAGGAAGGCCTTTTGCTTTAAGCCAATGAATGAAGGCCCGCTGCTTTAAGGCAATGAAAGGAAGGTCTGTTGCATTAAGGCAATGAAAGGAAGGTGTGTTGCAGTAAGGCAATGAAAGGAAGGTCTGTTGCTTTAAGGCAATGAATGGAAGGTCTGTTGCAGTAAGGCAATGAAAGGAAGGCCTGTTGCTTTAAGGCAATGAAAGGAAGGTCTGTTGCTTTAAGGCAATGAAAGGTCTGTTGCAGTAAGGCAATGAAAGAAAGGTCTGTTGCTTTAAGGCAATGAAAGGAAGGTCTGTTGCATTAAGGCAATGAAAGGAAGGTCTGTTGCTTTAAGGCAATGAAAGGAAGGTCTGTTTCAGTAAGGCAATGAAAGGAAGGTCTGTTGCATTAAAGCAATGAAAGGAAGGTCTGTTGCATTAACGCAATGAAAGGAAGGTCTGTTGCTTTAAGGCAATGAAAGGAAGGTCTGTTGCATTAAGGCAATGAAAGGAAGGTCTGTTGCATTAAGGCAATGAAAGGAAGGTTTGTTGCTTTAAGGCAATGAAAGGAAGGTCTGTTGCATTAAGGCAATGAAAGGAAGGTCTGTTGCTTTAAGGCAATGAAAGGAAGGTCTGTTGCAGAAAGGCAATGAAAGGAAGGTCTGTTGCATTAAGGCAATGAAAGGAAGGTCTGTTGCTTTAAGGCAATGAAAGGAAGGTCTGTTGCATTAAGGCAATGAAAGGAAGGTCTGTTGCATTAAGGCAATGAAAGGAAGGTCTGTTGCTTTAAGGCAATGAAAGGAAGGTCTGTTGCAGTAAGGCAATGAAAGGAAGGTCTGTTGCATTAAGGCAATGAAAGGAAGGTCTGTTGCAGTAAGGCAATGAAAGGAAGGTCTGTTGCATTAAGGCAATGAAAGGAAGGTCTATTGCATTAAGGCAATGAAAGGAAGGTCTGTTGCAGTAAGGCAATGAAAGGAAGGTCTGTTTCAGTAAGGCAATGAAAGGAAGGTCTGTTGCATTAAAGCAATGAAAGGAAGGTCTGTTGCATTAAGGCAATGAAAGGAAGGTCTGTTGCTTTAAGGCAATGAAAGGAAGGCCTGTTGCTTTAAGGCAATGAAAGGAAGGTCTGTTGCATTAAGGCAATGAAAGGAAGGCCTGTGCTTTAAGGCTATAAAAGGAAGGTCTTTTGCAGTAAGGCAATGAAAGGATGGTCTGTTGCATTAAGGCAATGAAAGGAAGGCCTGTTGCTTTAAGACAATGAAAGGAAGGCCTGTTGCTTTAAGGCAATGAAAGGAAGGCCTGTTGCTTTAAGGCAATGAAAGGGAGGCCTGTTGCTTTAAGGCAATGAAAGGAAGGCCTGTTGCTTTAAGCCAATGAAAGGAAGGCCAGCTGCTTTAAGGCAATGAAAGGAAGGTCTGTTGCATTAAGGCAATGAAAGGAAGGTCGGTTGCATTAAGGCAATGAAAGGAAGGTCTGCTGCTTTAAGGCAATGAATGGAAGGTCTGTTGCAGTAAGGCAATGAAAGGAAGGCCTGTTGCTTTAAGGCAATGAAAGGAAGGTCTGTTGCTTTAAGGCAATGAAAGGTCTGTTGCAGTAAGGCAATGAAAGGAAGGTCTGTTGCTTTAAGGCAATGAAAGGAAGGCCTGTTGTTTTAAGGCAATGAAAGGAAGGCCTGTTGCTTTAAGGCAATGAAAGGAAGGCCTGTTGCATTAAGGCAATGAAAGGAAGGCCTGTTGCTTTAAGGCAATGAAAGGAAGGTCTGTTGCACTAAGGCAATGAAAGGAAGGCCTGCTGCTTTAAGGCAATGAAAGGAAGGCCTGCTGCTTTAAAGCAATGAAATTAAGGTCTGTTTCATTAAGGCCATGAAAGGAAGGCCTGTTGCTTTAAGGCAATGAAAGGAAGGCCTGTTGCTTTAAGGCAATGAAAGGAAGGTCTGTTGCAGTAAGGCAATGAAAGGAAGGCCTTTTGCTTTAAGGCAATGAAAGGAAGGCCTGTTGCTTTAAGGCAATGAAAAGAAGGCCTGTTGCTTTAAGGCAATGAAAGGAAGGTCTGTTGCATTAAGGCAATGAAAGGAAGATCTGTTGCTTTAAGGCAATGAAAGGAAGGTGTGTTGCAGTAAGGCAATGAAAATAAGGCCTGTTGCTTTAAGGCAATGAAAGGAAGGTCTGTTGCAGTAAGGCAATGAAATGAAGGCCTGTTGCTTTAAGGCAATAAAAGGAAGGTCTGTTGCAGTAAGGCAATGAAAGGAGGGTCTGTTGCATTAAGGCAATGAAAGGAAGGCCTGTTGCTTTAAGACAATGAAAGGAAGTCCTGTTGCTTTAAGGCAATGAAAGGAAGGTCTGTTGCAGTAAGGCAATGAAAGGAGACTCTGTTGCAGTAAGGCAATGAAAGTAAGGTCTGTTGCATTAAGGCAATGAAAAGAAGGCCTGTTGCTTTAAGGCAATGAAAGGAAGGTCTGTTGCAGTAAGGCAATGAAAGGAGGCTCTGTTGCAGTAAGGCAATGAAAGTAAGGTCTGTTGCATTAAGGCAATGAAAGGAAGGTCTGTTGCAGTAAGGCAATGAAAGGAAGGTCTGTTGCATTAAGGCAATGAAAGGAAGGCCTGTTGCTTTAAGGCAATGAAAGAAAGGCCTGTTGCTTTAAGATAATGAAAGGAAGGCCTGTTGCTTTAAGATAATGAAAGGAAGGCCTGTTGCTTTAAGGCAAAGAAAGGAAGGTCTGTTGCATTAAGGCAATGACATGAAGGTCTTTTGCAGTAAGGCAATGAAAGGAAGGTCTGTTGCATTAAGGCAATAAAAGGAAGGCCTGTTGCTTTAAGGCAATGAAAGGAAGGCCTGTTGCTTTAAGCCAATGAAAGGAAGGCCCGCTGCTTTAAGGCAATGAAAGGAAGGTCTGTTGCATTAAGGCAATGAAAGGAAGGTCTGTTGCAGTAAGGCAATGAAAGGAAGGTTTGTTGCTTTAAGGCAATGAATGGAAGGTCTGTTGCAGTAAGGCAATGAAAGGAAGGCCTGTTGCTTTAAGGCAATGAAAGGAAGGTCTGTTGCTTTAAGGCAATGAAAGGTCTGTTGCAGTAAGGCAATGAAAGAAAGGTCTGTTGCTTTAAGGCAATGAAAGGAAGGCCTGTTGCAGTAAGGCAATGAAAGGAAGGTCTGTTGCAGTAAGGCAATGAAAGGAAGGTCTGTTGCATTAAAGCAATGAAAGGAAGGTCTGTTGCATTAAGGCAATGAAAGGAAGGTCTGTTGCTTTAAGGCAATGAAAGGAAGGCCTGTTGCATTAAGGCAATGAAAGGAAGGTCTGTTGCTTTAAGGCAATGAAAGGAAGGTCTGTTGCAGTAAGGCAATGAAAGGAAGGTCTGTTGCATTAAGGCAATGAAAGGAAGGTCTGGTGCTTTAAGGCAATGAAAGGAAGGTCTGTTGCATTAAGGCAATGAAAGGAAGGTCTGTTGCATTAAGGCAATGAAAGGAAGGACTGTTGCAGTAAGGCAATGAAGGGAAGGTCTGTTGTATTAAGGCAATGAAAGGAAGGTCTGTTGCAGTAAGGCAATGAAGGGAAGGTCTGTTGCAGTAAGGCAATGAAGGGAAGGTCTGTTGTATTAAGGCAATGAAAGGAAGGTCTGTTGCAGTAAGGCAATGAAGGGAAGGTCTGTTGCATTAAGGCAATGAAAGGAAGGTCTGTTGCAGTAAGGCAATGAAAGGAAGGTCTGTTGCATTAAGGCAATGAAAGGAAGGTCTGTTGCATTAAGGCAATGAAAGGAAGGTCTGTTGCAGTAAGGCAATGAAAGGAAGGCCTGTTGCTTTAAGGCAATGAAATGAAGGTCTGTTGCATTAAGGCAATGAAAGGAAGGCCTGTTGCTTTAAGGCAATAAAAGGAAGGTCTGTTGCAGTAAGGCAATGAAAGGAGGGTCTGTTGCATTAAGGCAATGAAAGGAAAGCCTGTTGCTTTAAGACAATGAAAGGAAGGCCTGTTGCTTTAAGGCAATGAAAGGAAGGCCTGTTGCTTTAAGGCAATGAAAGGGAGGTCTGTTGCATTAAGGCAATGAAAGGAAGGTCTGTTGCATTAAGGCAATGAAAGGAAGGTCTGTTGCATTAAGGCAATGAAAGGAAGGTCTGTTGCAGTAAGGCAATGAAAGGAAGGCCTGTTGCTTTAAGGCAATGAAAGGAAGGTCTGTTGCATTAAGGCAATGAAAGGAAGGTCTGTTGCTTTAAGGCAATGAAAGGAAGGTCTGTTGCATTAAGGCAATGAAAGGAAGGTCTGTTGCTTTAAGGCAATGAAAGGAAGGCCTGTTGCTTTAAGGCAATGAAAGGAAGGTCTGTTGCAGTAAGGCAATGAAAGGAAGGTCTGTTGCATTAAGGCAATGAAAGGAAGGTCTGTTGCTTTAAGGCAATGAAAGGAAGGTCTGTTGCATTAAGGCAATGAAAGGAAGGTCTGTTGCATTAAGGCAATGAAAGGAAGGTCTGCTGCATTAAGGCAATGAAAGGAAGGTCTGTTGCATTAAGGCAATGAAAGGAAGGTCTGTTGCAGTAAGGCAATGAAAGGAAGGTCTGTTGCATTAAGGCAATGAAAGGAAGGTCTGTTGCAGTAAGGCAATGAAAGGAAGGTCTGTTGCAGTAAGGCAATGAAAGGAAGGCCTGTTGCATTAATGCAATGAAAGGAAGGTCTGTTGCATTAAGGCAATGAAAGGAAGGTCTGTTGCAGTAAGGCAATGAAAGGAAGGTCTGTTGCATTAACGCAATGAAAGGAAGGCCTGTTGCTTTAAGGCAATGAAAGGAAGGCCTGTTGCTTTAAGCCAATGAAAGGAAGGCCTGCTGCTTTAAGGCAATGAAAGGAAGTTCTGTTGCATTAAGGCAATGAAAGGAAGGTCTGTTGCACTAAGGCAATGAAAGGAAGGTCTGTTGCTTTATGGCAATGAAAGGAAGGTCTGTTGCATTAAGGCAATGAAAGGATGGCCTGTTGCTTTAAGGCAATGAAAGGAAGGTCTGTTGCTTTAAGGCAATGAAAGAAGGTCTGTTGCAGTAAGGCAATGAAAGAAAGGTCTGTTGCTTTAAGGCAATGAAAGGAAGGTCTGTTGCAGTAAGGCAATGAAAGGAAGGCCTGGTGCAGTAAGGCAATGAAAGGAAGGTCTGTTGCAGTAAGGCAATGAAAGGAAGGTCTGTTGCATTAAGGCAATGAAAGGAAGGTCTGTTGCATTAAGGCAATGAAGGAAAGGTCTATTGCTTTAAGGCAATGAAAGGAAAGTCTGTTGCATTAAGGCAATGAAAGGAAGGCCTGTTGCTTTAAGGCAATGAAAGGAAGGTCTGTTGCAGTAAGGCAATGAAAGGAAGGTCTGTTGCATTAAGGCAATGAAAGGAAGGTCTGTTTCTTTAAGGCAATGAAAGGAAGGTCTGTTGCATTAAGGCAATGAAAGGAAGGTCTGTTGCATTAAGGCAATGAAAGGAAGGTCTGTTGCAGTAAGGCAATGAAAGGAAGGTCTGTTGCAGTAAGGCAACAAAAGGAAGGTCTGTTGCATTAAGGCAATGAAAGGAAGGTCTGTTGCAGTAAGGCAATGAAAGGGAGGTCTGTTGCTTTAAGGCAATGAAAGGAAAGTCTGTTGCAGTAAGGCAATGAAAGGAAGGCCTGTTGCTTTAAGGCAATGAAAGGAACGTCTGTTGCATTAAGGCAATGAAAGAAAGGCCTGTTGCTTGAAGGCAATAAAAGGAAGGTCTGTTGCAGTAAGGCAATGAAAGGATGGTCTGTTGCATTAAGGCAATGAAAGGAAGGCCTGTTGTTTTAAGGCAATGAAAGGAAGGCCGGTTGCTTTAAGGCAATGAAAGAAAGGCCTGTTGCTTTAAGGCAATGAAAGGGAGGCCTATTGCTTTAAGGCAATGAAAGGAAGGCCTGTTGCTTTAAGGCAATGAAAGAAAGGCCTGTTGCTTTAAGATAATGAAAGGAAGGCCTGTTGCTTTAAGGCAATGAAAGGAAGGTCTGTTGCATTAAGGCAATGAAAAGAAGATCTTTTGCAGTAAGGCAATGAAAGGAAGGTCTGTTGCATTAAGGCAATGAAAGGAAGGCCTGTTGCTTTAAGGCAATGAAAGGAAGGCCTGTTGCTCTAAGCCAATGAATGGAAGGCCCGCTGCTTTAAGGCAATGAAAGGAAGGTCTGTTGCATTAAGGCAATGAAAGGAAGGTCTGTTGCAGTAAGGCAGTGAAAGGAAGGTCTGTTGCTTTAAGGCAATGAATGGAAGGTCTGTTGCAGTAAGGCAATGAAAGGAAGGCCTGTTGCTTTAAGGCAATGAAAGGAAGGTCTGTTGCTTTAAGGCAATGAAAGGTCTGTTGCAGTAAGGCAATGAAAGAAAGGTCTGTTGCTTTAAGGGAATGAAAGGAAGGTCTGTTGCATTAAGGCAATGAAAGGAAGGCCTGTTGCTTTAAGGCAATGAAAGGAAGGTCTGTTTCAGTAAGGCAATGAAAGGAAGGTCTGTTGCATTAAAGCAATGAAAGGAAGGTCTGTTGCATTAAGGCAATGAAAGGAAGGTCTGTTGCTTTAAGGCAATGAATGGAAGGCCTGTTGTATTAAGGCAATGAAAGGAAGGTCTGTTGCTTTAAGGCAATGAAAGGAAGGCCTGTTGCAGCAAGGCAATAAAAGGAAGGTCTGTTGCATTAAGGCAATGAAAGGAAGGTCTGTTGCTTTAAGGCAATGAAAGGAAGGTCTGTTGCATTAAGACAATGAAAGGAAGGTCTGTTGCATTAAGGCAATGAAAGGAAGGTCTGTTGCTTTAAGGCAATGAAAGGAAGGTCTGTTGCAGTAAGGCAATGAAAGGAAGGTCTGTTGCATTAAGGCAATGAAAGGAAGGTCTGTTGCAGTAAGGCAATGAAAGGAAGGTCTGTTGCATTAAGGCAATGAAAGGAAGGTCTATTGCATTAAGGCAATGAAAGGAAGGTCTGTTGCAGTAAGGCAATGAAAGGAAGGCCTGTTGCTTTAAGGCATGAAAGGAAGGTCTGTTGCATTAAGGCAATGAAAGGAAGGCCTGTTAGTTTAAGGCAATAAAAAGAAGGTCTGTTGCAGTAAGGCAATTAAAAGGATGGTCTGTTGCATTAAGGCAATGAAAGGAAGGCCTGTTGCTTTAAGACAATGAAAGGAAGGCCTGTTGCTTTAAGGCAATGAAAGGAAGACCTGTTGCTTTAAGGCAATGAAAGGAAGGTCTGTTGCTTTAAGGCAATGAAATGAAGGTCTGTTGCAGTAAGGCAATGAAAGGAAGGTCTGTTGCAGTAAGGCAATGAAAGGAAGGCCTGTTGCTTTAAGGCAATGAAAGGAAGGCCTGTTGCTTTAAGGCAATGAAAGGAAGGCCTGTTGCTTTAAGGCAATGAAAGGAAGGCCTGTTGCTTTAAGGCAATGAAAGGAAGGCCTGTTGCATTAAGGCAATGAAAGGAAGGTCTGTTGCAGTAAGGCAATGAAAGGAAGGTCTGTTGCATTAAGGCAATGAACGGAAGGTCTGTTGCAGTAAGGCAATGAAAGGAAGGTCTGTTGCATTAAGGCAATGAAAGGAAAGTCTGTTGCAGTAAGGCAATGAAAGGAAGGCCTGTTGCTTTAAGGCAATGAAAGGAAGGTCTGTTGCAGTAAGGCAATGAAAGGAAGGTCTATTGCATTAAGGCAATGAAAGGAAGGCCTGTTGCTGTAAGGCAATGAAAGGAAGGCCTGTTGCTTTAAGGCAATGAAAGGAAGGCCTGTTGCTTTAAGGCAATGAAAGGAAGGTCTGTTGCATTAAGGCAATGAAAGGAAGGTTTGTTGCAGTAAGGCAATGAAAGGAAGGTCTGTTGCATTAACGCAATGAAAGGAAGGCCTGTTGCTTTAAGTCAATGAAAGGAAGGCCTGCTGCTTTAAGGCAATGAAAGGAAGTTCTGTTGCAATAAGGCAATGAAAGGAAGGTCTGTTGCAGTAAGGCAATGAAAGGAAGGTCTGTTGCTTTATGGCAATGAAAGGAAGGTCTGTTGCATTAAGGCAATGAAAGGATGGACCTTTGCTTTAAGGCAATGAAAGGAAGGTCTGTTGCTTTAAGGCAATGAAAGAAGGTCTGTTGCAGAAAGGCAATGAAAGAAAGGTCTGTTGTTTTAAGGCAATGAAAGGAAGGTCTGTTGCATTAAGTCAATGAAAGGAAGGTCTCTTGCAGTAAGGCAATGAAAGGAAGGTCTGTTGCATTAAGGCAATGAAAGGAAGGTCTCTTGCAGTAAGGCAATGAAAGAAGGTCTGTTGCAGTAAGGCAATGAATGAAAGGTTTGTTGCTTTAAGGCAATGAAAGAAAGGTCTGTTGCTTTAAGGCAATGAAAGGAAGGTCTGTTGCAGTAAGGCAATGAAAGGAAGGCCTGTTGCAGTAAGGCAATGAAAGGAAGGTCAGTTGCAGAAAGGCAATGAAAGGAAGGTCTGTTGCATTAAGGCAATGAAAGGAAGGTCTGTTGCATTAAGGCAATGAAAGAAAGGTCTGTTGATTTAAGGCAATGAAAGGAAGGTCTGTTGCATTAAGGGAATGAAAGGAAGGCCTGTTGCTTTAAGGCAATGAAAGGAAGGTCTGTTGCAGTAAGGCAATGAAAGGAAGGTCTGTTGCATTAAGGCAATGAAAGGAAGGTCTGTTGCTTTAAGGCAATGAAAGGAAGGTCTGTTGCATTAAGGCAATGAAAGGAAGGTCTGTTGCATTAAGGCAATAAAAGGAAGGTCTGTTGCTTTAAGGCAATGAAAGGAAGGTCTGTTGCAGTAAGGCAATGAAAGGAAGGTCTGTTGCATTAAGGCAATGAAAGGAAGGTCTGTTGCAGTAAGGCAATGAAAGGAAGGCCTGTTGCATTAAGGCAATGAAAGGAAGGTCTGTTGCAGTAAGGGAATGAAAGGAAGGCCTGTTGCTTTAAGGCAATGAAAGGAACGTCTGTTGCATTAGGGCAATGAAAGGAAGGCCTGTTGCTTTAAGGCAATAAAAGGAAGGTCTGTTGCAGTAAGGCAGTGAAAGGATGGTCTGTTGCATTAAGGCAATGAAAGGAAGGCCTGTTGCTTTAAGGCAATGAAAGGAAGGTCTGTTGCTTTAAGGCAAAGAAATGAAGGTCTGTTGCAGTAAGGCAATGAAGGGAAGGTCTGTTGCAGTAATGCAATGAAAGGAAGGTCTGTTGCATTAAGGCAATGAAAGGAAGGCCTGTTGCTTTAAGGCAATGAAAGGAAGGCCTGTTGCTTTAAGGCAATGAAAAGAATCCTTTTGCTTTAAGGCAATGAAAGGAAGGCCAGTTGCATTAAGGCAATGAAAGGAAGGGCTGTTGCTTTTATGCAATGAAAGGAAGGCCTGTTGCTTTAAGTAAATGATAGGGTGGTCTGGTGCATTAAGGCAATGAAAGGAAGGCCTGCTGCTTTAAGGCAATGAAAGGAAGGCCTGCTGCTTTAAAGCAATGAAATTAAGGTCTGTTGCATTAAGGCAATGAAAGGAAGGCCTGTTGCTTTAAGGCAATGAAAGGAAGGTCTGTTGCATTAAGGCAATGAAAGGAAGGTCTGTTGCAGTAAAGCAATGAAAGGAAGGTCTGTTGCATTAAGGCAATGAAATGAAGGTCTGTTGCAGTAAGGCAGTGAAAGGATGGTGTGTTGCAGTAAGACAATGAAAGGAGGGCTTGTTGCTTTAAGGCAATGAAAGGAAGGTCTGTTGTACTAAGGCAATGAAAGGAAGGCCTGTTGCTTTAAGGCAATAAAAGGAAGGTCTGTTGCAGTAAGGCAATGAAAGAATGGTCTGTTGCATTAAGGCAATGAAAGGAAGGCCTGTTGCTTTAAGGCAATGAAAGGAAGGCCTGTTGCTTTAAGGCAATGAAAGGAAGGCCTGTTTCTTTAAGGCAATGAAAGGGAGGCCTGTTGCTTTAAGGCAATGAAAGGAAGGTCTGTTGCTTTAAGGCAATGAAATGAAGGTCTGTTGCAGTAAGGCAATGAAAGGAAGGTCTGTTGCAGTAAGGCAATGAAAGGAAGGTCTGTTGCATTAAGGCAATGAAAGGAAGGCCTGTTGCTTTAAGGCAATGAAAGGAAGGCCTATTGCTTTAAGGCAATGAAAGGAAGGCCTGTTGCTTTAAGGCAATGAAAGGAAGGCCTGTTGCATTAAGGCAATGAAAGGAAGGTCTGTTGCAGTAAGGCAATGAAAGGAAGGTCTGTTGCATTAAGGCAATGAAAGGAAGGTCTGTTGCATTAACGCAATGAAAGGAAGGTCTGTTGCATTAAGGCAAATTAAAGGAAGGTCTGTTGCAGTAAGGCAATGAAAGGAAGACCTGTTGCTTTAAGGCAATGAAAGGAAGGTCTGTTGCAGTAAGGCAATGAAAGGAAGGTCTGTTGCATTAAGGCAATGAAAGGAAGGCCTGTTGCTTTAAGTCAATGAAATGAAGGCCTGTTGCTTTAAGGCAATGAAAGGAAGGTCTGTTGCTTTAAGGCAATGAAAGAAGGTCTGTTGCAGTAAGGCAATGAAAGAAGGTCTGTTGCAGTAAGGCAATGAAAGAAAGGTCTGCTGCTTTAAGGCAATGAAAGGAAGGTCTTTTGCAGTAAGGCAATGAAAGGAAGGCCTGGTGCAGTAAGGCAATAAAAAGGAAGGTCTGTTGCAGTAAGGCAATGAAAGGAACGTCTGTTGCATTAAGGCAATGAAAGGAAGGTCTGTTGCATTAAGGCAATGAAAGAAAGGTCTGTTGCTTTAAGGCAATGAAAGGAAGGTCTGTTGCATTAAGGCAATGAAAGGAAGGCCTGTTGCTTTAAGGCAATGAAAGGAAGGTCTGTTGCAGTAAGTCAGTGAAAGGAAGGTCTGTTGCATTAAGGCAATGAAAGGAAGGCCTGTTGCTTTAAGGCAATGAAAGGAAGGTCTGTTGCAGTAAGGCAATGAAAGGAAGGTCTGTTGCATTAAGGCAATGAAAGGAAGGTCTGTTGCTTTAAGGCAATGAAAGGAAGGTCTGTTGCATTAAGGCAATGAAAGGAAGGTCTGTTGCATTAAGGCAATGAAAGGAAGGTCTGTTGCTTTAAGGCAATGAAACGAAGGTCTGTTGCAGTAAGGCAATGAAAGGAAGGTCTGTTGCATTAAGGCAATGAAAGGAAGGTCTGTTGCAGTAAGGCAATGAAAGGAAGGTCTCTTGCAGTAAGGCAATGAAAGGAAGGTCTGTTGCAGTAAGGCAATGAAAGGAAGGTCTGTTGCAGTAAGGCAATGAAAGGAACGTCTGTTGCATTAAGGCAATGAAAGGAAGGCCTGTTGCTTTAAGGCAATAAAAGTAAGGTCTGTTGCAGTAAGGCAATGAAAGGATGGTCTGTTGCATTAAGGTAATGAAAGGAAGGTCTGTTGCTTTAAGGCAATGAAAGGAAGACCTGTTGCTTTAAGGCAATGAAAGGAAGGCTTGTTGCATTAAGGCAATGAAAGGAAGGTCTGTTGCAGTAAGGCAATGAAAGGAAGGTCTGTTGCATTAAGGCAATGAAGGGAAGGTCCTTTGCAGTAAGGCAATGAAAGGAAGGTCTGTTGCATTAAGGCAATGAAGGGAAGGTCTTTTGCAGTAAGGCAATGAAAGGAAGGTCTGTTGCAGTAAGGCAATGAAATGAAGGGGTGTTGCATTAAGGCAATGAAAGGAAGGCCTGTTGCTTTAAGACAATGAAAGGAAGGCCTGTTGCTTTAAGGCAATGAAAGGAAGGCCTGTTGGTTTAAGGCAATGAAAGGACGGCCTATTGTATTAAGGCAATGAAAGGAAGGTCTGTTGCAGTAAGGCAATGAAAGCAAGGTCTGTTGCATTAAGGCAATGAAGGGAAGGTCTTTTGCTGTAAGGCAATGAAAGGAAGGTCTGTTGTATTAAGGCAATGAAAGGAAAGTCTGTTGCCGCAAGGCAATGAAAGGAAGGCCTGTTGCTTTAAGGCAATGAAAGGAAGGCCTGTTGCAGTAAGGCAATTAAAGGAAGGTCTATTGCATTAAGGCAATGAAAGGAAGGCATGTTGCTTTAAGGCAATGAAAGGAAGGCCTGTTGCTTTAAGGCAATGAAAGGAAGGCCTGTTGCTTTAAGGCAATGAAAGGAAGGTCTGTTGCATTAAGGCAATGAAAGGAAGGTCTGTTGCAGTAAGGCAATGAAAGGAAGGTCTGTTGCATTAAGGCAATGAAAGGAAGGCCTGTTGCTTTAAGGCAATGAAAGGAAGGTCTGTTGCTTTAAGGCAATGAAAGAAAGGCCTGTTGCTTTAAGCCAATGAAAGGAAGGCCTGCTGCTTTAAGGCAATGAAAGGAAGTTCTGTTGCATTAAGGCAATGAAAGGAAGGTCTGTTGCTTTAAGGCAATGAAAGGAAGGTCTGTTGCTTTATGGCAATGAAAGGAAGGTCTGTTGCATTAAGGCAATGAAAGGATGGCCTGTTGCTTTAAGGCAATGAAAGGAAGGTCTGTTGCTTTAAGGCAATGAAAGAAGGTCTGTTGCAGTAAGGCAATGAAAGAAAGGTCTGTTGCTTTAAGGCAATGAAAGGAAGGTGTCTTGCAATAAGGCAATGAAAGGAAGGCCTGTTGCAGTAAGGCAATGAAAGGAAGGTCTGTTGCAGTAAGGCAATGAAAGGAAGGTCTGTTGCATTAAGGCAATGAAAGAAAGGTCTGTTGCATTAAGGCAATGAAAGGAAGGCCTGTTGCTTTAAGGCAATGAAAGGAAGGTCTGTTGCATTAAGGCAATGAAAGGAAGGCCTGTTGCTTTAAGGCAATGAAAGGAAGGTCTGTTGCAGTAAGGCAATGAAAGGAAGGTCTCTTGCATTTAGGCAATGAAAGGAAGGTCTGTTGCAGTAAGGCAATGAAAGGAAGGTCTGTTGCTTTAAGGCAATGAAAGGAAGGTCTGTTGCAGTAAGGCAATGAAAGGAAGGTCTGTTGCTTTAAGGCAATGAAAGGAAGGTCTGTTGCAGTAAGGCAATGAAAGGAAGGTCTGTTGCATTAAGGCAATGAAAGGAAGGTCTGTTGCATTAAGGCAATGAAAGGAAGGTCTGTTGCATTAAGGCAATGAAAGGAAGGTCTGTTGCAGTAAGGCAATGAAAGGAAGGCCTGTTGCTTTAAGGCAATGAAAGGAACGTCTGTTGCATTAAGGCAATGAAAGGAAGGCCTGTTGCTTTAAGGCAATAAAAGGAAGGTCTGTTGCAGTAAGGCAATGAAAGGAAGGCCTGTTGCATTAAGGCAATGAAAGGAAGGCCTGTTGCTTTAAGGCAATGAAAGGGAGGCCTGTTGCTTTAAGGCAATGAAAGGAAGGTCTGTTGCTTTAAGGCAATGAAAGGAAGGTCTGTTGCTTTAAGGGAATGAAATGAAGGTCTGTTGCAGTAAGGCAATGAAGGGAAGGTCTTTTGCAGTAATGCAATGAAAGGAAGGTCTGTTGCATTAAGGCAATGAAAGGAAGGTCTGTTGCTTTAAGGCAATGAAAGGAAGGCCTGTTGCTTTAAGGCAATGAAAAGAAGGCCTGTTGCTTTAAGGCAATGAAAGGAAGGCCTGTTGCATTAAGGCAATGAAAGGAAGGGCTGTTGCTTTAATGCAATGAAAGGAAGTCCTGTTGCTTTAAGTAAATGAAAGGGTGGTCTGGTGCATGAAGGCAATGAAAGGAAGGCCTGCAGCTTTAAGGCAATGAAAGGAAGGCCTGCTGCTTTAAAGCAATGAAATTAAGGTCTGTTGCATTAAGGCAATGAAAGGAAGGCCTGCTGCTTTATGGCAATGAAAGGAAGGTCTGTTGCATTAGGGCAATGAAAGAAAGGTCTGTTGCAGTAAGGCAATGAAAGGAAGGTCTGTTGCATTAAGGTAATGAAATGAAGGTCTGTTGCAGTAAGGCAGTGAAAGGATGGTCTGTTGCAGTAAGGCAATGAAAGGAGGGCCTCTTGCTTTAAGGCAATGAAAGGAAGGTCTGTTGTATTAGGGCAATGAAAGGAAGGCCTGTTGCTTTAAGGCAATAAAAGGAAGGTCTGTTGCAGTAAGGCAATGAAAGGATGGTCTGTTGCATTAAGGCAATGAAAGGAAGGCCTGTTGCTTTAAGGCAATGAAAGGAAGGCCTGTTGCATTAAGGCAATGAAAGGAAGGCCTGTTGCTTTAAGACAATGAAAGGGAGGCCTGTTGCTTTAAGGCAATGAAAGGAAGGACTGTTGCTTTAAGGCAATGAAAGGAAGGTCTGTTGCTTTAAGGCAATGAAATGAAGGTCTGTTGCAGTAAGGCAATGAAAGGAAGGTCTGTTGCAGTAAGGCAATGAAAGGAAGGTCTGTTGCATTAAGGCAATGAAAGGAAGGTCTGTTGCTTTAAGGCAATGAAAGGAAGGCCTATTGCTTAAAGGCAATGAAAGGAAGGCCTGTTGCTTTAAGGCAATGTAAGGAAGGCCTGTTGCATTAAGGCAATGAAAGGAAGGTCTGTTGTAGTAAGACAATGAAAGGAAGGTCTGTTGCATTAAGGCAATGAAAGGAAGGTCTGTTGCAGTAAGGCAATGAAAGGAAGGTCTGTTGCATTAAGGCAAATTAAAGGAAGGTCTGTTGCAGTAAGGCAATGAAAGGAAGACCTGTTGCTTTAAGGCAATGAAAGGAAGGCCTGTTGCAGTAGGGCAATGAAAGGAAGGTCTGTTGCATTAAGGCAATGAAAGGAAGGCCTGTTGCTTTAAGGCAATGAAATGAAGGCCTGTTGCTTTAAGGCAATGAAAGGAAGGCCTGTTGCTTTAAGGCAATGAAAGGAAGGTCTGTTGCATTAAGGCAATGAAAGGAAGGTTTGTTGCAGTAAGGCAATGAAAGGAAGGTCTGTTACATTAAGGCAATGAAAGGAAGGCCTGTTGTTTTAAGGCAATGAAATAAAGGCCTGTTGCTTTAAGCCAATGAAAGGAAGGCCCGCTGCTTTAAGGCAATGAAAGGAAGTTCTGTTGCATTAAGGCAATGAAAGGAAGGTCTGTTGCAGTAAGGCAATGAAAGGAAGGTCTGTTGCTTTAAGGCAATGAAATGAAGGTCTGTTGCAGTAAGGCAATGAAAGGAAGGCCTGTTGCTTTAAGGCTATGAAAGAAGGTCTGTTGCTTTAAGGCAATGAAAGAAGGTCTGTTGCAGTAAGGCAATGAAAGAAAAGTCTGTTGCTTTAAGGCAATGAAAGGAAGGTCTGTTGCAGTAAGGCAATGAAAGGAAGGCCTGTTGCTTTAAGGCAATGAAAGGAAGGTCTCTTGCAGTAAGGCAATGAAAGGAAGGTCTGTTGCATTAAGGGAATGAAATGAAGGTCTGTTGCATTAAGGCAATGAAAGGAAGATCTGTTGCATTAAGGCAATGAAAGGCAGGTCTGTTGCTTTAAGGCAATGAAAGGAAGGCCTGTTGCTTTAAGGCAATGAAAGGAAGGCCTGTTGGTTTAAGGCAATGAAAGGAAGGCCTGTTGCATTAAGGCAATGAAAGGAAGGTCTGTTGCAGTAAGGCAATGAAAGGAAGGTCTGTTGCATTAAGGCAATGAAAGGAAGGTCTGTTGCAGTAAGGCAATGAAAGGAAGGTATGTTGCATTAAGGCAATGAAAGGAAGGTCTGTTGCATTAAGGCAATGAAAGGAAAGTCTGTTGCAGTAAGGCAATGAAAGGAAGGTCTGTTGCAGTAAGGCAATGAAAGGAAGGCCTGTTGCTTTAAGGCAATGAAAGGAAGGCCTGTTGCTTTAAGGCAATGAAAGGAAGGTCTGGTGCTTTAAGGCAATGAAAGGAAGGTCTGTTGCATTAAGGCAATGAAAGGAAGGTCTGTTGCATTAAGGCAATGAAAGGAAGGTCTGTTGCATTAACGCAATGAAAGGAAGGCCTGTTGCTTTAAGGCAATGAAAGGAAGGCCTGTTGCTTTAAGGCAATGAAAGGAAGGCCTGCTGCTTTAAGGCAATGAAAGGAAGTTCTGTTGCATTAAGGCAATGAAAGTGTCTGTTGCAGTAAGGCAATGAAAGGAAGGTCTGTTGCTTTATGGCAATGAAAGGAAGGTCTGTTGCATTAAGGCAATGAAAGGATGGCCTGTTGCTTTAAGGCAATGAAAGGAAGGTCTGTTGCTTTAAGGCAATGAAAGAAGGTTTGTTGCAGTAAGGCAATGAAAGAAAGGTCTGTTGCTTTAAGGCAATGAAAGGAAGGTCTCTTGCTGTAAGGCAATGAAAGGAAGGCCTGTTGCAGTAAGGCAATGAAAGGAAGGTCTGTTGCAGTAAGGCAATGAAAGGAAGGTCTGTTGCATTAAGGCAATGAAAGGAAGGTTTGTTGCATTAAGGCAATGAAAGAAAGGTCTGTTGCTTTAAGGCAATGAAAGGAAGGTATGTTGCATTAAGGTAATGAAAGGAAGGTCTGTTGCTTTAAGGCAATGAAAGGAAGGTCTGTTGCAGTAAGGCAATGAAAGGAAGGTCTGTTGCATTAAGGCAATGAAAGGAAGGTCTGTTTCTTTAAGGCAATGAAAGGAAGGTCTGTTGCATTAAGGCAATGAAAGGAAGGTCTGTTGCATTAGGGCAATGAAAGGAAGGTCTGTTGCTTTAAGGCAATGAAAGGAAGGTCTGTTGCAGTAAGGCAATGAAAGGAACGTCTGTTGCATTAAGGCAATGAAAGGAAGGTCTGTTGCAGTAAGGCAATAAAAGGAAGGTCTGTTGCATTAAGGCAATGAAAGGAAGGTCTGTTGCAGTAAGGCAATGAAAGGAAGGCCTGTTGCTTTAAGTCAATGAAAGTAACGTCTGTTGCATTAAGGCAATGAAAGGTAGGCAACTTGCTTTAAGGCAATAAAAGGAAGGTCTGTTGCAGTAAGGCAATGAAAGGATGATCTGTTACATTAAGGTAATGAAAGGAAGGCCTGTTGCTTTAAGGCAATGAAAGGAAGGCCTGTTGCTTTAAGGCAATGAAAGGAAGGCCTGTTGCTTTAAGGCAATGAAAGGGAGGCCTGTTGCTTTAAGGCAATGAAAGGAAGGCCTGTTGCTTTAAGGCAATGAAAGGAAGGTCAGTTGCTTTAAGGGAATGAAATGAAGGTCTGTTGCAGTAAGGCAATGAAGGGAAGGTCTGTTGCAGTAATGCAATGAAAGGAAGGTCTGTTGCATTAAGGCAATGAAAGGAAGGCCTGTTGCTTTAAGGCAATGAAAGGAAGGCCTGTTGCTTTAAGGCAATGAAAATAAGGCCTGTTGCTTTAAGGCAATGAAAGGAAGGCCTGTTGCATTAAGGCAATGAAAGGAAGGGCTGTTGCTTTAATGCAATGAAAGGAAGGCCTGTTGCTTTAAGTAAATGAAAGGGTGGTCTGGTTCATTAAGGCAATGAAAGGAAAGCCTTCTGCTTTAAGGCAATGAAAGGAAGGCCTGTTGCTTTAAAGCAATGAAATTAAGGTCTGTTGCATTAAGGCAATGAAAGGAAGGCCTGCTGCTTTAAGGCAATGAAAGGAAGGTCTGTTGCATTAAGGCAATGAAAGGAAGGTCTGTTGCAGTAAGGCAATGAAAGGAAGGTCTGTTGCATTAAGGCAATGAAATGAAGGTCTGTTGCAGTAAGGCAGTGAAAGGATGGTCTGTTGCAGTAAGGCAATGAAAGGTGGGCCTGTTGCTTTAAGGCAATGAAAGGAAGGTCTGTTGTATTAAGGCAATGAAAGGAAGGCCTGTTGCTTTAAGGCAATAAAAGGAAGGTCTGTTGCAGTAAGGCAATTAAAGGATGGTCTGTTGCATTAAGGCAATGAAAGGAAGGCCTGTTGCTTTAAGGCAATGAAAGGAAGGTCTGTTAGAGTAAGGCAATGAAAGGGACGCCTGATGCTTTAAGGCAATGAAAGGAAGGCCTGCTGCTTTAAGGCAATGAAAGGAAGGCCTGTTGCTTTAAGGCAATGAAAGGAAGGTCTGAGCTTTAAGGCAATGAAAGGAAGGCCTGTTGCTTTAAGGCAATGAAAGGAAGGCCTGTTGCTTTAAGGCAATGAAAGGAGGCTCTGTTGCAATAAGGCAATGAAAGGAAGGCCTGCTGCTTTAAGGCAATGAAAGGAAGGCCTGTTGCAGTAGGGCAATGAAAGGAAGGTCTGTTGCAGTAAGGCAATGAAAGGAAGGCCTGCTGCTTTAAGGCAATGAAAGGAAGGCCTGTTGCTTTAAGGCAATGAAAGGAAGGTCTGTTGCTTTAAGGCAATGAAAGAAAGGCCTGTTGCTTTAAGGCAATGAAAGGAAGGTCTGTTGCAGTAAGGCAATGAAAGGAAGGTCTGTTGCTTTAAGGCAATGAAAGGAAGGCCTGTTGTTTTAAGGCAATGAAAGGAAGGCCTGTTGCTTTAAGGCAATGAAAGGAAGGTCTGTTGCATTAAGGCAATGAAAGGAAGGCCTGTTGCTTTAAGGCAATGAAATGAAGGTCTGTTGCACTAAGGCAATGAAAGGAAGGCCTGCTGCTTTAAGGCAATGAAAGGAAGGCCTGCTGCTTTAAAGCAATGAAATTAAGGTCTGTTTCATTAAGGCAATGAAAGGAAGGCCTGTTGCTTTAAGGCAATGAAAGAAAGGCCTGTTGCTTTAAGGCAATGAAAGGAAGGTCTGTTGCAGTAAGGCAATGAAAGGAAGGCCTGTTGCTTTAAGGCAATGAAAGGAAGGCCTGTTGCTTTAAGGCAATGAAAGGAAGGCCTGTTGCTTTAAGGCAATGAAAGGAAGGTCTGTTGCATTAAGGCAATGAAAGGAAGGTCTGTTGCTTGAAGGCAATGAAAGGAAGGTGTGTTGCAGTAAGGCAATGAAAAGAAGGCCTGTTGCTTTAAGGCAATGAAAGGAAGGTCTGTTGCAGTAAGGCAATGAAAGGAGGCTCTGTTGCAGTAAGGCAATGAAAGGAAGGTCTGTTGCATTAAGGCAATGAAAGGAAGGTCTGTTGCAGTAAGGCAATGAAAGGAAGGCCTGTTGCTATAAGGCAATGAAAGGAAGGCCTGTTGCAGTAAGGCAATGAAAGGAAGGTCTGTTGCATTAAGGCAATGAAAGGAAGGCCTGTTGCTTTAAGGCAATGAAAGAAAGGCCTGTTGCTTTAAGATAATGAAAGGAAGGTCTGTTGCTTTAAGGCAATGAAAGGAAGGTCTGTTGCATTAAGGCAATGAAAGGAAGGTCTTTTGCAGTAAGGCAATGAAAGGAAGGTCTGTTGCATTAAGGTAATGAAAGGAAGGCCTGTTGCTTTAAGGCAATGAAAGGAAGGCCTGTTGCTTTAAGCCAATGAAAGGAAGGCCCGCTGCTTTAAGGCAATGAAAGGAAGGTCTGTTGCATTAAGGCAATGAAAGAAAGGTCTGTTGCAGTAAGGCAATGAAAGGAAGGTCTGTTGCTTTAAGGCAATGAATGGAAGGTCTGTTGCAGTAAGGCAATGAAAGGAAGGCCCGCTGCTTTAAGGCAATGAAAGGAAGGTCTGTTGCTTTAAGGCAATGAAAGGTCTGTTGCATTAAGGCAATGAAAGAAAGGTCTGTTGCTTTAAGGCAATGAAAAGAAGGTCTGTTGCATTAAGGCAATGAAAGGAAGGCCTGTTGCTTTAAGGCAATGAAAGGAAGGTCTGTTGCAGTAAGGCAATGAAAGGAAGGTCTGTTACATTAAAGCAATAAAAGGAAGGTCTGTTGCATTAAGGCAATGAATGGAAGGTCTGTTGCTTTAAGGCAATGAAAGGAAGGTCTGTTGCATTACGGCAATGAAAGGAAGGTCTGTTGCTTTAAGGCAATGAAAGGAAGGTCTGTTGCATTAAGGCAATGAAAGGAAGGTCTGTTGCATTAAGGCAATGAAAGGAAGGCCTGTTGCTTTAAGGCAATAAAAGGAAGGTCTGTTGCAGGAAGGCAATGAAAGGAGGGTCTGTTGCATTAAGGCAATGAAAGGAAGGTCTGTTGCTTTAAGGCAATGAAAGGAAGGTCTGTTGCATTAAGGCAATGAAAGGAAGGTCTGTTGCATTAAGGCAATGAAAGGAAGGTCAGTTGCTTTAAGGCAATGAAAGGAAGGTCTGTTGCATTAAGGCAATGAAAGGAAGGTCTGTTGCATTAAGGCAATGAAAGGAAGGTCTGTTGCAGTAAGGCAATGAAAGGAAGGCCTGTTGCTTTAAGGCAATGAAAGGAAGGTCTGTTGCATTAAGGCAATGAAAGGAAGGCCTGTTGCTTTAAGGCAATAAAAGGAAGGTCTGTTGCAGGAAGGCAATGAAAGGAGGGTCTGTTGCATTAAGGCAATGAAAGGAAGGTCTGTTGCTTTAAGACAATGAAAGGAAGGCCTGTTGCTTTAAGGCAATGAAAGGAAGGCCTGTTGCTTTAAGGCAATGAAAGGAAGGCCTGTTGCTTTAAGGCTATGAAAGGAAGGCCTGTTGCTTTAAGGCAATGAAAGGAAGGTCTGTTGCTTTAAGGCAATGAAAGGAAGGTCTGTTGCAGTAAGGCAATGAAAGGAAGGTCTGTTGCAGTAAGGCAATGAAAGGAAGGGGTGTTGCATTAAGGCAATGAAAGGAAGGCATGTTGCTTTAAGGCAATGAAAGGAAGGCCTGTTGCTTTAAGGCAATGAAAGGAAGGCCTGTTGCTTTAAGGCAATGAAAGGAAGGCCTGTTGCATTAAGGCAATGAAAGGAAGGTCTGTTGCAGTAAGGCAATGAAAGGAAGGTCTGTTGCATTAAGGCAATGAAAGAAGGTCTGTTGCAGTAAGGCAATGAAATGAAGGGGTGTTGCATTAAGGCAATGAAAGGAAGGTCTGTTGCAGTAAGGCAATGAAAGGAAGGCCTGTTGCTTTAAGGCAATGAAAGGAAGGCCTGTTGCAGTAAGGCAATGAAAGGAAGGTCTATTGCATTAAGGCAATGAAAGGAAGGCCTGTTGCTTTAAGGCAATGAAAGGAAGGCCTGTTGCTTTAAGGCAATGAAAGGAAGGCCTGTTGCTTTAAGGCAATGAAAGGAAGGACTGTTGCAGTAAGGCAATGAAAGGAAGGTCTGTTGCATTAAGGCAATGAAAGGAAGGTCTGTTGTATTAAGGCAATGAAAGGAAGGTCTTTTGCAGTAAGGCAATGAAAGGAAGGCCTGTTGCTTTAAGGCAATGAAAGGAAGGTCTGTTGCATTAAGGCAATGAAAGGAAGGCCTGTTGCTTTAAGGCAATAAAAGGAAGGTCTGTTGCAGTAAGGCAATGAAAGGAGGGTCTGTTGCATTAAGGCAATGAAAGGAAGGCCTGTTGCTTTAAAACAATGAAAGGAAGGCCTGTTGCAGTAAGGCAATGAAAGGAAGGCCTGTTGCTTTAAGGCAATGAAAGAAAGGCCTGTTGCTTTAAGATAATGATAGGAAGGCCTGTTGCTTTAAGGCAATGAAAGGAAGGTCTGTTGCATTAAGGCAATGAAAGGAAGGTCTTTTGCAGTAAGGCAATGAAAGGAAGGTCTGTTGCATTAAGGCAATGAAAGAAAGGCCTGTTGCTTTAAGGCAATGAAAGGAAGGCCTGTTGCTTTAAGCCAATGAAAGGAAGGCCCGCTGCTTTAAGGCAATGAAAGGAAGGTCTGTTGCATTAAGGCAATGAAAGGAAGGTCTGTTGCAGTAAGTCAATGAAAGGAAGGTCTGTTGCTTTAAGGCAATGAATGGAAGGTCTGTTGCAGTAAGGCAATGAAAGGAAGGTCTGTTGCTTTAAGGCAATGAAAGGAAGGTCTGTTGCTTTAAGGCAATGAAAGGTCTGTTGCAGTAAGGCAATGAAAGAAAGGTCTGTTGCTTTAAGGCAATGAAAGGAAGGTCTGTTGCATTAAGGCAATGAAAGGAAGGCCTGTTGCTTTAAGGCAATGAAAGGAAGGTCTGTTTCAGTAAGGCAATGAAAGGAAGGTCTGTTGCACTAAAGCAATGAAAGGAAGGTCTGTTGCATTAAGGCAATGAAAGGAAGGTCTGTTGCTTTAAGGCAATGAAAGGAAGGTCTGTTGCATTAAGGCAATGAAAGGAATGTCTGTTGCATTAAGGCAATGAATGGAAGGTCTGTTGCAGTAAGGCAATGAAAGGAAGGTCTGTTGCATTAAGGCAATGAAAGGAAGGTCTGTTGCTTTAATGCAATGAAAGGAAGGTCTGTTGCATTAAGGCAATGAAAGGAAGGTCTGTTGCATTAAGGCAATGAAAGGAAGGTCTGTTGCTTTAAGGCAATGAAAGGAAGGTCTGTTGCAGTAAGGCAATGAAAGGAAGGTCTGTTGCATTAAGGCAATGAAAGGAAGGTCTGTTGCAGTAAGGCAATGAAAGGAAGGTCTGTTGCATTAAGGCAATGAAAGGAAGGTCTATTGCATTAAGGCAATGAAAGGAAGGTCTGTTGCAGTAAGGCAATGAAAGGAAGGCCTGTTGCTTTAAGGCAATGAAAGGAAGGTCTGTTGCCTTAAGGCAATGAAAGGAAAGCCTGTTGCTTTAAGGCAATAAAAGGAAGGTCTGTTGCAGTAAGGCAATGAAAGGATGGTCTGTTGCATTAAGGCAATGAAAGGAAGGCCTGTTGCTTTAAAACAATGAAAGGAAGGCCTGTTGCTTTAAGGCAATGAAAGGGAGGCCTGTTGCTTTAAGGCAATGAAAGGGAGGCCTGTTGCTTTAAGGCAATGAAAGGAAGGCCCGCTGCTTTAAGCCAATGAAAGGAAGGCCCGCTGCTTTAAGGCAATGAAAGGAAGGTCTGTTGCATTAAGGCAATGAAAGGAAGGTCTGTTGCAGTAAGGCAATGAAAGGAAGGTCTGTTGCTTTAAGTAATAAATGGAATGTCTGTTGCAGTAAGGCAATGAAAGGAAGGCCTGTTGCTTTAAGGCAATGAAAGGAAGGTCTGTTGCAGTAAGGCAATGAAAGGAAGGGGTATTGCATTAAGGCAATGAAAGGAAGGCCTGTTGCTTTAAGGCAATGAAAGGAAGGCCTGTTGCTTTAAGGCAATGAAAGGAAGGCCTGTTGCTTTAAGGCAATGAAAGGAAGGTCTGTTGCAGTAAGGCAATGAAAGGAAGGTCTGTTGCTTTAAGGCAATGAAAGGAAGGCCTGTTGTTTTAAGGCAATGAAAGGAAGGCCTGTTGCTTTAAGGCAATGAAAGGAAGGTCTGTTGCATTAAGGCAATGAAAGGAAGGCCTGTTGCTTTAAGGCAATGAAAGGAAGGTCTGTTGCACTAAGGCAATGAAAGGAAGGCCTGCTGCTTTAAGGCAATGAAAGGAAGGCCTGCTGCTTTAAAGCAATGAAATTAAGGTCTGTTTCATTAAGGCAATGAAAGGAAGGCCTGTTGCTTTAAGGCAATGAAAGGAAGGCCTGTTGCTTTAAGGCAATGAAAGGAAGGTCTGTTGCAGTAAGGTAATGAAAGGAAGGTCTGTTGCTTTAAGGCAATGAAAGGAAGGCCTGTTGCTTTAAGGCAATGAAAGGAAGGCCTGTTGCTTTAAGGCAATGAAAGGAAGGTCTGTTGCATTAAGGCAATGAAAGGAAGAACTGTTGCTTTAAGGCAATGAAAGGAAAGTGTGTTGCAGTAAGGCAATGAAAAGAAGGCCTGTTGCTTTAAGGCAATGAAAGGAAGGTCTGTTGCTTTAAGGCAATAAAAGGAAGGTCCGTTGCAGTAAGGCAATGAAAGGAGGGTCTGTTGCATTAAGGCAATGAAAGGAAGGCCTGTTGCTTTAAGACAATGAAAGGAAGGCCTGTTGCTTTAAGGCAATGAAAGGAAGGTCTGTTGCAGTAAGACAATGAAAGGAGGCTCTGTTGCGGTAAGGCAATGAAAGTAAGGTCTGTTGTATTAAGGCAATGAAAGGAAGGCCTGTTGCTTTAAGGCAATGAAAGGAAGGTCTGTTGCAGTAAGGCAATGAAAGGAGGCTCTGTTGCAGTAAGGCAATGAAAGTAAGGTCAGTTGCATTAAGGCAATGAAAGGAAGGTGTGTCGCAGTAAGGCAATGAAAGGAAGGCCTGTTGCTTTAAGGCAATGAAAGGAAGGCCTGTTGCAGTAAGGCAATGAAAGGAAGGTCTGTTGCATTAAGGCAATGAAAGGAAGGCCTGTTGCTTTAAGGCAATGAAAGAAAGGCCTGTTGCTTTAAGATAATGAAAGGAAGGCCTGTTGCTTTAAGTCAATGAAAGGAAGGTCTGTTGCATTAAGGCAATGAAAGGAAGGCCTGTTGCTTTAAGGCAATGAAAGGAAGGCCTGTTGCTTTAAGGCAATGAAAGGAAGGTCTGTTGCAGTAAGGTAATGAAAGGAAGGTCTGTTGCTTTAAGGCAATGAAAGGAAGGCCTGTTGCTTTAAGGCAATGAAAGGAAGGCCTGTTGCTTTAAGGCAATGAAAGGAAGGTCTGTTGCATTAAGGCAATGAAAGGAAGAACTGTTGCTTTAAGGCAATGAAAGGAAAGTGTGTTGCAGTAAGGCAATGAAAAGAAGGCCTGTTGCTTTAAGGCAATGAAAGGAAGGTCTGTTGCAGTAAGGCAATGAAAGGAGGCTCTGTTGCAGTAAGGCAATGAAAGTAAGGTCAGTTGCATTAAGGCAATGAAAGGAAGGTGTGTTGCAGTAAGGCAATGAAAGGAAGGCCTGTTGCTTTAAGGCAATGAAAGGAAGGTCTGTTGCATTAAGGCAATGAAAGGAAGGCCTGTTGCTTTAAGGCAGTGGTTCCCAACCCTGGGGTCGCGACCCCAAATGGGGTCGCCAAGCGTTTTTCCTGGGGTCGCCAAGTCCTCGAACTTAAAACAGTCAATTTTTAATTCTAGGATATACAATCACATATTAGTTGAGGGATAGTTGCGAATTTTTGCTTGTGTATTATATAATTATTCAAATGTAGTAGTCCTGACTGCCAATGCTGTATCAAACTTGTCTATAGCTACTGGAGGCTACAGCCAGACAACGTATTATAATAAAAAAATCTAAGCCATTTAGTTGATCTCTTAGTAAAGATTAGTAAAGAAAAATATACAAACGCAATTGTGGATCTTTACTTTTCTATTTGTGTATATTTCCATTTATATATAAGTGGTTGTTTTGATTAATATCAGGCTTTAAAATTCACAATGCTGTAGTTCTAATAAAATTCAATTATGTTACTTTTGTCTTTCACAACCTTACAGTATCTCTCTTACACATACTCATAATAGTTGTCGTTCCTTACTTTTATAGCCGACAACTAGTAATATATAGTTTTAATAACACATAGATATGCAACTAAATTATTGGGGTCGCAGTCCTATCTTGAAAAACATAATTGGGGTCACCTGAAAAAAAGGTTGGGAACCACTGCTTTAAGGCAATGAAAGGAAGGTCTGTTGCACTAAGGCAATGAAAGGAAGGCCTGCTGCTTTAAGGCAATGAAAGGAAGGCCTGCTGCTTTAAAGCAATGAAATTAAGGTCTGTTTCATTAAGGCAATGAAAGGAAGGCCTGTTGCTTTAAGGCAATGAAAGGAAGGCCTGTTGCTTTAAGGCAATGAAAGGAAGGTCTGTTGCAGTAAGGTAATGAAAGGAAGGTCTGTTGCTTTAAGGCAATGAAAGGAAGGCCTGTTGCTTTAAGGCAATGAAAGGAAGGCCTGTTGCTTTAAGGCAATGAAAGGAAGGTCTGTTGCATTAAGGCAATGAAAGGAAGAACTGTTGCTTTAAGGCAATGAAAGGAAAGTGTGTTGCAGTAAGGCAATGAAAAGAAGGCCTGTTGCTTTAAGGCAATGAAAGGAAGGTCTGTTGCTTTAAGGCAATAAAAGGAAGGTCCGTTGCAGTAAGGCAATGAAAGGAGGGTCTGTTGCATTAAGGCAATGAAAGGAAGGCCTGTTGCTTTAAGACAATGAAAGGAAGGCCTGTTGCTTTAAGGCAATGAAAGGAAGGTCTGTTGCAGTAAGACAATGAAAGGAGGCTCTGTTGCGGTAAGGCAATGAAAGTAAGGTCTGTTGTATTAAGGCAATGAAAGGAAGGCCTGTTGCTTTACGGCAATGAAAGGAAGGTCTGTTGCAGTAAGGCAATGAAAGGAGGCTCTGTTGCAGTAAGGCAATGAAAGTATGGTCAGTTGCATTAAGGCAATGAAAGGAAGGTGTGTTGCAGTAAGGCAATGAAAGGAAGGCCTGTTGCTTTAAGGCAATGAAAGGAAGGCCTGTTGCAGTAAGGCAATGAAAGGAAGGTCTGTTGCATTAAGGCAATGAAAGGAAGGCCTGTTGCTTTAAGGCAATGAAAGAAAGGCCTGTTGCTTTAAGATAATGAAAGGAAGGCCTGTTGCTTTAAGGCAATGAAAGGAAGGTCTGTTGCATTAAGGCAATGAAAGGAAGGTCTTTTGCAGTAAGGCAATGAAAGGAAGGTCTGTTGCATTAAGGCAATGAAAGGAAGGCCTGTTGCTTTAAGGCAATGAAAGGAAGGTCTGTTGCTTTAAGCCAATGAAAGGAAGGCCCGCTGCTTTAAGGCAATGAAAGGAAGGTCTGTTGCATTAAGGCAATGAAAGGAAGGTCTGTTGCAGTAAGGCAATGAAAGGAAGGTCTGTTGCTTTAAGGCAATGAAAGGAAGGTCTGTTGCAGTAAGGCAATGAAAGGAAGGCCTGTTGCTTTAAGGCAATGAAAGGAAGGTCTGTTGCTTTAAGGCAATGAAATGTCTGTTGCAGTAAGGCAATGAAAGAAAGGTCTGTTGCTTTAAGGCAATGAAAGGAAGGTCTGTTGCATTAAGGCAATGAAAGGAAGGCCTGTTGCTTTAAGGCAATGAAAGGAAGGTCTGTTGCAGTAAGGCAATGAAAGGAAGGTCTGTTGCATTAAAGCAATGAAAGGAAGGTCTGTTGCATTAAGGCAATAAAAGGAAGGTCTGTTGCTTTAAGGCAATGAAAGGAAGGTCTGTTGCATTAAGGCAATGAAATGAAGGTGTGTTGCTTTAAGGCATTGAAAGGAAGGTCTGTTGCAGTAAGGCAATGAAAGGAAGGTCTGTTGCATTAAGGCAATGAAAGGAAGGTCTGGTGCTTTAAGGCAATGAAAGGAAGGTCTGTTGCATTAAGGCAATGAAAGGAAGGTCTGTTAATTAAGGCAATGAAAGGAAGGTCTGTTGCTTTAAGTTAATGAAAGGAAGGTCTGTTGCAGTACGGCAATGAAAGGAAGGTCTGTTGCATTAAGGCAATGAAAGGAAGGTCTGTTGCATTAAGGCAATGAAAGAATTGTCTGTTGCATTAAGGCAATGAAAGGAAGGTCTGTTGCATTAAGGCAATGAAAGGAAGGTCTGTTGCAGTAAGGCAATGAAAGGAAGGCCTGTTGCTTTAAGGCAATGAAAGGAAGGTCTGTTGCATTAAGGCAATGAAAGGAAGGCCTGTTGCAGTAAGGCAATGAAAGGAAGGTCTGTTGCTTTAAGGCAATGAAAGGAAGGCCTGTTGCTTTAAGGCAATGAAAGGAAGGTCTGTTGCAGTAAGGCAATAAAAGGAAGGTCTGTTGCTTTAAGGCAATGAAAGGAAGGCCTGTTGTTTTAAGGCAATGAAAGGAAGGCCTGTAGCTTTAAGGCAATGAAAGGAAGGTCTGTTGCATTAAGGCAATGAAAGGAAGGCCTGTTGCTTTAAGGCAATGAAAGGAAGGTCTGTTGCACTAAGGCAATGAAAGGAAGGCCTGCTGCTTTACGGCAATGAAAGGAAGGCCTGCTGCTTTAAAGCAATGAAATTAAGGTCTGTTTCATTAAGGCAATAAAAGGAAGGCCTGTTGCTTTAAGGCAATGAAAGGAAGGCCTGTTGCTTTAAGGCAATGAAAGGAAGGTCTGTTGCAGTAAGGCAATGAAAGGAAGGCCTGTTGCTTTAAGGCAATGAAAGGAAGGCCTGTTGCTTTAAGGCAATGAAAGGAAGGCCTATTGCTTTAAGGCAATGAAAGGAAGGTCTGTTGCATTAAGGCAATGAAAGGAAGGTCTGTTGCTTTAAGGCAATGAAAGGAAGGTCTGTTGCAGTAAGGCAATGAAAAGAAGGCCTGTTGCTTTAAGGCAATGAAAGGAAGGATTGTTGCAGTAAGGCAATGATAGGAGGCTCTGTTGCAGTAAGGCAATGAAAGGAAGGTCTGTTGCATTAAGGCAATGAAAGGAAGGTCTGTTGCAGTAAGGCAATGAAAGGAAGGCCTGTTGCTTTAAGGTAACGAAAGGAAGGTCTGTTGCATTAAGGCAATGAAAGGAAGGTCTGTTGCATTAAGGCAATGAAAGAAGGCCTGTTGCTTTAAGGCAATGAAAGAAAGGCCTGTTTGCTTAAGGCAATAAAAGGAAGGCCTGTTGCTTTAAGGCAATGAAAGGAAGGTCTGTTGCATTGAGGCAATGAAAGGAAGGTCTTTTGCAGTAAAGCAATGAAAGGAAGGTCTGTTGCATTAAGGCAATGAAAGGAAGGCCTGTTGCTTTAAGCCAATGAAAGGAAGGCCCGCTGCTTTAAGGCGATGAAAGGAAGGTCTGTTGCATTAAGGCACTGAAAAGAAGGTCTGTTGCAGCAAGGCAATAAAAGGAAGGTCTGTTGCTTTAAGGCAATGAATGGAAGGTCTGTTGCAGTAAGGCAATGAAAGGAAGGCCCGCTGCTTTAAGGCAATGAAAGGAAGGTCTGTTGCTTTAAGGCAATGAAAGGTCTGTTGCAGTAAGGCAATGAAAGAAAGGTCTGTTGCTTTAAGGCAATGAAAGGAAGGTCTGTTGCATTAAGGCAATGAAAGGAAGGCCTGTTGCTTTAAGGCAATGAAAGGAAGGTCTGTTGCATTAAGGCAATGAAAGGAAGGCCTGTTGCTTTAAGGCAATGAAAGGAAGGCCTATTGCTTTAAGGCAATGAAAGAAAGGCCTGTTGCTTTAAGGCAATGAAAGGAAGGCCTGTTGCATTAAGGCAATGAAAGGAAGGTCTGTTGCAGTAAGGCAATGAAAGGAAGGTCTGTTGTATTAAGGCAATGAAAGGAAGGTCTGTTGCAGTAAGGCAATGAAAGGAAGGTCTGTTGCATTAAGGCAAATTAAAGGAAGGTCTGTTGCAGTAAGGCAATGAAAGGAAGACCTGTTGCTTTAAGGCAATGAAAGGAAGGTCTGTTGCAGTAAGGCAATGAAAGGAAGGTCTGTTGCATTAAGGCAATGAAAGGAAGGCCTGTTGCTTTAAGGCAATGAAAGGAAAACCTGTTGCTTTAAGGCAATGAAAGGAAGGTCTGTTGCTTTAAGGCAATGAAAGAAGGTCTGTTGCAGTAAGGCAATGAAAGAAAGGTCTGTTGCTTTAAGGCAATGAAAGGAAGGTCTTTTGCAGTAAGGCAATGAAAGGAAGGCCTGGTGCAGTAAGGCAATAAAAAGGAAGGTCTGTTGCAGTAAGGCAATGAAAGGAAGGTCTGTTGCATTAAGGCAATGAAAGGAATGTCTGTTGCATTAAGGCAATGAAAGAAAGGTCTGTTGCTTTAAGGCAATGAAAGGAAGGTCTGTTGCATTAAGGCAATGAAAGGAAGGCCTGTTGCTTTAAGGCAATGAAAGGAAGGTCTGTTGCAGTAAGGCAGTGAAAGGAAGGTCTGTTGCATTAAGGCAATGAAAGGAAGGTCTGTTGCTTTAAGGCAATGAAAGGAAGGTCTGTTGCATTAAGGCAATGAAAGGAAGGTCTGTTGCATTAAGGCAATGAAAGGAAGGTCTGTTGCTTTAAGGCAATGAAAGAAAGGTCTGTTGCAGTAAGGCAATGAAAGGAAGGTCTGTTGCATTAAGGCAATGAAAGGAAGGTCTGTTGCAGTAAGGCAATGAAAGGAAGGCCTGTTGCATTAAGGCAATGAAAGGAAGGTCTGTTGCAGTAAGGCAATGAAAGGAAGGTCTGTTGCAGTAAGGCAATGAAAGGAAGGTCTGTTGCATTAAGGCAATGAAAGGAAGGCCTGTTGCTTTAAGGCAATAAAAGGAAAGTCTGTTGCAGTAAGGCAATGAAAGGATGGTCTGTTGCATTAAGGCAATGAAAGGAAGGTCTGTTGCTTTAAGGCAATGAAAGGAAGGCCTGTTGCTTTAAGGCAATGAAAGGAAGGCCTGTTGCATTAAGGCAATGAAAGGAAGGTCTGTTGCAGTAAGGCAATGAAAGGAAGGTCTGTTGCATTAAGGCAATGAAAGGAAGGTCTTTTGCAGTAAGGCAATGAAAGGAAGGTCTGTTGCATTAAGGCAATGAAGGGAAGGTCTTTTGCAGTAAGGCAATGAAAGGAAGGTCTGTTGCAGTAAGGCAATGAAATGAAGGGGTGTTGCATTAAGGCAATGAAAGGAAGGCCTGTTGCTTTAAGACAATGAAAGGAAGGCCTGTTGCTTTAAGGAAATGAAAGGAAGGCCTGTTGGTTTAAGGCAATGAAAGGAAGGCCTGTTGTATTAAGGCAATGAAAGGAAGGTCTGTTGCAGTAAGGCAATGAAAGGAAGGTCTGTTGCATTAAGGCAATGAAGGGAAGGTCTTTTGCAGTAAGGCAATGAAAGGAAGGCCTGTTGCATTAAGGCAATGAAAGGAAAGTCTGTTGCAGTAAGGCAATGGAAGGAAGGCCTGTTGCTTTAAGGCAATGAAAGGAAGGCCTGTTGCAGTAAGGCAATTAAAGGAAGGTCTATTGCATTAAGGCAATGAAAGGAAGGCATGTTGCTTTAAGGCAATGAAAGGAAGGCCTGTTGCTTTAAGGCAATGAAAGGAAGGCCTGTTGCTTTAAGGCAATGAAAGGAAGGTCTGTTGCATTAAGGCAATGAAAGGAAGGTCTGTTGCAGTAAGGCAATGAAAGGAAGGTCTGTTGCTTTAAGGCAATGAAAGGAAGGCCTGTTGCTTTAAGCCAATGAAAGGAAGGCCTGCTGCTTTAAGGCAATGAAATTAAGTTCTGTTGCATTAAGGCAATGAAAGGAAGGTCTGTTGCTTTAAGGCAATGAAAGGAAGGTCTGTTGCTTTATGGCAATGAAAGGAAGGTCTGTTGCATTAAGGAAATGAAAGGATGGCCTGTTGCTTTAAGGCAATGAAAGGAAGGTCTTTTGCTTTAAGGCAATGAAAGAAGGTCTGTTGCAGTAAGGCAATGAAAGAAAGGTCTGTTGCTTTAAGGCAATGAAAGGAAGGTCTCTTGCAATAAGGCAATGAAAGGAAGGCCTGTTGCAGTAAGGCAATGAAAGGAAGGTCTGTTGCAATAAGGCAATGAAAGGAAGGTCTGTTGCATTAAGGCAATGAAAGAAAGGTCTGTTGCATTAAGGCAATGAAAGGAAGGCCTGTTGCTTTAAGGCAATGAAAGGAAGGTCTGTTGCATTAAGGCAATGAAAGGAACGCCTGTTGCTTTAAGGCAATGAAAGGAAGGTCTGTTGCAGTAAGGCAATGAAGGGAAGGTCTGTTGCATTTAGGCAATGACAGGAAGGTCTGTTGCTTTAAGGTAATGAAAGGAAGGTCTGTTGCATTAAGGCAATGAAAGGAAGGTCTGTTGCATTAAGGCAATGAAAGGATGGTCTGTTGCTTTAAGGCAATGAAAGGAAGGTCTGTTGCAGTAAGGCAATGAAAGGAAGGTCTGTTGCATTAAGGCAATGAAAGGAAGGTCTGTTGCAGTAAGGCAATAAAAGGAAGGTCTGTTGCATTAAGGCAATGAAAGGAAGGTCTGTTGCAGTAAGGCAATGAAAGGAAGGCCTGTTGCTTTAAGGCAATGAAAGGAACGTCTGTTGCATTAAGGCAATGAAAGGAAGGCCTGTTGCTTTAAGGCAATAAAAGGAAGGTCTGTTGCAGTAAGGCAATGAAAGGATGGTCTGTTGCATTAAGGCAATGAAAGGAAGGCCTGTAGCTTTAAGGCAATGAAAGGAAGGCCTGTTGCTTTAAGGCAATGAAAGGAAGGCCTGTTGCTTTAAGGCAATGAAAGGGAGGCATGTTGCTTTAAGGCAATGAAAGGAGGTCCTGTTGCTTTAAGGCAATGAAAGGAAGGTCTGTTGCTTTAAGGGAATGAAATGAAGGTCTGTTGCAGTAAGGCAATGAAGGGAAGGTCTTTTGAAGTAATGCAATGAAAGGAAGGTCTGTTGCATTAAGGCAATGAAAGGAAGGCCTGTTGCTTTAAGGCAATGAAAGGAAGGTCTGTTGCAGTAAGGCAATGAAAGGAAGGTCTGTTGTATTAAGGCAATGAAAGGAAGGTCTGTTGCAGTAAGGCAATGAAAGGAAGGTCTGTTGCATTAAGGCAAATTAAAGGAAGGTCTGTTGCAGTAAGGCAATGAAAGGAAGACCTGTTGTTTTAAGGCAATGAAAGGAAGGTCTGTTGCAGTAAGGCAATGAAAGGAAGGTCTGTTGCATTAAGGCAATGAAAGGAAGGCCTGTTGCTTTAAGGCAATGAAAGGAAAACCTGTTGCTTTAAGGCAATGAAAGGAAGGTCTGTTGCTTTAAGGCAATGAAAGAAGGTCTGTTGCAGTAAGGCAATGAAAGAAAGGTCTGTTGCTTTAAGGCAATGAAAGGAAGGTCTTTTGCAGTAAGGCAATGAAAGGAAGGCCTGGTGCAGTAAGGCAATAAAAAGGAAGGTCTGTTGCAGTAAGGCAATGAAAGGAAGGTCTGTTGCATTAAGGCAATGAAAGGAATGGCTGTTGCATTAAGGCAATGAAAGAAAGGTCTGTTGCTTTAAGGCAATGAAAGGAAGGTCTGTTGCATTAAGGCAAAGAATGGAAGGCCTGTTGCTTTAAGGCAATGAAAGGAAGGTCTGTTGCAGTAAGGCAGTGAAAGGAAGGTCTGTTGCATTAAGGCAATGAAAGGAAGGTCTGTTGCTTTAAGGCAATGAAAGGAAGGTCTGTTGCATTAAGGCAATGAAAGGAAGGTCTGTTGCATTAAGGCAATGAAAGGAAGGTCTGTTGCTTTAAGGCAATGAAACGAAGGTCTGTTGCAGTAAGGCAATGAAAGGAAGGTCTGTTGCATTAAGGCAATGAAAGGAAGGTCTGTTGCAGTAAGGCAATGAAAGGAAGGTCTGTTGCAGTAAGGCAATGAAAGGAAGGCTGTTGCAGTAAGGCAATGAAAGGAACGTCTGTTGCATTAAGGCAATGGAAGGAAGGCCTGTTGCTTTAAGGCAATAAAAGGAAGGTCTGTTGCAGTAAGGCAATGAAAGGATGGTCTGTTGCATTAAGGCAATGAAAGGAAGGTCTGTTGCTTTAAGGCAATGAAAGGAAGGCCTGTTGCTTTAAGGCAATGAAAGGAAGGCCTGTTGCATTAAGGCAATGAAAGGAAGGTCTGTTGCAGTAAGGCAATGAAAGGAAGGTCTGTTGGATTAAGGCAATGAAGGGAAGGTCTTTTGCAGTAAGGCAATGAAAGGAAGGTCTGTTGCATTAAGGCAATGAAGGGAAGGTCTTTTGCAGTAAGGCAATGAAAGGAAGGTCTGTTGCAGTAAGGCAGTGAAATGAAGGGGTGTTGCATTAAGGCAATGAAAGGAAGGCCTGTTGCTTTAAGACAATGAAAGGAAGGCCTGTTGCTTTAAGGAAATGAAAGGAAGGCCTGTTGGTTTAAGGCAATGAAAGGAAGGCCTGTTGTATTAAGGCAATGAAAGGAAGGTCTGTTGCAGTAAGGCAATGAAAGGAAGGTCTGTTGCATTAAGGCAATGAAGGGAAGGTCTTTTGCAGTAAGGCAATGAAAGGAAGGTCTGTTGCATTAAGGCAATGAAAGGAAAGTCTGTTGCAGTAAGGCAATGAAAGGAAGGCCTGTTGCTTTAAGGCAATGAAAGGAAGGCCTGTTGCAGTAAGGCAATTAAAGGAAGGTCTATTGCATTAAGGCAATGAAAGGAAGGCATGTTGCTTTAAGGCAATGAAAGGAAGGCCTGTTGCTTTAAGGCAATGAAAGGAAGGCCTGTTGCTTTAAGGCAATGAAAGGAAGGTCTGTTGCATTAAGGCAATGAAAGGAAGGTCTGTTGCAGTAAGGCAATGAAAGGAAGGTCTGTTGCTTTAAGGCAATGAAAGGAAGGCCTGTTGCTTTAAGCCAATGAAAGGAAGGCCTGCTGCTTTAAGGCAATGAAGTTAAGTTCTGTTGCATTAAGGCAATGAAAGGAAGGTCTGTTGCTTTAAGGCAATGAAAGGAAGGTCTGTTGCTTTATGGCAATGAAAGGAAGGTCTGTTGCATTAAGGCAATGAAAGGATGGCCTGTTGCTTTAAGGCGATGAAAGGAAGGTCTTTTGCTTTAAGGCAATGAAAGAAGGTCTGTTGCAGTAAGGATATGAAAGAAAGGTCTGTTGCTTTAAGGCAATGAAAGGAAGGTCTCTTGCAATAAGGCAATGAAAGGAAGGCCTGTTGCAGTAAGGCAATGAAAGGAAGGTCTGTTGCAATAAGGCAATGAAAGGAAGGTCTGTTGCATTAAGGCAATGAAAGAAAGGTCTGTTGCATTAAGGCAATGAAAGGAAGGCCTGTTGCTTTAAGGCAATGAAAGGAAGGTCTGTTGCATTAAGGCAATGAAAGGAAGGCCTGTTGCTTTAAGGCAATGAAAGGAAGGTCTGTTGCAGTAAGGCAATGAAAGGAAGGTCTGTTGCATTTAGGCAATGACAGGAAGGTCTGTTGCTTTAAGGTAATGAAAGGAAGGTCTGTTGCATTAAGGCAATGAAAGGAAGGTCTGTTGCATTAAGGCAATGAAAGGAAGGTCTGTTGCTTTAAGGCAATGAAAGGAAGGTCTGTTGCAGTAAGGCAATGAAAGGAAGGTCTGTTGCATTAAGGCAATGAAAGGAAGGTCTGTTGCAGTAAGGCAATGAAAGGAAGGTCTGTTGCATTAAGGCAATGAAAGGAAGGTCTGTTGCAGTAAGGCAATGAAAGGAAGGCCTGTTGCTTTAAGGCAATGAAAGGAACGTCTGTTGCATTAAGGCAATGAAAGGAAGGCCTGTTGCTTTAAGGCAATAAAAGGAAGGTCTGTTGCAGTAAGGCAATGAAAGGATGGTCTGTTGCATTAAGGCAATGAAAGGAAGGCCTGTTGCTTTAAGGCAATGAAAGGAAGGCCTGTTGCTTTAAGGCAATGAAAGGAAGGCCTGTTGCTTTAAGGCAATGAAAGGGAGGCATGTTGCTTTAAGGCAATGAAAGGAAGTCCTGTTGCTTTAAGGCAATGAAAGGAAGGTCTGTTGCTTTAAGGGAATGAAATGAAGGTCTATTGCAGTAAGGCAATGAAGGGAAAGTCTTTTGCAGTAATGCAATGAAAGGAAGGTCTGTTGCATTAAGGCAATGAAAGGAAGGCCTGTTGCTTTAAGGCAATGAAAGGAAGGCCTGTTGCTTTAAGGCAATGAAAAGAAGGCCTGTTGCTTTAAGGCAATGAAAGGAGGGCCTGTTGCATTAAGGCAATGAAAGGAAGGGCTGTTGCTTTAATGCAATGAAAGGAAGTCCTGTTGCTTTAAGTAAATGAAAGGGTGGTCTGGTGCATGAAGGCAATGAAAGGAAGGCCTGCTGCTTTAAGGCAATGAAAGGAAGGCCTGCTGCTTTAAAGCAATGAAATTAAGGTCTGTTGCATTAAGGCAATGAAAGGAAGGCCTGCTGCTTTAAGGCAATGAAAGGAAGGTCTGTTGCATTAAGGCAATGAAAGGAAGGTCTGTTGCAGTAAGGCAATGAAAGGAAGGTCTGTTGCATTATGGCAATGAAATGAAGGTCTGTTGCAGTAAGGCAGTGAAAGGATGGTCTGTTGCAGTAAGGCAATGAAAGAAAGGCCTGTTGCTTTAAGGCAATGAAAGGAAGGTCTGTTGTATCATGTCAATGAAAGGAAGGCCTGTTGCTTTAAGGCAATAAAAGGAAGGTCTGTTGCAGTAAGGCAATGAAAGGATGGTCTGTTGCATTAAGGCAATGAAAGGAAGGCCTGTTGCTTTAAGGCAATGAAAGGAAGCCCTGTTGCTTTAAGGCAATGAAAGGAAGGCCTGTTGCTTTAAGGCAATGAAAGGGAGGCCTGTTGCTTTAAGGCAATGAAAGGAAGGACTGTTGCTTTAAGGCAATGAAAGGAAGGTCTGTTGCTTTAAGGCAATGAAATGAAGGTCTGTTGCAGTAAGGCAATGAAAGGAAGGTCTGTTGCAGTAAGGCAATGAAAGGAAGGTCTGTTGCAATAAGGCAATGAAAGGAAGGTCTGTTGCTTTAAGGCAATGAAAGGAAGGCCTATTGCTTAAAGGCAATGAAAGGAAGGCCTGTTGTTTTAAGGCAATGTAAGGAAGGCCTGTTGCATTAAGGCAATGAAAGGAAGGCCTGTTGTAGTAAGGCAATGAAAGGAAGGTCGGTTGCATTAAGGCAATGAAAGGAAGGTCTGTTGCAGTAAGGCAATGAAAGGAAGGTCTGTTGCATTAAGGCAAATTAAAGGAAGGTCTGTTGCAGTAAGGCAATGAAAGGAAGATCTGTTGCTTGAAGGCAATGAAAGGAAGGCCTGTTGCAGTAGGGCAATGAAAGGAATGTCTGTTGCATTAAGGCAATGAAAGGAAGGCCTGTTGCTTTAAGGCAATGAAATGAAGGCCTGTTGCTTTAAGGCAATGAAAGGAAGGCCTGTTGCTTTAAGGCAATGAAAGGAAGGTCTGTTGCATTAAGGCAATGAAAGGAAGGTTTGTTGCAGTAAGGCAATGAAAGGAAGGTCTGTTACATTAAGGCAATGAAAGGAAGGCCTGTTGTTTTAAGGCAATGAAAGGAAGGCCTGTTGCTTTAAGCCAATGAAAGGAAGGCCCGCTGCTTTAAGGCAATGAACGGAAGTTCTGTTGCATTAAGGCAATGAAAGGAAGGTTTGTTGCAGTAAGGCAATGAAAGGAAGGTCTGTTGCTTTAAGGCAATGAAATGAAGGTCTGTTGCAGTAGGGCAATGAAAGGAAGGCCTGTTGCTTTAAGGCTATGAAAGAAGGTCTGTTGCTTTAAGGCAATGAAAGAAGGTCTGTTGCAGTAAGGCAATGAAAGAAAGGTCTGTTGCTTTAAGGCAATGAAAGGAAGGTCTGTTGCAGTAAGGCAATGAAAGAAAGGCCTGTTGCTTTAAGGCAATGAAAGAAAGGTCTGTTGCAGTAAGGCAATGAAAGGAAGGTCTGTTGCATTAAGGGAATGAAATGAAGGTCTGTTGCATTAAGGCGATGAAAGGAAGATCTGTTGCATTAAGGCAATGAAAGGAAGGTCTGTTGCTTTAAGGCAATGAAAGGAAGGCCTGTTGCTTTAAGGCAATGAAATTAAGGCCTGTTGGTTTAAGGCAATGAAAGGAAGGCCTGTTGCATTAAGGCAATGAAAGGAAGGTCTGTTGCAGTAAGGCAATGAAAGGAAGGTCTGTTGCATTAAGGCAATGAAAGGAAGGTCTGTTGCAGTAAGGCAATGAAAGGAAGGTCTGTTGCAGTAAGGCAATGAAAGGAAGGTCTGTTGCATTAAGGCAATGAAAGGAAAGTCTGTTGCAGTAAGGCAATAAAGGAAGGTCTGTTGCTTTAAGGCAATGAAAGGAAGGCCTGTTGCAGTAAGGCAATGAAAGGAAGGTCTATTGCATTAAGGCAATGAAAGGAAGGCCTGTTGCTTTAAGGCAATGAAAGGAAGGTCTGGTGCTTTAAGGTAATGAAAGGAAGGTCTGTTGCATTAAGGCAATAAAAGGAAGGTCTGTTGCATTAAGGCAATGAAAAGAAGGTCTGTTGCATTAACGCAATGAAAGGAAGGCCTGTTGCTTTAAGGCAATGAAAGGAAGGCCTGTTGCAGTAAGGCAATGAAAGGAAGGTCTATTGCATTAAGGCAATGAAAGGAAGGCCTGTTGCTTTAAGGCAATGAAAGGAAGGCCTGTTGCTTTAAGGCAATGAAAGGAAGGTCTGGTGCTTTAAGGCAATGAAAGGAAGGCCTGCTGCTTTAAGGCAATGAAAGGAAGTTCTGTTGCATTAAGGCAATGAAAGGAAGGTCTGTTGCAGTAAGGCAATGAAAGGAAGGTCTGTTGCTTTCTGGCAATGAAAGGAAGGTCTGTTGCATTAAGGCAATGAAAGGATGGCCTGTTGCTTTAAGGCAATGAAAGGAAGGTCTGTTGCTTTAAGGCAATGAAAGATGGTTTGTTGCAGTAAGGCAATGAAAGAAAGGTCTGTTGCTTTAAGGCAATGAAAGGAAGGTCTCTTGCTGTAAGGCAATGAAAGGAAGGCCTGTTGCAGTAAGGCAATGAAAGGAAGGTCTGTTGCAGTAAGGCAATGATAGGAAGGTCTGTTGCATTAAGGCAATGAAAGGAAGGTTTGTTGCATTAAGGCAATGAAAGAAAGGTCTGTTGCTTTAAGGCAATGAAAGGAAGGTCTGTTGCATTAAGGTAATGAAAGGAAGGCCTGTTGCTTTAAGGCAATGAAAGGAAGGTCTGTTGCAGTAAGGCAATGAAAAGAAGGTCTGTTGCATTAAGGCAATGAAATGAAGGTCTGTTGCTTTAAGGCAATGAAAGGAAGGTCTGTTGCATTAAGGTAATGAAAGGAAGGTCTGTTGCATTAAGGCAATGAAAGGAAGGTCTGTTGCTTTAAGGCAATGAAAGGAAGGTCTGTTGCAGTAAGGCAATGAAAGGAAGGTCTGTTGCAGTAAGGCAATGAAAGGAAGGTCTGTTGCAGTAAGGCAATAAAAGGAAGGTCTGTTGCACTAAGGCAATGAAAGGAAGGTCTGTTGCAGTAAGGCAATGAAAGGAAGGCCTGTTGCTTTAAGGCAATGAAAGGAACGTCTGTTGCATTAAGGCAATGAAAGGAAGGCAACTTGCTTTAAGGCAATAAAAGGAAGGTCTGTTGCAGTAAGGCAATGAAAGGATGGTCTGTTGCATTAAGGCAATGAAAGGAAGGCCTGTTGCTTTAAGGCAATGAAAGGAAGGCCTGTTGCTTTAAGGCAATGAAAGGAAGGCCTGTTGCTTTAAGGCAATGAAAGGGAGGCCTGTTGCTTTAAGGCAATGAAAGGAAGGTCTGTTGCTTTAAGGCAATGAAAGGAAGGTCAGTTGCTTTAAGGGAATGAAATGAAGGTCTGTAGCAGTAAGGCAATGAAGGGAATGTCTGTTGCAGTAATGCAATGAAAGGAAGGTCTGTTGCATTAAGGCAATGAAAGGAAGGCCTGTTGCTTTAAGGCAATGAAAGGAATGCCTGTTGCTTCAAGGCAATGAAAAGAAGGCCTGTTGCTTTAAGGCAATGAAAGGAAGGCCTGTTGCATTCAGGCAATGAAAGGAAGGGCTGTTGCTTTAATGCAATGAAAGGAAGGCCTGTTGCTTTAAGTAAATGAAAGGGTGGTCTGGTTCATTAAGGCAATGAAAGGAAGGCCTGCTGCATTAAGGCAATGAAAGGAAGGCCTGTTGCTTCAAAGCAATGAAATTTAGGTCTGTTGCATTAAGGCAATGAAAGGAAGGCCTGCTGCTTTAAGGCAATGAAAGGAAGGTCTGTTGCATTAAGGCAATGAAAGGAAGGTATGTTGCAGTAAGGCAATGAAAGGAAGGTCTGTTGCATTAAGGCAATGAAATGAAGGTCTGTTGCAGTAAGGCAGTGAAAGGATGGACAGTTGCAGTAAGGCAATGAAAGGTGGGCCTGTTGCTTTAAGGCAATGAAAGGAAGGTCTGTTGTATTAAGGCAATGAAAGGAAGGCCTGTTGCTTTAAGGCAATAAAAGGAAGGTGTGTTGCAGTATGGCAATTAAAGGATGGTCTGTTGCATTAAGGCAATGAAAGGAAGGCCTGTTGCTTTAAGGCAATGAAAGGAAGGCCTGTTGCTTTAAGGCAATGAAAGGAAGGCCTGTTGCTTTAAGGCAATGAAAGGGAGGCCTGTTGCTTTAAGGCAATGAAAGGAAGGACTGTTGCTTTAATGCAATGAAAGGAAGGTCTGTTGCTTTAAGGCAATGAAAGGAAGGTCTGTTGCAGTAAGGTAATGAAAGGAAGGTCTGTTGCTTTAAGGCAATGAAAGGAAGGTCTGTTGCATTAAGGCAATGAAAGGAAGGCCTGTTGCTTTAAGGCAATGAAAGGAAGGTCTATTGCTTTAAGGCAATGAAAGGAAGGCCTGTTGCTTTAAGGCAATGAAAGGAAGGTCTGTTGCATTAAGGCAATGAAAGGAAGGTCTGTTGCAGTAAGACAATGAAAGGAAGGTCTGTTGCATTAAAACAATGAAAGGAAGGTCTGTTGCAGTAAGGCAATGAAAGGAAGGTCTGTTGCATTAAGGTAAATTAAAGGAAGGTCTGTTGTAGTAAGGCAATGAAAGGAAGACCTGTTGCTTTAAGGCAATGAAAGGAAGGTCTGTTGCAGTAAGGCAATGAAAGTAAGGTCTGTTGCATTAAGGCAATGAAAGGAAGGCCTGTTGCTTTAAGGCAATGAAAGGAAGGCCTGTTGCTTTAAGGCAATGAAAGGAAGGCCTGTTGCTTTAAGGCAATGAAAGGAAGGTCTGTTGCATTAAGGCAATGAAAGGAAGGTCTGTTGCAGTAAGGCAATGAAAGGAAGGTCTGTTACATTAAGGCAATGAAAGGAAGGCCTGTTGCTTTAAGGCAATGAAAGGAACGCCTGTTGCTTTAAGCCAATGAAAGGAAGGCCCGCTGCTTTAAGGCAATGAAAGGAAGTTCTGTTGCATTAAGGCAATGAAAGGAAGGTCTGTTGCAGTAAGGCAATGAAAGGTAGGTCTGTTGCTTTAAGGCAATGAAATGAAGGTCTGTTACAGTAAGGCAGTGAAAGGAAGGCCTGTTGCTTTAAGGCTATGAAAGAAGGTCTGTTGCTTTAAGGCAATGAAAGAAGGTCTGTTGCTTTAAGGCAATGAAAGGAAGTTCTGTTGCATTAAGGCAATGAAAGGAAGGTCTGTTGCAGTAAGGCAATGAAAAAAAGGTCTGTTGCTTTAAGGCAATGAAAGGAAGGTCTGATGCAGTAAGGCAATGAATGGAAGGCCTGTTGCTTTAAGGCAATGAAAGGAAGGTCTGTTGCAGTAAGGCAATGAAAGGAAGGTCTGTTGCATTAAGGCAATGAAAGGAAGGTCTGTTGCTTTAAGGCAATGAAAGGAAGATCTGTTGCATTAAGGCAATGAAAGGAAGGTCTGTTGCTTTAAGGCAATGAAAGGAAGGTCTGTTGCAGTAAGGCAATGAAAGGAAGGTCTGTTGCATTAAGGCAATGAAAGGAAGGTCTGTTGCTTTAAGGCAATGAAAGGAAGGCCTGTTGCATTAAGGCAATGAAAGGAAGGTCTGTTGCATTAAGGCAATGAAAGGAAGGTCTGTTGCTTTAAGGCAATGAAAGGAAGGTCTGTTGCAGTTAGGCAATGAAAGGAAGGTCTGTTGCATTAAGGCAATGAAAGGAAGGTCTGTTGCAGTAAGGCAATGAAAGGAAGGTCTGTTGCATTAAGGCAATGAAAGGAAGGTCTGTTGCAGTAAGGCAATGAAAGGAAGGTCTTTTGCAGTAAGGCAATGAAAGGAAGGCCTGTTGCTTTAAGGCAATGAACGGAAGGTCTGTTGCATTAAGGCAATGAAAGGAAGGCCTGTTGCTTTAAGGCAATAAAAGGAAGGTCTGTTGCAGTAAGGCAATGAAAGGATGGTCTGTTGCATTAAGGCAATGAAAGGATGGCCTGTTGCTTTAAGGGAATGAAAGGAAGGCCTGTTGCTTTAAGGCAATGAAAGGAAGGCCTGTTGCTTTAAGGCAATGAAAGGGAGGCCTGTTGCTTTAAGGCAATGAAAGGAAGACCTGTTGCTTTAAGGCAATGAAAGGAAGGTCTTTTGCTTTAAGGCAATGAAATGAAGGTCTGTTGCAGTAAGATAATGAAAGGAAGGTCTGTTGCAGTAAGGCAATGAAATGAAGGTCTGTTGCATTAAGGCAATGAAAGGAAGGCCTGTTGCTTTAAGGCAATGAAAGGAAGGCCTGTTTGCTTAAGGCAATAAAAGGAAGGCCTGTTGCTTTAAGGCAATGAAAGGGAGGCCTGTTGCTTTAAGGCAATGAAAGGAAGGCCTGTTGCTTTAAGGCAATGAAAGAAAGACCTGTTGCTTTAAGATAATGAAAAGAAGGTCTGTTGCTTTAAGGCAATGAAAGGAAGGTCTGTTGCTTTAAGGCAATGAAAGGAAGGTATGTTGCAGTAAAGCAATGAAAGGAAGGTCTGTTTCAGTAAGGCAATGAAAGGAAGGTCTGTTGCTTTAAGGCAATCAAAGGAAGGTCTGTTGCATTAAGGCAATGAAAGGAAGGTCTGTTGCAGTAAGGCAATGAAAGGAATGCCTGTTGCTTTAAGGCAATGAAAGGAACGTCTGTTGCATTAAGGCAATGAAAGGAAGGCCTGTTGCTTTAAGGCAATAAAAGGAAGGTCTGTTGCAGTAAGGCAGTGAAAGGATTGTTTGTTGCATTAAGGCAATGAAAGGAAGGCCTGTTGCTTTAAGGCAATGAAAGGAAGGTCTGTTGCTTTAAGGCAATGAAATGAAGGTCTGTTGCAGTAAGGCAATGAAATGAAGGTCTGTTGCAGTAATGCATTGAATGGAAGGTCTGTTGCATTAAGGCAATGAAAGGAAGGGCTGTTGCTTTAAGGCAATGAAAGGAAGGCCTGTTGCTTTAAGGCAATGAAAAGAAGGCCTGTTGCTTTAAGGCAATGAAAGGAAGGCCAGTTGCATTAAGGCAATGAAAGGAAGGGCTGTTGCTTTAATGCAATGAAAGGAAGGCCTGTTGCTTTAAGTAAATGATAGGGTGGTCTGGTGCATTAAGGCAATGAAAGGAAGGCCTGCTGCTTTAAGGCAATGAAAGGAAGGCCTGCTGCTTTAAACAATGAAATTAAGGTCTGTTGCATTAAGGCAATGAAAGGAAGGCTTGCTGCTTTAAGGCAAAGAAAGGAAGGTCTGTTGCATTAAGGCAATGAAAGGAAGGTCTGTTTCAGTAAAGCAATGAAAGGAAGGTCTGTTGCATTAAGGCAATGAAATGAAGGTCTGTTGCAGTAAGGCAGTGAAAGGATGGTGTGTTGCAGTAAGACAAGGAAAGGATGGCCTGTTGCTTTAAGGCAATGAAAGGAAGGTCTGTTGTATTAAGGCAATGAAAGGAAGGCCTGTTGCTTTAAGTCAATAAAAGGAAGGTCTGTTGCAGTAAGGCAATGAAAGAATGGTCTGTTGCATTAAGGCAATGAAAGGAAGGATTGTTGCTTTAAGGCAATGAAAGGAAGGCCTGTTGCTTTAAGGCAATGAAAGGAAGGCCTGTTTCTTTAAGGCAATGAAAGGGAGGGCTGTTGCTTTAAGGCAATGAAAGGAAGGTCTGTTGCTTTAAGGCAATGAAATGAAGGTCTGTTGCAGTAAGGCAATGAAAGGAAGGTCTGTTGCATTAAGGCAATGAAAGGATGGCCTGTTGCTTTATGGCAATGAAAGGAAGGCCTATTGCTTTAAGGCAATGAAAGGAAGGCCTGTTGTTTTAAGGCAATGAAAGGAAGGCCTGTTGCATTAAGGCAATGAAAGGAAGGTCTGTTGCAGTAAGGCAATGAAAGGAAGGTCTGTTGCATTAAGGCAATGAAAGGAAGGTTTGTTGCAGTAAGGCAATGAAAGGAAGGTCTGTTGCATTATGGCAAATTAAAGGAAGGTCTGTTGCAGTAAGGCAATGAAAGGAAGACCTGTTGCTTTAAGGCAATGAAAGGAAGGTCTGTTGCAGTAAGGCAATGAAAGGAAGGTCTGTTGCATTAAGGCAATGAAAGGAAGGCCTGTTGCTTTAAGGCAATGAAATGAAGGCCTGTTGCTTTAAGGCAATGAAAGGAAGGTCTGTTGCTTTAAGTCAATGAAAGAAGGTCTGTTGCAGTAAGGCAATGAAAGAAAGGTCTGTTGCTTTAAGGCAATGAAAGGAAGGTCTTTTGCAGTGAGGCAATGAAAGGAAGCCCTGGTGCAGTAAGGCAATAAAAAGGAAGGTCTGTTGCAGTAAGGCAATGAAAGGAAGGTCTGTTGCATTAAGGCAATGAAAGGAAGGTCTGTTGCATTAACGTAATGAAAGAAAGGTCTGTTGCTTTAAGGCAATGAAAGGAAGGTCTGTTGCATGAGGGCAATGAAAGGAAGGCCTGTTGCTTTAAGGCAATGAAAGGAAGGTCTGTTGCAGTAAGGCAATGAAAGAAAGGTCTGTTGCATTAAGGCAATGAAAGGAAGGTCTGTTGCTTTAAGGCAATGAAAGGAAGGTCTGTTGCATTAAGGCAATGAAAGGAAGGTCTGTTGCATTAAGGCAATGAAAGGAAGGCCTGTTGCTTTAAGGCAATGAAACGAAGGTCTGTTGCAGTAAGGCAATGAAAGGAAGGTCTGTTGCATTAAGGCAATGAAAGGAAGGTCTGTTGCAGTAAGGCAATGAAAGGAACGTCTGTTGCATTAAGGCAATGAAAGGAACGTCTGTTGCAGTAAGGCAATGAAATGAAGGTCTGTTGCATTAAGGCAATGAAAGGAAGGTCTGTTGCAGTAAGGCAATGAAAGGAAGGTCTGTTGCTTTAAGGCAATGAAAGGAACGTCTGTTGCATTAAGGCAATGAAAGGAAGGCCTGTTGCTTTAAGGCAATAAAAGGAAGGTCTGTTGCAGTAAGGCAATGAAAGGATGGTCTGTTGCATTAAGGCAATGAAAGGAAGGCCTGTTGCTTTAAGGCAATGAAAGGAAGGCCTGTTGCTTTAAGGCAATGAAAGGAAGGCCTGTTGCTTTAAGGCAATGAAAGGGAGGCCTGTTGCTTTAAGGCAATGAAAGGAAGGACTGTTGCATTAAGGCAATGAAAGGAAGGTCTGTTGCTTTAAGGCAATGAAAGGAAGGTCTGTTGCAGTAAGGCAATAAAAGGAAGGTCTGTTGCAGTAAGGCAATGAAAGGAAGGTCTGTTGCATTAAGGCAAATTAAAGAAAGGTCTGTTGCAGTAAGGCAATGAAAGGAAGACCTGTTGCTTTAAGGCAATGAAAGGAAGGTCTGTTGCAGTAAGGCAATGAAAGGAAGGTCTGTTGCGTTAAGGCAATAAAAGGAAGGCCTGTTGCTTTAAGGCAATGAAATGAAGGCCTGTTGCTTTAAGGCAATGAAAGGAAGGTCTGTTGCTTTAAGGCAATGAAAGAAGGTCTGTTGCAGTAAGGCAATGAAAGAAAGGTCTGTTGCTTTTAGGCAATGAAAGGAAGGTCTGTTGCAGTAAGGCAATGAAAGGAAGGCCTGGTGCAGTAAGGCAATGAAAGGAAGGTCTGTTGCATTAAGGCAATGAAAGGAAGGTCTGTTGCATTAAGGAAATGAAAGAAAGGTCTGTTGCTTTAAGGCAATGAAAGGAAGGTCTGTTGCATTAAGGCAATGAAAAGAAGGCCTGTTGCTTTATGGCAATGAAAGGAAGGTCTGTTGCAGTAAGACAATGAAAGGAAGGTCTGTTGCATTAAGGCAATGAAAGGAAGGTCTGTTGCATTAAGGAAATGAAAGAAAGGTCTGTTGCTTTAAGGCAATGAAAGGAAGGTCTGTTGCATTAAGGCAATGAAAGGAAGGTCTGTTGCTTTAAGGCAATGAAAGGAAGGTCTGTTGCATTAAGGCAATGAAAGGAAGGTCTGTTGCATTAAGGCAATGAAAGGAAGGTCTTTTGCTTTAAGGCAATGAAAGGAAGGTCTGTTGCAGTAAAGCAATGAAAGGAAGGTCTGTTGCATTAAGGCAATGAAAGGAAGGTCTGTTGCAGTAAGGCAATTAAAGGAAGGTCTGTTGCATTAAGGCAATGAAAGGAAGGTCTGTTGCAGTAAGGCAATGAAAGGAAGGCCTGTTGCTTTAAGGCAATGAAAGGAACGTCTGTTGCACTAAGGCAATGAAAATAAGGCCTGTTGCTTTAAGGCAATAAAAGGAAGGTCTTTTGCAGTAAGGCAATGAAAGGATGGTCTGTTGCATTAAAGCAATGAAAATAAGGCCTGTTGCTTTAAGGCAATGAAAGGAAGGCCTGTTGCTTTAAGGCAATGAAAGGAAGGCCTGTTGCTTTAAGGCAATGAAAGGGAGTCCTATTGCTTTAAGGCAATGAAAGGAAGGCCTGTTGCTTTAAGGCAATGAAAGAAAGGCCTGTTGCTTTAAGGCAATGAAAGGAAGGTCTGTTGCATTAAGGCAATGAAAGGAAGGTCTTTTGCAGTAAGGCAATGAAAGGAAGGTCTGTTGCATTAAGGCAATGAAAGGAAGGCCTGTTGCTTTAAGGCAATGAAAGGAAGTCCTGTTGCTTTAAGCCAATGAAAGGAAGGCCCGCTGCTTTAAGGCAATGAAAGGAAGGTCTGTTGCATTAAGGCAATGAAAGGAAGGTCTATTGCAGTAAGGCAATGAAAGGAAGGTCTGCTGCTTTAAGGCAATGAAAGGAAGGTCTGTTGCAGTAAGGCAATGAAAGGATGGTCTGTTGCTTCAAGGCAATGAAAGGAAGGTCTGTTGCTTTAAGGCAATGAAAGGTCTGTTGCAGTAAGGCAATGAAAGAAAGGTCTGTTGCTTTAAGGCAATGAAAGGAAGGTCTGTTGCATTAAGGCAATGAAAGGAAGGCCTGTTGCTTTAAGGCAATGAAAGGAAGGTCTGTTTCAGTAAGGCAATGAAAGGAAGGTCTGTTGCATTAAAGCAATGAAAGGAATTTCTTTTGCATTAAGGCAATGAAAGGAAGGTCTGTTGCTTTAAGGCAATGAAAGGAAGGTCTGTAGCATTAAGGCAATGAAAGGAAGGTCTGTTGCTTTAAGGCAATGAAAGGAAGGTCTGTTGCTTTAAGGCAATGAAAGGAAGATCTGTTGCATTAAGGCAATGAAAGGAAGGTCTGTTGCTTTAAGGCAATGAAAGGAAGGTCTGCTGCTTTAAGTAAATGAAAGGTTGGTCTGGTGCATTAAGGCAATGAAAGGAAGGCCTGCTGCTTTAAGGCAATGAAAAGAAGGCCTGTTGCTTTAAGGCAATGAAAGGAAGGCCTGTTGCATTAAGGCAATGAAAGAAGGGCTGTTGCTTTAATGCAATGAAAGGAAGGCCTGTTGCTTTAAGTAAATGAAAGGTTGGTCTGGTGCATTAAGGCAATGAAAGGAAGGCCTGCTGCTTTAAGGCAATGAAAGGAAGGCCTGCTGCTTTAAAGCAATGAAATTAAGGTCTGTTGCATTAAGGCAATGAAAGGAAGGCCTGCTGCTTTAAGGCAATGAAAGGAAGGTCTGTTGCATTAAGGCAATGAAAGGAAGGTCTGTTGCAGTAAGGCAATGAAATGAAGGTCTGTTGCATTAAGGCAATGAAAGGAAGGTCTGTTGCTTTAAGGCAATGAAATGAAGGTCAGTTGCAGTAAGGCAATGAAATGAAGGGGTGTTGCATTAAGGTAATGAAAGGAAGGCCTGTTGCTTTAAGACAATGAAAGGAAGGCCTGTTGCTTTAAGGCAATGAAAGGAAGGCCTGTTGGTTTAAGGCAATGAAAGGAAGGCCTGTTGCATTAAGGCAATGAAAGGAAGGTCTGTTGCAGTAAGGCAATGAAAGGAAGGTCTGTTGCATTAAGGCAATGAAGGGAAGGTCTTTTGCAGTAAGGCAATGAAAGGAAGGTCTGTTGCATTAAGGCAATGAAAGGAAAGTCTGTTGCAGTAAGGCAATGAAAGGAAGGCCTGTTGCTTTAAGGCAATGAAAGGAAGGCCTGTTGCAGTAAGGCAATTAAAGGAAGGTCTATTGCATTAAGGCAATGAAAGGAAGGCCTGTTGATTTAAGGCAATGAAAGGAAGGCCTGTTGCTTTAAGGCAATGAAAGGAAGGCCTGTTGCTTTAAGGCAATGAAAGGAAGGTCTGTTGCATTAAGGCAATGAAAGGAAGGTCTGTTGCAGTAAGGCAATGAAAGGAAGGTCTGTTGCTTTAAGGCAATGAAAGGAAGGCCTGTTGCTTTAAGCCAATGAAAGGAAGGGCTGCTGCTTTAAGGCAATGAAAGGAAGTTCTGTTGCATTAAGGCAATGAAAGGAAGGTCTGTTGCTTTAAGGCAATGAAAGGAAGGTCTGTTGCTTTAAGGCAATGAAAGGAAGGTCTGTTGCATTAAGGCAATGAAAGGATGGCCTGTTGCTTTAAGGCAATGAAAGGAAGGTCTGTTGCTTTAAGGCAATGAAAGAAGGTCTGTTGCAGTAAGGCAATGAAAGAAAGGTGTGTTGTTTTAAGGCAATGAAAGGAAGGTCTCTTGTAATAAGGCAATGAAAGGAAGGCCTGTTGTAGTAAGGCAATGAAAGGAAGGTCTGTTGCAGTAAGGCAATGAAAGGAAGGTCTGTTGCATTAAGGCAATGAAAGGAAGGTCTGTTGCATTAAGGCAATGAAAGAAAGGTCTGTTGCTTTAAGGCAATGAAAGGAAGGTCTGTTGCATTAAGGCAATGAAAGGAAGGCCTGTTGCTTTAAGGCAATAAAAGGAAGGTCTGTTGCAGTAAGGCAATGAAAGGAAGGTCTGTTGCATTAAGGCAATGAAAGGAAGGTCTGTTGCTTTAAGGTAATGAAAGGAAGGTCTGTTGCATTAAGGCAATGAAAGGAAGGTCTGTTGCATTAAGGCAATGAAAGGAAGGTCTGTTGCTTTAAGGCAATGAAAGGAAGGTCTGTTGCAGTAATGCAATGAAAGGAAGATCTGTTGCATTAAGGCAATGAAAGGAAGGTCTGTTGCAGTAAGGCAATGAAAGGAAGGTCTGTTGCACTAAGGCAATGAAAGGAAGGTCTGTTGCAGTAAGGCAATGAAAGGAAGGCCTGATGCTTTAAGGCAATGAAAGGAACGTCTGTTGCATTAAGGCAATGAAAGGAAGGCCTGTTGCTTTAAGGCAATAAAAGGAATGTCTGTTGCAGTAAGGCAATGAAAGGATGGTCTGTTGCATTAAGGCAATGAAAGGAAGGCCTGTTGCTTTAAGGCAATGAAAGGAAGGCCTGTTGCTTTAAGGCAATGAAAGGAAGGCCTGTTGCTTTAAGGCAATGAAAGGGAGGCCTGTTGCTTTAAGGCAATGAAAGGAAGGCCTGTTGCTTTAAGGCAATGAAAGGAAGGTCTGTTGCTTTAAGGGAATGAAATGAAGGTCTGTTGCAGTAAGGCAATGAAGGGAAGGTCTTTTGCAGTAATGCAATGAAAGGAAGGTCTGTTGCATTAAGGCAATGAAAGGAAGGCCTGTTGCTTTAAGGCAATGAAAGGAAGGCCTGTTGCTTTAAGGCAATGAAAAGAAGGCCTGTTGCTTTAAGGCAATGAAAGGAAGGCCTGTTGCATTAAGGCAATGAAAGAAGGGCTGTTGCTTTAATGCAATGAAAGGAAGGCCTGTTGCTTTAAGTAAATGAAAGGTTGGTCTGGTGCATTAAGGCAATGAAAGGAAGGCCTGCTGCTTTAAGGCAATGAAAGGAAGGCCTGCTGCTTTAAAGCAATGAAATTAAGGTCTGTTGCATTAAGGCAATGAAAGGAAGCCCTGCTGCTTTAAGGCAATGAAAGGAAGGTCTGTTGCATTAAGGCAATGAAAGGAAGGTCTGTTGCAGTAAGGCAATGAAATGAAGGTCTGTTGCATTAAGGCAATGAAATGAAGGGGTGTTGTATTAAGGCAATGAAAGGAAGGCCTGTTGCTTTAAGACAATGAAAGGCAGGCCTGTTGCTTTAAGGCAATAAAAGGAAGGTCTGTTGCAGTAAGGCAACGAAAGGATGGTCTGTTGCATTAAGGCAATGAAAGGAAGGCCTGTTGCTTTAAGGCAATGAAAGGAAGGCCTGTTGCTTTAAGGCAATGAAAGGAAGGGCTGTTGCTTTAAGGCAATGAAAGGGAGGCCTGTTGCTTTAAGGCAATGAAAGGAAGGACTGTTGCTTTAAGGCAATGAAACGAAGGTCTGTTGCTTTAAGGCAATGAAATGAAGGTCTGTTGCAGTAAGGCAATGAAAGGAAGGTCTGTTGCAGTAAGGCAATGAAAGGAAGGTCTGTTGCATTAAGGCAATGAAAGGAAGGCCTGTTGCTTTAAGGCAATGAAAGGAAGGCCTATTGCTTTAAGGCAATGAAAGGAAGGCCTGTTGCTTTAAGGCAATGTAAGGAAGGCCTGTTGCATTAAGGCAATGAAAGGAAGGTCTGTTGCAGTAAGGCAATGAAAGGAAGGTCTGTTGCATTAAGGCAATGAAAGGAAGGTCTGTTGCAGTTAGGCAATGAAAGGAAGGTCTGTTGCATTAAGGCAAATTAAAGGAAGGTCTGTTGCAGTAAGGCAATGTAAGGAAGACCTGTTGCTTTAAGGCAATGAAAGGAAGGCCTGTTGCAGTAGGGCAATGAAAGGAAGGTCTGTTGCATTAAGACAATGAAAGGAAGGCCTGTTGCTTTAAGGCAATGAAATGAAGGCCTGTTGCTTTAAGGCAATGAAAGGAAGGCCTGTTGCTTTAAGGCAATGAAAGGAAGGTCTGTTGCATTAAGGCAATGAAAGGAAGGTTTGTTGCAGTAAGGCAATGAAATGAAGGGGTGTTGCATTAAGGCAATGAAAGGAAGGCCTGTTGCTTTAAGACAATGAAAGGAAGGCCTGTTGCTTTAAGGCAATGAAAGGAAGGCCTGTTGGTTTAAGGCAATGAAAGGAAGGCCTGTTGCATTAAGGCAATGAAAGGAAGGTCTGTTGCAGTAAGGCAATGAAAGGAAGGTCTGTTGCATTAAGGCAATGAAGGGAAGGTCTTTTGCAGTAAGGCAATGAAAGGAAGGTCTGTTGCATTAAGGCAATGAAAGGAAAGTCTGTTGCAGTAAGGCAATGAAAGGAAGGCCTGTTGCTTTAAGGCAATGAAAGGAAGGCCTGTTGCAGTAAGGCAATTAAAGGAAGGTCTATTGCATTAAGGCAATGAAAGGAAGGCCTGTTGATTTAAGGCAATGAAAGGAAGGCCTGTTGCTTTAAGGCAATGAAAGGAAGGCCTGTTGCTTTAAGGCAATGAAAGGAAGGTCTGTTGCATTAAGGCAATGAAAGGAAGGTCTGTTGCAGTAAGGCAATGAAAGGAAGGTCTGTTGCTTTAAGGCAATGAAAGGAAGGCCTGTTGCTTTAAGCCAATGAAAGGAAGGGCTGCTGCTTTAAGGCAATGAAAGGAAGTTCTGTTGCATTAAGGCAATGAAAGGAAGGTCTGTTGCTTTAAGGCAATGAAAGGAAGGTCTGTTGCTTTAAGGCAATGAAAGGAAGGTCTGTTGCATTAAGGCAATGAAAGGATGGCCTGTTGCTTTAAGGCAATGAAAGGAAGGTCTGTTGCTTTAAGGCAATGAAAGAAGGTCTGTTGCAGTAAGGCAATGAAAGAAAGGTGTGTTGTTTTAAGGCAATGAAAGGAAGGTCTCTTGTAATAAGGCAATGAAAGGAAGGCCTGTTGTAGTAAGGCAATGAAAGGAAGGTCTGTTGCAGTAAGGCAATGAAAGGAAGGTCTGTTGCATTAAGGCAATGAAAGGAAGGTCTGTTGCATTAAGGCAATGAAAGAAAGGTCTGTTGCTTTAAGGCAATGAAAGGAAGGTCTGTTGCATTAAGGCAATGAAAGGAAGGCCTATTGCTTTAAGGCAATGAAAGGAAGGTCTGTTGCAGTAAGGCAATGAAAGGAAGGTCTGTTGCATTAAGGCAATGAAAGGAAGGTCTGTTGCTTTAAGGTAATGAAAGGAAGGTCTGTTGCATTAAGGCAATGAAAGGAAGGTCTGTTGCATTAAGGCAATGAAAGAAAGGTCTGTTGCTTTAAGGCAATGAAAGGAAGGTCTGTTGCAGTAATGCAATGAAAGGAAGATCTGTTGCATTAAGGCAATGAAAGGAAGGTCTGTTGCAGTAAGGCAATGAAAGGAAGGTCTGTTGCACTAAGGCAATGAAAGGAAGGTCTGTTGCAGTAAGGCAATGAAAGGAAGGCCTGATGCTTTAAGGCAATGAAAGGAACGTCTGTTGCATTAAGGCAATGAAAGGAAGGCCTGTTGCTTTAAGGCAATAAAAGGAAGGTCTGTTGCAGTAAGGCAATGAAAGGATGGTCTGTTGCATTAAGGCAATGAAAGGAAGGCCTGTTGCTTTAAGGCAATGAAAGGAAGGCCTGTTGCTTTAAGGCAATGAAAGGAAGGCCTGTTGCTTTAAGGCAATGAAAGGGAGGCCTGTTGCTTTAAGGCAATGAAAGGAAGGCCTGTTGCTTTAAGGCAATGAAAGGAAGGTCTGTTGCTTTAAGGGAATGAAATGAAGGTCTGTTGCAGTAAGGCAATGAAGGGAAGGTCTTTTGCAGTAATGCAATGAAAGGAAGGTCTGTTGCATTAAGGCAATGAAAGGAAGGCCTGTTGCTTTAAGGCAATGAAAGGAAGGCCTGTTGCTTTAAGGCAATGAAAAGAAGGCCTGTTGCTTTAAGGCAATGAAAGGAAGGACTGTTGCATTAAGGCAATGAAAGAAGGGCTGTTGCTTTAATGCAATGAAAGGAAGGCCTGTTGCTTTAAGTAAATGAAAGGTTGGTCTGGTGCATTAAGGCAATGAAAGGAAGGCCTGCTGCTTTAAGGCAATGAAAGGAAGGCCTGCTGCTTTAAAGCAATGAAATTAAGGTCTGTTGCATTAAGGCAATGAAAGGAAGCCCTGCTGCTTTAAGGCAATGAAAGGAAGGTCTGTTGCATTAAGGCAATGAAAGGAAGGTCTGTTGCAGTAAGGCAATGAAATGAAGGTCTGTTGCATTAAGGCAATGAAATGAAGGGGTGTTGTATTAAGGCAATGAAAGGAAGGCCTGTTGCTTTAAGACAATGAAAGGCAGGCCTGTTGCTTTAAGGCAATAAAAGGAAGGTCTGTTGCAGTAAGGCAACGAAAGGATGGTCTGTTGCATTAAGGCAATGAAAGGAAGGCCTGTTGCTTTAAGGCAATGAAAGGAAGGCCTGTTGCTTTAAGGCAATGAAAGGAAGGGCTGTTGCTTTAAGGCAATGAAAGGGAGGCCTGTTGCTTTAAGGCAATGAAAGGAAGGACTGTTGCTTTAAGGCAATGAAACGAAGGTCTGTTGCTTTAAGGCAATGAAATGAAGGTCTGTTGCAGTAAGGCAATGAAAGGAAGGTCTGTTGCAGTAAGGCAATGAAAGGAAGGTCTGTTGCATTAAGGCAATGAAAGGAAGGCCTGTTGCTTTAAGGCAATGAAAGGAAGGCCTATTGCTTTAAGGCAATGAAAGGAAGGCCTGTTGCTTTAAGGCAATGTAAGGAAGGCCTGTTGCATTAAGGCAATGAAAGGAAGGTCTGTTGCAGTAAGGCAATGAAAGGAAGGTCTGTTGCATTAAGGCAATGAAAGGAAGGTCTGTTGCAGTTAGGCAATGAAAGGAAGGTCTGTTGCATTAAGGCAAATTAAAGGAAGGTCTGTTGCAGTAAGGCAATGTAAGGAAGACCTGTTGCTTTAAGGCAATGAAAGGAAGGCCTGTTGCAGTAGGGCAATGAAAGGAAGGTCTGTTGCATTAAGACAATGAAAGGAAGGCCTGTTGCTTTAAGGCAATGAAATGAAGGCCTGTTGCTTTAAGGCAATGAAAGGAAGGCCTGTTGCTTTAAGGCAATGAAAGGAAGGTCTGTTGCATTAAGGCAATGAAAGGAAGGTTTGTTGCAGTAAGGCAATGAAAGGAAGGTCTGTTACATTAAGGCAATGAAAGGAAGGCCTGTTGCTTTAAGGCAATGAAAGGAAGGCCTGTTGCTTTAAGCCAATGAAAGGAAGGCCCGCTGCTTTAAGGCAATGAAAGGAAGTTCTGTTGCATTAAGGCAATGAAAGGAAGGTCTGTTGCAGTAAGGCAATGAAAGGAAGGTCTGTTGCTTTAAGGCAATGAAATGAAGGTCTGTTGTTGTAAGGTAATGAAAGGAAGGCCTGTTGCTAAGGCTATGAATGAAGGTCTGTTTGTTAAGGCAATGAAAGAAGGTCTGTTGCAGTAAGGCAATGAAAGAAAGGTCTGTTGCTTTAAGGCAATGAAAGGAAGGTCTGTTGCAGTAAGGCAATGAAAGGAAGGCCTGTTGCTTTAAGGCAATGAAAGGAAGGTCTGTTGCAGTAAGGCAATGAAAGGAAGGTCTGTTGCATTAAGGGAATGAAATGAAGGTCTGTTGATTTAAGGCAATGAAAGGAAGATCTTTTGCATTAAGGCAATGAAAGGAAGGTCTGTTGCTTTAAGGCAATGAAAGGAAGGCCTGTTGCTTTAAGGCAATGAAAGGAAGGCCTGTTGGTTTAAGGCAATGAAAGGAAGGCCTGTTGCATTAAGGCAATGAAAGGAAGGTCTGTTGCAGTAAGGCAATGAAAGGAAGGTCTGTTGCATTAAGGTAATGAAAGGAAGGTCTGTTGCAGTAAGGCAATGAAAGGAAGGTCTGTTGCATTAAGGCAATGAAAGGAAGGTCTGTTGCATTAAGGCAATGAATGGAAAGTCTGTTGCAGTAAGGCAATGAAAGGAAGGCCTGTTGCTTTAAGGCAATGAAAGGAAGGTCTGTTGCTTTAAGGCAATGAAAGAAGGTCTGTTGCAGTAAGGCAATGAAAGAAAGGTGTGTTGTTTTAAGGCAATGAAAGGAAGGTCTCTTGTAATAAGGCAATGAAAGGAAGGCCTGTTGTAGTAAGGCAATGAAAGGAAGGTCTGTTGCAGTAAGGCAATGAAAGGAAGGTCTGTTGCATTAAGGCAATGAAAGGAAGGTCTGTTGCATTAAGGCAATGAAAGAAAGGTCTGTTGCTTTAAGGCAATGAAAGGAAGGTCTGTTGCATTAAGGCAATGAAAGGAAGGCCTGTTGCTTTAAGGCAATAAAAGGAAGGTCTGTTGCAGTAAGGCAATGAAAGGAAGGTCTGTTGCATTAAGGCAATGAAAGGAAGGTCTGTTGCTTTAAGGTAATGAAAGGAAGGTCTGTTGCATTAAGGCAATGAAAGGAAGGTCTGTTGCATTAAGGCAATGAAAGGAAGGTCTGTTGCTTTAAGGCAATGAAAGGAAGGTCTGTTGCAGTAATGCAATGAAAGGAAGATCTGTTGCATTAAGGCAATGAAAGGAAGGTCTGTTGCAGTAAGGCAATGAAAGGAAGGTCTGTTGCACTAAGGCAATGAAAGGAAGGTCTGTTGCAGTAAGGCAATGAAAGGAAGGCCTGATGCTTTAAGGCAATGAAAGGAACGTCTGTTGCATTAAGGCAATGAAAGGAAGGCCTGTTGCTTTAAGGCAATAAAAGGAATGTCTGTTGCAGTAAGGCAATGAAAGGATGGTCTGTTGCATTAAGGCAATGAAAGGAAGGCCTGTTGCTTTAAGGCAATGAAAGGAAGGCCTGTTGCTTTAAGGCAATGAAAGGAAGGCCTGTTGCTTTAAGGCAATGAAAGGGAGGCCTGTTGCTTTAAGGCAATGAAAGGAAGGCCTGTTGCTTTAAGGCAATGAAAGGAAGGTCTGTTGCTTTAAGGGAATGAAATGAAGGTCTGTTGCAGTAAGGCAATGAAGGGAAGGTCTTTTGCAGTAATGCAATGAAAGGAAGGTCTGTTGCATTAAGGCAATGAAAGGAAGGCCTGTTGCTTTAAGGCAATGAAAGGAAGGCCTGTTGCTTTAAGGCAATGAAAAGAAGGCCTGTTGCTTTAAGGCAATGAAAGGAAGGCCTGTTGCATTAAGGCAATGAAAGAAGGGCTGTTGCTTTAATGCAATGAAAGGAAGGCCTGTTGCTTTAAGTAAATGAAAGGTTGGTCTGGTGCATTAAGGCAATGAAAGGAAGGCCTGCTGCTTTAAGGCAATGAAAGGAAGGCCTGCTGCTTTAAAGCAATGAAATTAAGGTCTGTTGCATTAAGGCAATGAAAGGAAGCCCTGCTGCTTTAAGGCAATGAAAGGAAGGTCTGTTGCATTAAGGCAATGAAAGGAAGGTCTGTTGCAGTAAGGCAATGAAATGAAGGTCTGTTGCATTAAGGCAATGAAATGAAGGGGTGTTGTATTAAGGCAATGAAAGGAAGGCCTGTTGCTTTAAGACAATGAAAGGCAGGCCTGTTGCTTTAAGGCAATAAAAGGAAGGTCTGTTGCAGTAAGGCAACGAAAGGATGGTCTGTTGCATTAAGGCAATGAAAGGAAGGCCTGTTGCTTTAAGGCAATGAAAGGAAGGCCTGTTGCTTTAAGGCAATGAAAGGAAGGGCTGTTGCTTTAAGGCAATGAAAGGGAGGCCTGTTGCTTTAAGGCAATGAAAGGAAGGACTGTTGCTTTAAGGCAATGAAACGAAGGTCTGTTGCTTTAAGGCAATGAAATGAAGGTCTGTTGCAGTAAGGCAATGAAAGGAAGGTCTGTTGCAGTAAGGCAATGAAAGGAAGGTCTGTTGCATTAAGGCAATGAAAGGAAGGCCTGTTGCTTTAAGGCAATGAAAGGAAGGCCTATTGCTTTAAGGCAATGAAAGGAAGGCCTGTTGCTTTAAGGCAATGTAAGGAAGGCCTGTTGCATTAAGGCAATGAAAGGAAGGTCTGTTGCAGTAAGGCAATGAAAGGAAGGTCTGTTGCATTAAGGCAATGAAAGGAAGGTCTGTTGCAGTTAGGCAATGAAAGGAAGGTCTGTTGCATTAAGGCAAATTAAAGGAAGGTCTGTTGCAGTAAGGCAATGTAAGGAAGACCTGTTGCTTTAAGGCAATGAAAGGAAGGCCTGTTGCAGTAGGGCAATGAAAGGAAGGTCTGTTGCATTAAGACAATGAAAGGAAGGCCTGTTGCTTTAAGGCAATGAAATGAAGGCCTGTTGCTTTAAGGCAATGAAAGGAAGGCCTGTTGCTTTAAGGCAATGAAAGGAAGGTCTGTTGCATTAAGGCAATGAAAGGAAGGTTTGTTGCAGTAAGGCAATGAAATGAAGGGGTGTTGCATTAAGGCAATGAAAGGAAGGCCTGTTGCTTTAAGACAATGAAAGGAAGGCCTGTTGCTTTAAGGCAATGAAAGGAAGGCCTGTTGGTTTAAGGCAATGAAAGGAAGGCCTGTTGCATTAAGGCAATGAAAGGAAGGTCTGTTGCAGTAAGGCAATGAAAGGAAGGTCTGTTGCATTAAGGCAATGAAGGGAAGGTCTTTTGCAGTAAGGCAATGAAAGGAAGGTCTGTTGCATTAAGGCAATGAAAGGAAAGTCTGTTGCAGTAAGGCAATGAAAGGAAGGCCTGTTGCTTTAAGGCAATGAAAGGAAGGCCTGTTGCAGTAAGGCAATTAAAGGAAGGTCTATTGCATTAAGGCAATGAAAGGAAGGCCTGTTGATTTAAGGCAATGAAAGGAAGGCCTGTTGCTTTAAGGCAATGAAAGGAAGGCCTGTTGCTTTAAGGCAATGAAAGGAAGGTCTGTTGCATTAAGGCAATGAAAGGAAGGTCTGTTGCAGTAAGGCAATGAAAGGAAGGTCTGTTGCTTTAAGGCAATGAAAGGAAGGCCTGTTGCTTTAAGCCATTGAAAGGAAGGGCTGCTGCTTTAAGGCAATGAAAGGAAGTTCTGTTGCATTAAGGCAATGAAAGGAAGGTCTGTTGCTTTAAGGCAATGAAAGGAAGGTCTGTTGCTTTAAGGCAATGAAAGGAAGGTCTGTTGCATTAAGGCAATGAAAGGATGGCCTGTTGCTTTAAGGCAATGAAAGGAAGGTCTGTTGCTTTAAGGCAATGAAAGAAGGTCTGTTGCAGTAAGGCAATGAAAGAAAGGTGTGTTGTTTTAAGGCAATGAAAGGAAGGTCTCTTGTAATAAGGCAATGAAAGGAAGGCCTGTTGTAGTAAGGCAATGAAAGGAAGGTCTGTTGCAGTAAGGCAATGAAAGGAAGGTCTGTTGCATTAAGGCAATGAAAGGAAGGTCTGTTGCATTAAGGCAATGAAAGAAAGGTCTGTTGCTTTAAGGCAATGAAAGGAAGGTCTGTTGCATTAAGGCAATGAAAGGAAGGCCTATTGCTTTAAGGCAATGAAAGGAAGGTCTGTTGCAGTAAGGCAATGAAAGGAAGGTCTGTTGCATTAAGGCAATGAAAGGAAGGTCTGTTGCTTTAAGGTAATGAAAGGAAGGTCTGTTGCATTAAGGCAATGAAAGGAAGGTCTGTTGCATTAAGGCAATGAAAGAAAGGTCTGTTGCTTTAAGGCAATGAAAGGAAGGTCTGTTGCAGTAATGCAATGAAAGGAAGATCTGTTGCATTAAGGCAATGAAAGGAAGGTCTGTTGCAGTAAGGCAATGAAAGGAAGGTCTGTTGCACTAAGGCAATGAAAGGAAGGTCTGTTGCAGTAAGGCAATGAAAGGAAGGCCTGATGCTTTAAGGCAATGAAAGGAACGTCTGTTGCATTAAGGCAATGAAAGGAAGGCCTGTTGCTTTAAGGCAATAAAAGGAAGGTCTGTTGCAGTAAGGCAATGAAAGGATGGTCTGTTGCATTAAGGCAATGAAAGGAAGGCCTGTTGCTTTAAGGCAATGAAAGGAAGGCCTGTTGCTTTAAGGCAATGAAAGGAAGGCCTGTTGCTTTAAGGCAATGAAAGGGAGGCCTGTTGCTTTAAGGCAATGAAAGGAAGGCCTGTTGCTTTAAGGCAATGAAAGGAAGGTCTGTTGCTTTAAGGGAATGAAATGAAGGTCTGTTGCAGTAAGGCAATGAAGGGAAGGTCTTTTGCAGTAATGCAATGAAAGGAAGGTCTGTTGCATTAAGGCAATGAAAGGAAGGCCTGTTGCTTTAAGGCAATGAAAGGAAGGCCTGTTGCTTTAAGGCAATGAAAAGAAGGCCTGTTGCTTTAAGGCAATGAAAGGAAGGACTGTTGCATTAAGGCAATGAAAGAAGGGCTGTTGCTTTAATGCAATGAAAGGAAGGCCTGTTGCTTTAAGTAAATGAAAGGTTGGTCTGGTGCATTAAGGCAATGAAAGGAAGGCCTGCTGCTTTAAGGCAATGAAAGGAAGGCCTGCTGCTTTAAAGCAATGAAATTAAGGTCTGTTGCATTAAGGCAATGAAAGGAAGCCCTGCTGCTTTAAGGCAATGAAAGGAAGGTCTGTTGCATTAAGGCAATGAAAGGAAGGTCTGTTGCAGTAAGGCAATGAAATGAAGGTCTGTTGCATTAAGGCAATGAAATGAAGGGGTGTTGTATTAAGGCAATGAAAGGAAGGCCTGTTGCTTTAAGACAATGAAAGGCAGGCCTGTTGCTTTAAGGCAATAAAAGGAAGGTCTGTTGCAGTAAGGCAACGAAAGGATGGTCTGTTGCATTAAGGCAATGAAAGGAAGGCCTGTTGCTTTAAGGCAATGAAAGGAAGGCCTGTTGCTTTAAGGCAATGAAAGGAAGGGCTGTTGCTTTAAGGCAATGAAAGGGAGGCCTGTTGCTTTAAGGCAATGAAAGGAAGGACTGTTGCTTTAAGGCAATGAAACGAAGGTCTGTTGCTTTAAGGCAATGAAATGAAGGTCTGTTGCAGTAAGGCAATGAAAGGAAGGTCTGTTGCAGTAAGGCAATGAAAGGAAGGTCTGTTGCATTAAGGCAATGAAAGGAAGGCCTGTTGCTTTAAGGCAATGAAAGGAAGGCCTATTGCTTTAAGGCAATGAAAGGAAGGCCTGTTGCTTTAAGGCAATGTAAGGAAGGCCTGTTGCATTAAGGCAATGAAAGGAAGGTCTGTTGCAGTAAGGCAATGAAAGGAAGGTCTGTTGCATTAAGGCAATGAAAGGAAGGTCTGTTGCAGTTAGGCAATGAAAGGAAGGTCTGTTGCATTAAGGCAAATTAAAGGAAGGTCTGTTGCAGTAAGGCAATGTAAGGAAGACCTGTTGCTTTAAGGCAATGAAAGGAAGGCCTGTTGCAGTAGGGCAATGAAAGGAAGGTCTGTTGCATTAAGACAATGAAAGGAAGGCCTGTTGCTTTAAGGCAATGAAATGAAGGCCTGTTGCTTTAAGGCAATGAAAGGAAGGCCTGTTGCTTTAAGGCAATGAAAGGAAGGTCTGTTGCATTAAGGCAATGAAAGGAAGGTTTGTTGCAGTAAGGCAATGAAAGGAAGGTCTGTTACATTAAGGCAATGAAAGGAAGGCCTGTTGCTTTAAGGCAATGAAAGGAAGGCCTGTTGCTTTAAGCCAATGAAAGGAAGGCCCGCTGCTTTAAGGCAATGAAAGGAAGTTCTGTTGCATTAAGGCAATGAAAGGAAGGTCTGTTGCAGTAAGGCAATGAAAGGAAGGTCTGTTGCTTTAAGGCAATGAAATGAAGGTCTGTTGTTGTAAGGTAATGAAAGGAAGGCCTGTTGCTAAGGCTATGAATGAAGGTCTGTTTGTTAAGGCAATGAAAGAAGGTCTGTTGCAGTAAGGCAATGAAAGAAAGGTCTGTTGCTTTAAGGCAATGAAAGGAAGGTCTGTTGCAGTAAGGCAATGAAAGGAAGGCCTGTTGCTTTAAGGCAATGAAAGGAAGGTCTGTTGCAGTAAGGCAATGAAAGGAAGGTCTGTTGCATTAAGGGAATGAAATGAAGGTCTGTTGATTTAAGGCAATGAAAGGAAGATCTTTTGCATTAAGGCAATGAAAGGAAGGTCTGTTGCTTTAAGGCAATGAAAGGAAGGCCTGTTGCTTTAAGGCAATGAAAGGAAGGCCTGTTGGTTTAAGGCAATGAAAGGAAGGCCTGTTGCATTAAGGCAATGAAAGGAAGGTCTGTTGCAGTAAGGCAATGAAAGGAAGGTCTGTTGCATTAAGGTAATGAAAGGAAGGTCTGTTGCAGTAAGGCAATGAAAGGAAGGTCTGTTGCATTAAGGCAATGAAAGGAAGGTCTGTTGCATTAAGGCAATGAATGGAAAGTCTGTTGCAGTAAGGCAATGAAAGGAAGGCCTGTTGCTTTAAGGCAATGAAAGGAAGGCCTGTTGCTTTAAGGCAATGAAAGGAAGGTCTATTGCATTAAGGCAATGAAAGGAAGGCCTGTTGCTTTAAGGCAATGAAAGGAAGGCCTGTTGCTTTAAGGCAATGAAAGGAAGGTCTGTTGCTTTAAGGCAATGAAAGGAAGGTCTGTTGCACTAAGGCAATGAAAGGAAGGTCTGTTGCATTAAGGCAATGAAAGGAAGGTCTGTTGCATTAACGCAATGAAAGGAAGGCCTGTTGCTTTATGGCAATGAAAGGAAGGCCTGTTGCTTTAAGGCAATGAAAGGAAGGCCTGCTGCTTTAAGGCAATGAAAGGAAGTTCTGTTGCATTAAGGCAATGAAAGGAAGGTCTGTTGCAGTAAGGCAATGAAAGGAAGGTCTGTTGCTTTATGGCAATGAAAGGAAGGTCTGTTGCATTAAGGCAATGAAAGGATGGCCTGTTGCTTTAAGGCAATGAAAGGAAGGTCTGTTGCTTTAAGGCAATGAAAGAAGGTTTGTTGCAGTAAGGCAATGAAAGAAAGGTCTGTTGCGTTAAGGCAATGAAAGGAAGGTCTCTTGCTGTAAGGCAATGAAAGGAAGGCCTGTTGCAGTAAGGCAATGAAAGGAAGGTCTGTTGCAGTAAGGCAATGAAAGGAAGGTCTGTTGCATTAAGGCAATGAAAGGAAGGTTTATTGCATTAAGGCAATGAAAGAAAGGTCTGTTGCTTTAAGGCAATGAAAGGAAGGTCTGTTGCATTAAGGCAATGAATGGAAGGCCTGTTGCTTTAAGGCAATGAAAGGAAGGTCTGTTGCAGTAAGGCAATGAAAGGAAGGTCTGTTGCATTAAGGCAATGAAAGGAAGGTCTGTTGCAGTAAGGCAATGAAAGGAAGGCCTGTTGCTTTAAGGCAATGAAAGGAAGGCCTGTTGCAGTAAGGCAATGAAAGGAAGGTCTGTTGCATTAAGGCAATGAAAGGAAGGTCTGTTGCTTTAAGGCAATGAAAGAAAGGCCTGTTGCTTTAAGATAATGAAAGGAAGGTCTGTTGCTTTAAGGCAATGAAAGGAAGGTCTGTTGCATTAAGGCAATGAAAGGAAGGTCTTTTGCAGTAAGGCAATGAAAGGAAGGTCTGTTGCATTAAGGCAATGAAAGGAAGGCCTGTTGCTTTAAGGCAATGAAAGGAAGGCCTGTTGCTTTAAGCCAATGAAAGGAAGGCCCGCTGCTTTAAGGCAATGAAAGGAAGGTCTGTTGCTTTAAGGCAATGAAAGGAAGGTCTGTTGCAGTAAGGCAATGAAAGGAAGGTCTGTTGCTTTAAGGCAATGAATGGAAGGTCTGTTGCAGTAAGGCAATGAAAGGAAGGCCCGCTGCTTTAAGGCAATGAAAGGAAGGTCTGTTGCTTTAAGGCAATAAAAGGTCTGTTGCAGTAAGGCAATGAAAGAAAGGTTTGTTGGTTTAAGGCAATGAAAAGAAGGTCTGTTGCATTAAGGCAATGAAAGGAAGGCCTGTTGCTTTAAGACAATGAAAGGAAGGTCTGTTGCAGTAAGGCAATGAAAGGAAGGTCTGTTACATTAAAGCAATGAAAGGAAGGTCTGTTTCTTTAAGGCAATGAAAGGAAGGCCTGTTGCTTTAAGGCAATGAAAGGAAGGTCTGTTGCATTAAGGCAATGAAAGGAAGGTCTGTTGCTTTAAGGCAATGAAAGGAAGGTCTGTTGCAGTAAGGCAATGAAAGGAAGGGCTGTTGCATTAAGGCAATGAAAGGAAGGTCTGTTGCTTTAAGGCAATGAAAGGAAGGTCTGTTGCATTAAGGCAATGAAAGAAAGGTCTGTTGCATTAAGGCAATGAAAGGAAGGTCTGTTGCTTTAAGGCAATGAAAGGAAGGCCTGTTGCTTTAAGGCAATGAAAGGAAGGCCTGCTGCTTTAAGGCAATGAAAGGAAGTTCTGTTGCATTAAGGCAATGAAAGGAAGGTCTGTTGCAGTAAGGCAATGAAAGGAAGGTCTGTTGCTTTATGGCAATGAAAGGAAGGTCTGTTGCTTTATGGCAATGAAAGGAAGGTCTGTTGCATTAAGGCAATGAAAGGATGGCCTGTTGCTTTAAGGCAATGAAAGGAAGGTCTGTTGCTTTAAGGCAATGAAAGAAGGTTTGTTGCAGTAAGGCAATGAAAGAAAGGTCTGTTGCTTTAAGGCAATGAAAGGAAGGTCTCTTGCTGTAAGGCAATGAAAGGAAGGCCTGTTGCAGTAAGGCAATGAAAGGAAGGTCTGTTGCAGTAAGGCAATGAAAGGAAGGTCTGTTGCATTAAGGCAATGAAAGGAAGGTTTGTTGCATTAAGGCAATGAAAGAAAGGTCTGTTGCTTTAAGGCAATGAAAGGAAGGTCTGTTGCATTAAGGCAATGAATGGAAGGCCTGTTGCTTTAAGGCAATGAAAGGAAGGTCTGTTGTAGTAAGGCAATGAAAGGAAGGTCTGTTGCATTAAGGCAATGAAAGGAAGGTCTGTTGCTTTAAGGCAATGAAAGGAAGGTCTATTGCATTAAGGCAATGAAAGGAAGGCCTGTTGCATTAAGGCAATGAAAGGAAGGTCTGTTGCTTTAAGGCAATGAAAGGAAGGTCTGTTGCAGTAAGGCAATGAAAGGAAGGTCTGTTGCATTAAGGCAATGAAAGGAAGGTCTGTTGCAGTAAGGCAATAAAAGAAAGGTCTGTTGCATTAAGGCAATGAAAGGAAGGTCAGTTGCAGTAAGGCAATGAAAGGAAGGCCTGTTGCTTTAAGGCAATGAAAGGAACGTCTGTTGCATTAAGGCAATGAAAGGAAGGCAACATGCTTTAAGGCAATAAAAGGAAGGTCTGTTGCAGTAAGGCAATGAAAGGATGGTCTGTTGCATTAAGGCAATGAAAGGAAGGCCTGTTGCTTTAAGGCAATGAAAGGAAGGCCTGTTGCTTTAAGGCAATGAAAGGAAGGCCTGTTGCTTTAAGGCAATGAAAGGGAGGCCTGTTGCTTTAAGGCAATGAAAGGAAGGCCTGTTGCTTTAAGGCAATGAAAGGAAGGTCAGTTGCTTTAAGGGAATGAAATGAAGGTCTGTAGCAGTAAGGCAATGAAGGGAAGGTCTGTTGCAGTAATGCAATGAAAGGAAGGTCTTTTGCATTAAGGCAATGAAAGGAAGGCCTGTTGCTTTAAGGCAATGAAAGGAAGGCCTGTTGCTTTAAGGCAATGAAAAGAAGGCCTGTTTCTTTAAGGCAATGAAAGGAAGGCCTGTTGCATTAAGGCAATGAAAGGAAGGGCTGTTGCTTTAATGCAATGAAAGGAAGGCCTGTTGCTTTAAGTAAATGAAAGGGTGGTCTGGTTCATTAAGGCAATGAAAGGAAGGCCTGCTGCTTTAAGGCAATGAAAGGAAGGCCTGCTGCTTTAAAGCAATGAAATTAAGGTCTGTTGCATTAAGGTAATGAAAGGAAGGCCTGCTGCTTTAAGGCAATGAAAGGAAGGTCTGTTGCATTAAGGCAATGAAAGGAAGGTCTGTTGCAGTAAGGCAATGAAAGGAAGATCTGTTGCATTAAGGCAATGAAATGAAGGTCTGTTGCAGTAAGGCAGTGAAAGGATGGTCTGTTGCAGTAAGGCAATGAAAGGTGTGCCTGTTGCTTTAAGGCAATGAAAGGAAGGTCTGTTGTATTAAGGCAATGAAAGGAAGGCCTGTTGCTTTAAGGCAATAAAAGGAAGGTCTGTTGCAGTAAGGCAACTAAAGGATGGTCTGTTGGAGTAAGGCAATGAAAGGAAGGCCTGTTGCTTTAAGGCAATGAAAGGAAGGCCTGTTGCTTTAAGGCAATGAAAGGAAGGCCTGTTGCTTTAAGGCAATGAAAGGGAGGCCTGTTGCTTTAAGGCAATGAAAGGAAGGACAGTTGCTTTAAGGCAATGAAAGACAGGTCTGTTGCTTTAAGGCAATGAAATGAAGGTCTGTTGCAGTAAGGCAATGAAAGGAAGGTCTGTTGCAGTAAGGCAATGAAAGGAAGTTCTGTTGCATTAAGGCAATGAAAGGAAGGCCTTTTGCTTTAAGGCAATGAGAGGAAGGTCTATTGCTTTAAGGCAATGAAAGGAAGGCCTGTTGCTTTAAGGCAATGAAAGGAAGGTTTGTTGCATTAAGGCAATGAAAGGAAGGTCTGTTGCAGTAAGGCAATGAAAGGAAGGTCTGTTGCATTAAGGCAATGAAAGGAAGGTCTGTTGCAGTAAGGCAATGAAAGGAAGGTCTGTTGCATTAAGGCAAATTAAAGGAAGGTCTGTTGCAATAAGGCAATGAAAGGAAGATCTGTTGCTTTAAGGCAATGAAAGGAAGGCCTGTTGCAGTAAGGCAATGAAAGGAAGGTCTGTTGCATTAAGGCAATGAAAGGAAGGCCTGTTGCTTTAAGGCAATGAAATGAAGGCCTGTTGATTTAAGGTAATGAAAGGAAGGCCTGTTGCTTTAAGGCAATGAAAGGAAGGTCTGTTGCATTAAGGCAATGAAAGGAAGGTCTGTTGCAGTAAGGGAATGAAAGGAAGGTCTGTTACATTAAGGCAATGAAAGGAAGGCCAGTTGCTTTAAGGCAATGAAAGGAAGGCCTGTTGCTTTAAGCCAATGAAAGGAAGGCCCGCTGCTTTAAGACAATGAAAGGAAGTTCTGTTGCATTAAGGCAATGAAAGGAAGGTCTGTTGCAGTAAGGCAATGAAAGGAAGGTCTGTTGCTTTAAGGCAATGAAATGAAGGTCTGTCGCAGTAAGGCAGTGAAAGGAAGGCCTGTTGCTTTAAGGCTATGAAAGAAGGTCTGTTGCTTTAAGGCAATGAAAGAAGGTCTGTTGCTTTAAGGCAATGAAAGGAAGTTCTGTTGCATTAAGGTAATGAAAGGAAGGTCTGTTGCAGTAAGGCAATGAAAGAAAGGTCTGTTGCTTTAAGGCAATGAAAGGAAGGTCTGTTGCTTTAAGGCAATGAAAGGAAGATCTGTTGCATTAAGGCAATGAAAGGAAGGTCTGTTGCATTAAGGCAATGAAAGGAAGGTCTGTTGCTTTAAGGCAATGAAAGGAAGATCTGTTGCATTAAGGCAATGAAAGGAAGGTCTGTTGCTTTAAGGCAATGAAAGGAAGGTCTGTTGCAGTAAGGCAATGAAAGGAAGGTCTGTTGCTTTAAGGCAATGAAAGGAATTTCTGTTCCATTAAGGCAATGAAAGGAAGGTCTGTTGCATTAAGGCAATGAAAGGAAGGCCTGTTGCTTTAAGGCAATGAAAGGAAGGTCTGTTGCAGTAAGGCAATGAAAGGAAGGTCTGTTGCATTAAGGCAATGAAAGGAAGGTCTGTTGCAGTAAGGCAATGAAAGGAAGGTCTGTTGCATTAAGGCAATGAAAGGAAGGTCTGTTGCAGTAAGGCAATGAAAGGAAGGTCTGTTGCAGTAAGGCAATGAAAGGAAGGCCTGTTGCTTTAAGGCAATGAACGGAAGGTCTGTTGCATTAAGGCAATGAAAGGAAGGCCTGTTGCTTTAAGGCAATAAAAGGAAGGTCTGTTGCAGTAAGGCAATGAAAGGATGGTCTGTTGCATTAAGGCAATGAAAGGATGGCCTGTTGCTTTAAGGCAATGAAACGAAGGCCTGTTGCTTTAAGGCAATGAAAGGAAGGCCTATTGCTTTAAGGCAATGAAAGGGAGGCCTGTTGCTTTAAGGCAATGAAAGGAAGACCTGTTGCTTTAAGGCAATGAAAGGAAGGTCTTTTGCTTTAAGGCAATGAAATGAAGGTCTGTTGCAGTAAGGTAATGAAAGGAAGGTCTGTTGCAGTTAGGCAATGAAATGAAGGTCTGTTGCATTAAGGCAATGAAAGGAAGGCCTGTTGCTTTAAGGCAATGAAAGGAAGGCCTGTTTGCTTAAGGCAATGAAAGGAAGGCCTGTTGCTTTAAGGCAATGAAAGGAAGGCCTGTTGCATTAAGGCAATGAAAGGAAGGGCTGTTGCTTTAAGGCAATGAAAGGAAGGCCTGTTGCTTTAAGTTAATGAAAGGGTGGTCTGGTGCATTAAGGCAATGAAAGGAAGGCCTGCTGCTTTAAGGCAATGAAAGGAAGGCCTGCTGATTTAAAGCAATGAAATTAAGGTCTGTTGCTTTAAGGCAATGAAAGGAAGGCCTGCAGCTTTAAGGCAATGAAAGGAAGGCCTGTTGCTTTAAGGCAATGAAAGGAAGGTCTGTTGCAGTAAGGCAATGAAAGGAAGGCCTGTTGCTTTAAGACAATGAAAGGAAGGCCTGTTGCTTTAAGGCAATGAAAGGAAGGCCTGTTGCTTTAAAGCAATGAAAGGAAGGTCTGTTGCATTAAGGCAATGAAAGGAAGGCCTGTTGCTTTAAGGCAATGAAAGGAAGGTCTGTTGGAGTAAGGCAATGAAAGGAAGGCCTGCTGCTTTAAGGCAATGAAAGGAAGGCCTGCTGCTTTAAAGCAATGAAAGGAAGGTTTGTTGCATTAAGGAAATGAAAGGAAGGCCTGCTGCTTTAAGGCAATGAAAGGAAGGTCTGTTGCATTAAGGCAATGAAAGGAATGCCTGTTGCTTTAAGGTAATGAAAGGAAGGTCTGTTGCTTTAAGGCAATGAAAGGAAGGCCTGCTGATTTAAGGCAATGAAAGGAAGGCCTGTTGCTTTAAGGCAATGAAAGGAAGGTCTGTTGCATTAAGGCAATGAAAGGAAAGCCTGTTGCTTTAAGGCAATGAAAGGAAGGTCTGTTGCATTAAGGCAATGAAAGGAAGGCCTGCTGCTTTAAGGCAATGAAAGGAAGGTCTGTTGCTTTAAGGCAATGAAAGGAAGGCCTGCTGCTTTAAAGCAATGAAAGGAAGGTCTGTTGCATTAAGGCAATGAAAGGAAGGCCTGTTGCTTTAAGGCAATGAAAGGAAGGTCTGTTGCATTAAGGCAATGGAAGGAAGGCCTGTTGCTTTAAGGCAATGAAAGGAAGGTCTGTTGCTTTAAGGTAATGAAAGGAAGGCCTGTTGCTTTAAGGCAATGAGAGGAAGGTCTGTTGCATTAAGGCAATGAAAGGAAGGCCTTTTGCTTTAAGGCAATGAAAGAAAGGTCTGTTGCATTAAGGCAATGAAAGGAAGGCCTGTTGCTTTAAGGCAATGAAAGGAAGGTCTGTTGCGTTAAGGCAATGAAAGGAAGGCCTGCTGCTTTAAGGCAATGAAAGGAAGGTCTGTTGCTTTAAGGCAATGAAAGGAAGGTCTGCTGCTTTAAAGCAATGAAAGGAAGGTCTGTTGCATTAAGGCAATGAAAGGAAGGCCTGTTGCTTTAAGGCAATGAAAGGAAGGTCTGTTGCATTAAGGCAATGAAAGGAATGCCTGTTGCTTTAAGGCAATGAAAGGATGGCCTGTTGCTTTAAGGCAATGAAAGGATGGCCTGTTGCTTTAAGGCAATGAAAGGAAGGTCTGCTGCATTAAGGCAATGAAAGGAAGGCCTGTTTCTTTAAGGCAATGAGAGGAAGGTCTGTTGCATTTAGGCAATGAAAGGAAGGCCTTTTGCTTTAAGGCAATGAAAGAAAGGTCTGTTGCATTAAGGCAATGAAAGGAAGGCCTGTTGCTTTAAGGCAATGAAAGGAAGGTCTGTTGCGTTAAGGCAATGAAAGGAAGGCCTGCTGCTTTAAGGCAATGAAAGGAAGGTCTGTTGCTTTAAGGCAATGAAAGGAAGGTCTGCTGCTTTAAAGTAATGAAAGGAAGGTGTGTTGCATTAAGGCAATGAAAGGAAGGCCTGTTGCTTTAAGGCAATGAAAGGACGGTCTGTTGCATTAAGGCAATGAAAGGAATGCCTGTTGCTTTAAGGCAATGAAAGGATGGCCTGTTGCTTTAAGGCAATGAAAGGATGGCCTGTTGCTTTAAGGCAATGAAAGGAAGGTCTGCTGCATTAAGGCAATGAAAGGAAGGTCTGTTGCAGTAAGGCAATGAAAGGAAGGTCTGTTGCATTAAGGCAGTGAAAGGAAGGCCTGATGCTTTAAGGCAATGAAAGGATGGCCTGTTGCTTTAAGGCAATGAAAGGAAGGCCTGCTGCTTTAAGGCAATGAAAGGAAGGCCTGTTGCTTTAAGGCAACGAAAGGAACAGTCTCTCTACTGAGGATGATGATGTGCAGTTGGAACCTCAAAAGTTGAAGCGAGGACGCGGCGCTTGAGTGCCCCAAAACAATTCTCCTGGTGTTTTATTAATTTTCTTTAATTCTTTTCTATCTATAAATGCTTAAATTGTGAAGTATGTGTACTTTAAATAAATTATTATCTCTTGAGTACAATCAAAGTCAAGCGAAGGGAATCAGACGGCTAAACTTTTGATGACACGGCCCTGAAATGTCAGTCATAGTTTAAAAATCCACCAAAAATCAGTGTTGATGTAGGCCCGCTTTTTCTCTCCTTAAGTGACACTGGTGATCAACGGCTAAGAAGTGCTTGCTGAATCAACATCACGAATTTGCAACTTAATTCACCAGTTATTCTGTAATTCATGCAACAATGACCTACTGAACATTTATCACGAAATTGCAACACACAGTTTGAATTAGGGAATCAATCAGGATCACGGGGGAATTGCCTGCTTACTAACTGGAAATAATAATAATAATAATAATAATAATAATAATAATAATAATAATAATAATAATAATAATAATAATAATAATAATTAGGCTACAGTGAGACCCAACTTTCATTTCTCAGGTCATTGAAAGGCAAGGCCACGAATCCAGGCTCTGGACTGTTTTTAACTGAACAGTTTGAGGTTTTTGTGATAATGTGAAACCGTTTTTGAAACCTGGTCATCAAAAGTACGAAAGGACGCTTGTATATGGTATCAATTTTTGCACCAATTTCCCGGTGGGTAGGATCCTTGGACGTTAGGTGACAGATGGTGGGAAATTTACGCACGCGCGCGCGAGCAAGCACATGTTAAAGACAGGCTTTATTGCATTCATACTGCACCACCGATGAAAGGTCTTTCACCGGCCATTTGAGAAAAAATGTCGGGATTCCTGTTATTATAAAGGAGCTTAGGCTAGGATTTATTTAGGCTGCGTTCTCTCTCTCTCTCTCTCTCTCTCTCTCTCTCTCTCTCTCTCTCTCTCTCTCTCTCTCTCGTGATTCAAAGCTTCGAGACTTTCAAAGGACGTTTTTCGGTTGTCAAGAGTCTAAACGCTGTCTTCGGACAGTATACGATCTTGTGTGAATTTCAATTTCATTTTATTCCAGCCATACATTATGAAAAATAAATCTGATTGTCATTAACGTAAGAAGTCCACCTGCCAACGAAGTTCTTCGCCCCCGCCAGTTACGTAGTGACGTGACTGGCAACCGGAAGTTCTTGGTTTCGGCCCAGTCGAGACGAGGTGGACTGTTATTGATGTCAGTGCTGATGAACGAATTAAGGCCTTGGAAGCCTTCGGAAAAATCCTTCTTATTTGGTGTTATTCACCTCGTCGTCGGTGCTTCTGGGTAGCCAAGGTATTTGGCTTTTATCTTGGTATTTCATTTCGTATTGGCAGAATTGGCGTCAAGTGCTCAAATAGTGACACTGAAAGCCACTTGAACAACTGGGTATCTATCTGAGGAGGAGGCATTGCGGTGTGATACTGACTCGAAAGGCTACTCGTGGTACACAAAGGTGAATATCACTTTGATTTACGTATTCTCCTCGGCATGGATTAGGTCAGTATACATAGTGACTGGAATATTTGTGCGATGGCGTTTGCCAAGCAAAAAGACTACAGACAGTGATGGGGCTAGTCTGAAATGAACGCCCTTAGCTTAAGTTGACAGCAAGTAAGTAAACTGGGGTGTCTTATGCATCATTACATGAACTTGCAACCCACGTAGGCCTGCAGGGTAGGGTGCTGCTGCCTTTGCGGAATTAGAAGCAGTACAAGTTTGTCTGGCTCTAAAACTGGAGTATAATATTCTGTGACTTGGTGCTTGTAACCTTAGGTGCAAATTTTATTGTACTGATTTCACTTGAGTGGGCATTCCATAACTTCGATATAGACGGAATATTAAAACTACAAAGTACTGACACTGCAGACACCAGTAAGTAACCCCTAAGGCCTGTTGCGTCAAGGGATCGAACGATATTTCTTGAAATCAGTCATTACAACTTTGTATTCATGGCATAGATTGCAGGTCAACCGAATAAATAGTCCCCCGTCTGGCTTGATGTCACTGAATTGACAGAATCTCTCCATTTTGACTCTGATTTCAAGTTCCTCGTGGCAGCTGACATCATGATGGAAGAACTCACTTTATTTTGTTCAACCTTAAAATGACAACGCTGTGACTATAGTTGCCATTTAAGCATTTGTATATTGTTGTTGGTAATGAGAGCTGAGTTTAATATAGCTGTTATTATTGCACTAAGATATTTCTCTGAAAAAATTATATGGAACTACCTGACCAACCCGGCACTGCCCGGGAAGACTTAATGACAACCGATAAACTCCCTCTTTCTCTCTCTCTCTCTCTCTCTCTCTCTCTCTCTCTCTCTCTCTCTCTCTCTCCTCCCTAACACCCTCTCTCTCTCTCTCTCCTCCCTAACACCCTCTCTCTCTCTCTCTCTCACTCCTCCCTAACACCCCCTCTCTCTCTCTCTCTCTCTCTCTCTCTCTCTCTCTCTCTCTCTCTCTCTCTCTCTCTCTCTCTCATACATACGTACTACATCCATTTTTATATATAGATTAGGCAATGAAGGGTTAAAAAGGAAAGCCCATTGCTGAGGTTGACGGCATATCAGAAAATGATCGCTTTAGGTGAACCGAATGATTTTGCATTAGCGGTTAATGTGAGGAGAATGAGGGTGTGGGTGGGGTCGAGATCTTCTTTTATTATGAGAACTGGACTTTATTGTCCTCCACAGCTGGTGGGTTAAACTAAAAGATTTTCTGTTGTATGGGATATTTAAATATGTCATACTGATCTGCTTTCTAGTTTGGAGTACAGTATAGTCATGGTACGTCATTAGCAAGGTTTTCTATTAATATATTTTATTTTAAATGACTGACCTCTTGTGTCAGTAACTTCATTTGAGTTATGAATACGGTGTGTTTTATTACTTTTAAGAGAAATACTTTCATACTTGCTTCATGATTCTAGTTTTACCTGTTAAACTCTTTCATGCATGTGTGTCATGAATCATGAGGCTTTGTAGATGGAATGTGTCTGCACTGACAGCCAGAGGGAGTGGGGAGCGCTTCGGAAAATACCTCCATCTCTCTCTCTCTCTCTCTCTCTCTCTCTCTCTCTCTCTCTCTCTCTCTCTCTCTCTCTCTCTCTCGGGCACCCAGCTTGTCTGTGTGTGTCTTCCGTTCGTCTGTTTCTCGGTCAATCTTAGTGTGGGAGATGAGGTCAAAAGTGAGGGAGTGTCTTTGTTAAGGCTGTTCGTTTTCCTCTGTGTACCGTTTGCCCAGCCAGCTAAGGAGATGCTTTAAAAGAATGTTAATGAACGGTTGAGTAGAATATTTAATCACCATCAGTACGTATTATGTTATTTGAGTGTGGAGTGACAGTTGTTGTCAGCAGTTTCCTTTCATTGCATTGCATAGAAGAGTTGCAAGAAGTGCTGCTGAATCTGGACAATACTGGCAATTGGAAAAATCTTTCAAAAGCGTCTCGTGGAGGAAATGACAAACTGCCTGCCGCTCTACTATAAGAATTTGTCAATCGAGGGGCGATTCTGGATTAGACATGTTAAAAATTTTGTGTTTTCTGAAAATGGAAACAGAATGAGTTTGTCAGTTGCACTGGCCGCCATCTTGGAAATATTGCCCTAGTTAACACATATCTTGATGATATATATATATATATATATATATATATATATATATATATATATATATATATATATATATATATATATATATATATATATATATATATATATATATATGTAAAGGCTCGCGAAGGTGACCTTTGAAAAGTTGGGTCAGCTATTCGCAGGGTCCATTTTGACTATACGCAGCATATAAGAAAAGTGCTGAACCGTTCGCATACCACAAGGGTCGAAGAAACCACCTTGGTGACAAGACACGGGCTGTCAAATGCGTTTTCAGCACAGAACGTTCTAGAAGCTGAACCAGTTACAAAATCCGGTTTTTGAAGGATGCTTCTTAATAATGTATGGTGTGTACGTGTACTTCGTGACGCCTCGAAGTACAGAGGCGTGTCTTGCCGAACTTTGACCTCGAATGATGTCATACAATAGTACGTTCGTTCGTGCGTTACATAATGAATATAATGGGAGGAACCATTGTTCGAATTGGACTTGTGAGATCCGATTCATGTGTGTCTGAAGATGTGAGTGGTTTTTCACATGGAGACTGTCTCAGAGGACTTGTGGAGTGAGTAAGAATTCATATACGTTTTTAGACTTTGTTTTTCAGAACTGTGAACACACGGTATCTCCTGTGACAGTGAAATGTGTGTTTTTGCAATTTTTTACATTTTATGATTTTTAATGTGACGTTTGTTCTTTCACAGGTATTTCTGTTCCACTCCATTCCTATTCCTCATTCCTCTCTCCCTCCTACAAGGATGGGAGTGGTATGACATTTGAGATGACCTGTTTTTACTGATTGACCTGTTCATGATTTGACAGAAGTTATTTTCTGTATTCCCTTAGGTGTTTGAGCGTTTATGATTTTGGAGCATTATTTCCTTAGAAGATCTTCTGATAGTTATGTGAAACATTGGATTTCATTCTTCGTAATTTTTAAGAAGTTATTTTTCGTTGATTTTTGTCAATAAAGGGTTTTAGTTTTGTACTTAGTATCTCATTCCAGTAGTCCTCAGATTTTAGTTAGGGAAAGATATAACTTATGATGTCGGCTCACGAGATCAAACCTCTGTTCATAAAACAGAGACTTAAATCAGGTATAGGCTCAGAAATGGCCTTTACATATATATATATATATATATATATATATATATATATATATATATATATATATATATATATATATATATATATATATATATATATATATATATAAACCTTGTAATTGTTATAAAGATACCGGACCATTGCAACTCTTTCATAATCTGCCTAAGATGCAACTCAGGAAGCTGCAGAATATGTATATTAATAATGGGTATCTCGCCTTGTGACAGGATTGGCCCTGTTCACTTGATGTAGTTCCGTCTGAGGCCACAGGTTTTAGAGAGCAATCCGGAAAGGCTTGGTTAGGTTGTCCCCAAATCAGGTTTTAAGCCTGGAGTTTTCATTCATACTGGAAGAGGCCCATTGGAATAAATGGTTAATGTAAGGCTCAACATTATTCATAATTGCTTTTATTTTTACGTGACGTGAGTGATCGGTGCTTTGTCCAAAAGTGTGTTGTCATTTCATGTGACTGAGAACGAGAGGGCCTCGACGAGGTAGTCCTCATTACACAGAGGGTGAAGCTTCTCAAAAGGGCTTCCAGTATCGCGTGGTTTCCCATTGAATAACAGAAATTTCATATACGTGCTGAACAATGAATGACAAGTATTACTTATGTTAAATTCATCCAAAAGTGTCGCATGAGACTCTGCTAAACATTTGAGGTTTCAGTTGCATTTTCATAACATTGCTTTTTGTGGAAGTTTCTTTTTTAATGAACGTTTCATATTACATCTGTTGCTCTTTCTATAATTACTATTCTTTCTCCTTTGGCAGGTTGGTGAGGAATTGCAATAAGCACGCCATGTCATCCTCACGACCACTGAAAGAAGACACTTCGACACTTGAAACAAAGAAGTAGGAGGTCTCCGATTAAAGTCTCATTATGTGTGAGTGTTGCCGAACCTTTTAACTTTTGTCCGAAGCCTAATATTATTGTCAGTTCATTGGATCAGTTTCCAGTTAAGAAAAAGTGTTGACACGTTTCTTAACTGACGATTATCCCAGCCAACAGTGGAGGCCCCCAGGGAGGCATGAATTGGAGTTTTTTATACATCATTAAGGACCAGTTATAAGCTTTTTTTTTCTACGTCTAAATACCAATTGGTGTCTCCTGGTTGGTGACTTCTACATGTGGAAACTTGGGGTGGCACATTTTAAAGGATTTTGGCTCCTTTATTAACTAACTGTAGCATGTGGCTCCACTACTAATGCACATATCTATGTAGATTGAATAGATTGAACCTGTGTAGATTTTCCCCACTCCAATGCATGTGTAAACCTTTTAACTGATGTGGGATATAGGCCTAGTGTTCTTCGTTCCTGCTCTAGAAGTCTGTCTTCGGCTGCTCTTGGAAACCAGACTCGTGGTTTCACCTTCGGGTTTCTGTTAACAAGTAATTTCAGACTGAATAATCCTTCCCTCTTAAGCATTATTTATAATGTCTCAATCTTACCCTTGAAAACATTATTTATAATGTCTCAATCGTACCCTTTAAAGCATTATTTATAATGTTTCAATGTCCCGAACTGACTTCACTTTATATTTGCTTTTAAAGCTGTTTTTCTCATTTTGTAATTTGGGGTCCTCTTTTGACTCTCAACCGCATCATGACCATATCGATATTAGTAAGTTTAAGTAATATACTTAAGAGTTTTAACATCTGGAATGGCTCCTTAGCAGCGCGGTATATAATATTATCAGTAATTGGTCCAGTTGGTTTTACCTGATATTGCAATGAATGTCTGAACAGCAAGTTTTAATGTCCGTCTTAGTGCTCACGGTCATTTCAGTGGAATGTCAAAGGTTGACAAAAATTCCTGGATTTTGCAGATCACAAATCCTCTACAGATTTTCTGGTATATGATCTTAGAAGCTTGCTTCTCTCTCTCTCTCTCTCTCTCTCTCTCTCTCTCTCTCTCTCTCTCTCTCTCTCTCTCTCTCTCTCATTTCGGCGCAAATTCACTTGGATGTCTCTGCATCGCCGACACAGGAAAGAGACAAACATGTGCCCCAGAATAATCCCAGCAGCGTATTATCAGGCCATGAAGATATAATGAACGAGTCCCTGTCTGTGTCACTGCCATCAGACCTCTTCACGTTGCTCTGTTTCTTGCGGCGGTCACAGTCAAGAAACAGGGCCCTGCGATGCCCGATGCATGCCCTCTTCGGGAGCTTCTTTCAACCAAAATTCTCCTGAAACGTCTGACCATCATGCGGGCAATCTTTCCTGGGCTCTGTACCCTCCATAAGAGTCGTCTATGGGAGTCTGCCCTCATTTGTGCATGCTACGAGTCGTCTTGTCCATCATAGCCTACTGTAGGGAGGCTTTTCACTGGAGTTGGAAGGAAGTTCTGCTGAATCTGAGGTCATTCTTTTGGTGTCTTCTCTTTTGATCTTATTTAGGCTCAAGCCCAAAGCTACGAGCTGGGCGGAGAGATTGAACAGGGACTGTTTATGTTGATTTTGGCGGCCTTGTTCCAGCCCTGGGGCTTGCCCCTTGGCAAGCGCCGGGTTGGTCAGCTAGTATTATTATAAAAGGCATAAAACCAAACCACAATTGAGCTCCGCTAGCGAAAAGTCTTCACGGTTTCTTTAGGGGCCGTACAGACAGACGCTTAAAAAGGGCTTGCAATAAAACTGGCCATATGAGTGCCCTCTCTGGCGGTGTAATGCACATTACTACTTTTTTATTTATTTAGCAACATTTATATGCTTTGGTGCCAAGTCTTTCATTTCAACAGTACATTATTCTCAGAAGAAGAGGCGTTTGTTCAGAGAGAGAGAGAGAGAGAGAGAGAGAGAGAGAGAGAGAGAGAGAGAGAGAGAGAGAGAGAGAGAGAGAGGGAAACATAATTATGGAAAAAGCAGGTGGATTATAGGGCGCGTTCGCTCTGTGTAACATTGTTAATTGAAACACGTTATTGGCTGAGAAATGTCATTTGGAATGGAAGTTTTTAGTGACACTGAACGCTTGCGGAGCGTTTGTCAGGAGATTTTAACGCAGAATTTAGTTCAGTTATTTACGGCAAGAAAACTCTCGTGGTTTGACCTGTATTATTTCCTGAGAGGCAGTTCAAGGCGCATCTATTGCTCGTTAAGACTGTATTTGGTGTGATTTGACTTTTGATGGCGTGTATATCAAATTGACTTCCCCTCAAGGAGTGGAAAATGGACCATCTCAGTTCGATTTTCTGCAAATAAGGGTGGTGGTTCCTGTGGCTGCTCAGATAGAGCAGGTAACCCAGGTCAAGGGAGTTTAAATCCTTTTTTTTTTTTTTTTTGAGTTTGGTACATTTCATCGTGAGTGTGACCCTCCCTGACTTAGAAAGATGGTGTTTATAATGGTTGTGGGTACATGGGAATACAGCGTTGAAGTAATCCGTTGCCTCCGTATGGTGGCCTCTCCTGTTACAGGTGCTGGTTCCTTGCTTAAGGAGCATTATCATTATTATTATTATTATTATTATTATTATTATTATTATTATTATTATTATTATTATTATTATTATTATTATTATTATTATGCAGAAGATGAACCCTATTCATAAGGAACAAGCTCACCAAAGGGGCCATTGACTTGAAATTCAAGCATCTAAAGATTATTATTAAAAATGTTTTATTATTATTATTATTATTATTATTATTATTATTATTATTATTATTATTATTATTATTATTATTATTATTTATTTATTTATTTTTTTGTCTATCACAATCATCCTATTCGACTGGGTGGTTTTTATAGTGTGGGGATCCGGATTGCATCCTGCCTCCATATGAGTACATCACTTTTCTCACTATGTGCGCTGTTTCTACTAGCACACTTTTCCGCATGAGTCCTGGAGCTACTTCGGCTTCTAGTTTTTCCAGGTTCGTTTTCAGGGATCTTGGGATCGTGCCCAGTGTTCCTATGATTATGGGTAAAATTTCCACTGGCATATTACATATCCTTCTTATTTCGATTTCCAGGTCTTGATACTTATCAATTTTCTCTTTCTTTCTTTCTCATCTACTCTGGTGTCCCATGGTATTGCGGCATCAGTGAATGATACTTTCTTCTTGATTTTGTCAATCAACTTCACGTCTGGTCTATTGGCACGTATCACCCTATCTGTCTGATACCATAGTGCCAGAGGATCTTTGCCTGATCGTTTTCTATCACTCCCTCAGGTTGATGTTTGTACCACTTATCACTGCAAGCTAGCTGGTGTTTCTTGCACAGGCTCCAGTGGAGAGCTTTTGCTACTGAATCTTGCCTCTTTTTGTACTGGATCTGTCCAGGCGCTGGACTTTCGCTTGCTATGTGGTTTATGGTCTCATCTTTCATATTGCCCTTCCTGCATATGGGTGAGATGTTATTATTATTATTATTATTATTATTATTATTATTATTATTATTATTATTATTATTATTATTATTATTATTATTATTATTCAGAAGATGGAACCTATCCATACGGAACAAGCCCACCAAAGGGGCCACTGACTTGAAATTCAAGCTTCCAGGGAACATGAAGGAGCTCATTAGGAAGAAGTAAGAGAAGGTAGCGGGAAACAGGACATTCTTCTGCCAGTAAAACTGCCCATCTGAACTGAGCCTCTGATTCACTTTGTATGTGAAAGCTCCAGTGCATTTATTCATTTATTTTTTTTAACATTTTCAACGTTAAAGTGCTCTTACAATAACGTAACGCAAGCTCTAAAGAAGCCTCTATTACGCAGCCATTCAGAAGGTCGGTTCCTCCTCCTCCTCATTTGTTCGAAAAGGAATGTCATGGATGTTCCGGCTGGTCCAGGGGGCATTCCAGGCAGCCGGAATTCCGGAGGACAGGAAAAAGCAGTGCAGCAGCAGCAGTGTCATGACTGTGGCTCGCCCGTCACGGGATTCTCAGCAATGTTCGTTCGCAGGATTTTTCAGGATTTTTCGGACGTCGTTGTGGAAAAAGGCAGGTTTTGTTGTGGTTTGGGTCCGTCCACTGAGCTATGTAGGTCGCTGGTTTCAGTCCAGAATGATAATAAAGATGCGAAGGTTTGAAACCATTAGGTTGAAAGCTGCCAGAGTAAAGAAAAGGTTTAATGGCCGACCGTTTCCAGTAGGGAAACTCGACTGAATTCCTGGTATATTAGATTAATGATTTATGGAATAATATTTTTTGAAAGAGGGCGACCAGAGAGACCAGGCAGTAGGGTGGAAGCCCTGCGTTTTAATTTGTATCTTTACAGGATTTTCATAGGTCCTCATTTAGTGCAACAAGAATTACCTATTATCAGATATCAGCTTCTCTTCTGTTTTGTGTTACTCTCCCGACAGTGTTCTATGTAATGAAGGCAAGTAAAGTAGCCTTGTAATCCCGACAGTCGGGTCTCGAGTGATGGGAACTGATACTGCTTTCCCGACCGTCGTTGAAATAGTGATTGGAATGTCTACTATACACTGACGGCAGGATAAATGATACCTTCATTATATAATGGATTTACTGGAAACCCCTTCACAGAAGTGGGGCGGTGCCCCTGAAATCGACCTTCCAGGTATATTGCCATTTCTCGAGAGGGAAGAATGGAGACTCTTCTTTTAGTTTTCTATGCTGGGTATTTATTCTTGTAGTATTCTTGACATTCTTGACAGATGACTGGAAAACATATTCTCGTTTCAGTAGCACCGTCATTTGATGTATTGTCATGATACTTGTATCATGTCATAAAAGTCAGTCAGTACATCACACAATCCGAGGAATAGCGACAGGGCATATTCTGTAATTAGACGCCATTGCCAGAGAATATCAAGATTTATGGACGTAAACTTTACATTAATATTTGGGTGAAGTTAAATTAGAGCTCCCCCGCCACCTCCTCCCCCACCACCTCCTCCCCCACCACCGGCCCTGACTGAAATTCTGCCCATGCCTATATACTGTATCTTTGATGTACTACAACAACATTTTCTTATTGCAACTCCGAGACATCTGAGCTGAGACGATGAAATAACGCAAGAATTAACCAAGATTGCTTTACACAAGCTGCCTAAAATGAGAAAGTTTAAAAAAGTCCTGTGGATGGTTTGGTTACGGGTTAAATAAAATACCTTGGTGTCACTTCAAAGCCAGATTTAAACTTGTGGTAGAGGGCAGTAGAGCTCAACGTTTGTACTGAATCTATCGTGAGAGTTTTCCTTCTTAGTTTTTTATTTATATTGACTGAAACACCTTCCTTCCTACCACAAGTTAATATTCAAAGTAAATCACAATTCAGTTGGTGCCTTCAATGGGCTCAGTCATAAGTTTCAAGACTCAAGTTGATTCCATTCACTTTTTTGCACAAGTGTCGAGTAAAGCACTTGAGGGAAATTTTGAGTAAAGAAAAACTCATAAATAAATCAACCTATCTCCACCACATTTCCTTTTCACACGAGATTTCCCCGCCAACCCACTCTCTCTCTCTCTCTCTCTCTCTTCCACAATAAGCTGTACAGTAGGTCCCGTTGCTAAGTAACCAATTGGTTCTTAACCACGTAAAATGTCTAATCCTTCGGGCAAGCCCTAGGAGAGCTGTTAATCAGCTCAGTGGTCTAGTAAAACTAAGGTATACTTAACTTTCTCCCAGGTTTTGGACACGCTGTTTTTGCGAAACAGTTAGACTTTCCTTAATATTTACTGTCCATAGCAGTGGAGATCAACCAGATATCTATTAAGGGTGATAACTTCATCGAATTTCAGGGGACGTTTAGTTTTTTCCAAGGAAGCTCTCACTGCGGTGTGATGGCTTTTCGTGGCTGACAGCTTCGGCTAAGCTGTCCCCTGTCTGTCACACGGCACGGGATAGGCTGTTGTCATGGCAACGAGTGCACCAATTCTATGACTGTCTCCAAATGCTTTTCTTTAAAGCATATTTTATTAAGATTGTATATGAATCACGGTGATGTGATAAATAGTCATAATATGGCTACGTGCGACAAACGCACTACACGGTCAACATGGCAGAGGTGGGTGGATATCGTCTCCAAACGCAAAACACCTGAGTTCGACGGGTGAGTTGGTGGGAGATGTTATTCACTTATACCTCTCTTGTGGCCGACTTCGTTAGTGCGTCACTGTAGTCCTGATTCCTCGTCCGTCGCTGGTTCGACCCCACGGGACGGTGGACTTATTATCAACTAAAAAAATTCCCCTTCGGTAACATATATGAAAATATATTATTTCCGAGGTAGAGTGAATTGGATATTAAAGGACGTTTGTAGCTTTCTGATTGTATATGAATCACGGTGATGTGATAAATAGTCATAATATGGCTACGTGCGACAAACGCACTACACGGTCAACATGGCAGAGGTGGGTGGATATCGTCTCCAAACGCAAAACACCTGAGTTCGACGGGTGAGTTGGTGGGAGATGTTATTCACTTATACCTCTCTTGTGGCCGACTTTGTTAGTGCGTCACTGTAGTCCTGATTCCTCGTCCGTCGCTGGTTCGACCCCACGGGACGGTGGACTTATTATCAACTAAAAAAATTCCCCTTCGGTAGCATATATGAAAATATATTATTTCCGAGGTAGAGTGAATTGGATATTAAAGGACGTTTGTAGCTTTCTGATTGTATATGAATCACGGTGATGTGATAAATAGTCATAATATGGCTACGTGCGACAAACGCACTACACGGTCAACATGGCAGAGGTGGGTGGATATCGTCTCCAAACGCAAAACACCTGAGTTCGACGGGTGAGTTGGTGGGAGATGTTATTCACTTATACCTCTCTTGTGGCCGACTTCGTTAGTGCGTCACTGTAGTCCTGATTCCTCGTCCGTCACTGGTTCGACCCCACGGGACGGTGGACTTATTATCAACTAAAAAAATTCCCCTTCGGTAACATATATGAAAATATATTATTTCCGAGGTAGAGTGAATTGGATATTAAAGGACGTTTGTAGCTTTCTGATTGTATATGAATCACGGTGATGTGATAAATAGTCATAATATGGCTACGTGCGACAAACGCACTACACGGTCAACATGGCAGAGGTGGGTGGATATCGTCTCCAAACGCAAAACACCTGAGTTCGACGGGTGAGTTGGTGGGAGATGTTATTCACTTATACCTCTCTTGTGGCCGACTTCGTTAGTGCGTCACTGTAGTCCTGATTCCTCGTCCGTCACTGGTTCGACCCCACGGGACGGTGGACTTATTATCAACTAAAAAAATTCCCCTTCGGTAACATATATGAAAATATATTATTTCCGAGGTAGAGTGAATTGGATATTAAAGGACGTTTGTAGCTTTCTGATTGTATATGAATCACGGTGATGTGATAAATAGTCATATATATATATATATATATATATATATATATATATATATATATATATATATATATATATATATATATATATATATATATATATATATATATATTAAATTATCCATGTAAACTTCATACGTCTGGCAGCTTTGGCAGATGAAGATGAAGCTGAGAGAGAGAGAGAGAGAGAGAGAGAGAGAGAGAGAGAGAGAGAGAGAGAGAGAGAGAGGAGGGTGGCAGCAATTGGTGCCCTGAATCGCACCAAAGGGATTTCTTGACCAATCGAGTTCCTTTTTGAGTCCTGTGGGAGGAGTGACGTGGTGAGGGCGGAGCCACTCTACCTTTCGGTTAGGCCAATCCGTGGGAGAGAGAGAGAGAGAGAGAGAGAGAGAGAGAGAGAGAGAGAGAGAGAGAGAGAGAGAGAGAGAGAGGCATCCAAGTAAAGTTGTCATGTTGACGATTGTCGCCTCTTCCAGCGTTCAGTAATTGTAAAGAATTGTTCATTTTAATGGTCATCAGGCGTCACTTATAGGTTGAACTTGTCCTACTTATTGAATGGGTTTATATGAGACAGGTCCCAGCACTTGGCCTTTGGCCTCAATTATAAAAAATATTCCATTCCATTCCATTCCAGTAAGTCGAATTAATAATACAGGTATTATTTGAGCTCAAGCAAAGCGTTATTTTGAGTAGAACGCAGCTATTTCCAACAAAGTGCCTGCAGGACTTGTTCTGCTCGGTTTGTATACCAAAGCCGAATCAAGTTGATGCTATATACTTGAAGAGGTTCTCAGATGGTTCATACCACATTTCACGTGTTGAGAGAAAGAAGGTCAGACTCTTCCGAGGAGAGTTTAGTCTAGCTGAAGTCTTGATACTTAAAGCGTTTTCCAGTTTTAACTCTTTTGGTGAGTTTTTGTCTTGACGATGAGTGAAAGGTAGATTGAAATATATTAGAGTTGGTCATGATACAGCTCGTTTTGTGGAGCTTAACCCTATCTGGTGCAAGTGTTCAGATTTTTCAGATACCACGATGCAAACCATAGATTCACTATGGATACATAATGAGTGGTAACCGACTGTTAATATAATGACTTTGAAAGTTGCCCAAATGTCGTACTGCATGAACTTCCTTTGAAACTGACGGCGCTGGTTGACTCGGCACCAACAATCATAGTGTAATATTAGGTTTTCCTCCTGTTATACCTTTCAAGCCTTTCTACTCTCAATATCCCTTTCAGTACTGAATAACCTCTTTGGTCACAGTGGTTGGCCTTTGGCCTAAATTCTATATTCCATTCCAATAACGATCACAGTGGAAATGCTTGGGAAACGAATATGCTATCGTCTGCCACACCTCATCATCAGTCACACTGCGCATGTTTAGCTCAGACTATTTCTTGAGGAACACTTCAATGTTTATATATACAAGAACCTTCACACTTTATAAACAAGCTGATTTGTATCAATAATATACCCTTACAAGCACAAGAAAGATGAGCTTGATAGTTGTTATCAGTCTACTCGTATCAAACGCAAACGAAGGATGGAGCTTTCAAAATTGTTTTTATTTCTCCCTGATGTAGCCCACGCTACAGGTAGACGAATGTCCACAAACTGTTCAGATAAAAAAATTTCGTTATCATTCAAACTTTGCTCCATGTAGATTTCATTACATCAACATAAGAATAACTTTATTATCATAGCAAACTGGAAAAACCACCTTGAAATATGCTAACCACTAGAACTTGGAGCACTGACAAACGAACGATAGACCTATACCAGATATTTAATTTTACTGTCCATCTTTTATTAACATTTTCATTTCAAAGCAGTCAATAAAACTTTCTTATTGTAACTATTATTCATTCCATCTAAGAGTCTTTCCAGTGCCTTGCTTTAAAAAAAGAGCCTAGGCTAGCCTTTTACGTTGCATATATATATATATATATATATATATATATATATATATATATATATATATATATATATATATATATATATATATATATATATATATATATATATATATATACACACAGTACATAGTGTCATCAATACGCAAATGGTGACGGGACCTCAATAAGATTTCAAACTTTTGCTCGATAAGTTACTTGGCCAAACACTACTGAAATTGCCCAGTTATTGGGCTATTATAAAGATTTGTAAGTCCAATAAAAAGTTATGTAAATATGCAAAGTATTCTGAATAGAAAACTGGAATACTATGGTCATGCATCGCCTTCCATCCAGTGTTGCAGTGGTTGTTCCTTTTACCTTCCCTAGACAGCTTCATGCCTCATACACAACAACAATATTCCATGCCATTTCGAATACTGCCTCTACTCACGTAATTTGCATGCGAGAAATAATTAAAATACCTTTTACTCGCACTCGCACAGACAGATGTCTTTCTAGATACCAACCGTGAGACAAATGGGTTACTGAAAGACCATCGTTTATTTGTTTGATCTGCGTAGACTATTTGATACATCATACAAGCTCGTCTTTCGTGTGCTTGTATTGTTCTATTATCGAAAGTGAAGGTTCTTTGTAAATATAAGCATTCGGATATAATATTACTGAAGAAGTAGTTTGCATCTTTATCACAGTAAGCTAAGATATCGGAAACATTGATTGCAGCCGAACACGAGATAGCTATGCGTACCCCACATCTAACTAAAACCTGTGTTGGTGAGGCCACGCATGGAATGGAATTGACTATAGCTATTTTACTCTCCAGCAGTTTCTGTTCATGCCAAAACTAAATGGTGAATAAATACATACACACATGTATGTATGTATGTATGTATGTATGTATTTATATGCATATATACACACATGTACACACAAACACACATACACACACACACACACACACACACACACACACACACATATATATATATATATATATATATATATATATATATATATATATATATATATATATATATATATATATATATATATATATATCTCAGTATGAGAAGACATTATTCATATGGTTTTTAGTTATATTGTGAATAACCTTATATAACCTGTAAATGCTGGTGCTGTCGTTATATGCTAGGGCCAAAGAACACAGCATAACTATTTTTTGAACAAGATTTTTTTTTTATGTTGAATTAAATATTACCTCTCCAAAGAATACAGCATAACTATTTTTTGAACAAGATTTTGTTTTTTATGTTGAATTAAATATTACCTCTCCAAAGAACACAGCATAACTATTTTTTGAACAAGATTTTTTTTTTTATGTTGAATTAAATATTACCTCTCCTATTCATCACGTTTATATGCGTTTTTACTTTTTATTTCCCCATATGAACAAATATAGTGAGTATAGCGTTTTATCGCATCATATTAGTGAATTTCAAATAGACGTTCATACTGTTCATACTTGCAATATAATCGTTTTGTACTGAGGTACAGCCGGTATAGTAGAAAAAATATGACATTATCCAATCACTGAATTTTGTTCAAAGCCCTCCATCTCCAGTAAAAAAAGCATGATTTTATATAATGAGTACTGATTAAGATTACATAAATTATGTTATTGAAATATCAAGGGGGAAAAAAGATGAGAAAACTTATTTCAAAATAAAATTTTACTGTCAAAAAAGGTAAACTTCACACACAAAACATTATTTTCCTTTACATATAAGGACGCAAATATCATCATCATAATACTAATAATAAATAATCATTATTATTAATATTACCAACAACAACAGCGATAATAACAGTAATTACATCCCATCTGTAGTATATGAAGACGAAAAGAGCAACTAAATTTGCAGACATTTAAAGCTTGTCTAAGATGAGAATAGCAAGTGACAATAATAAAGACAGTAATAACATCAGTAATAATATTATGTCTTTAGGAGACAAAAATAAACAGAATTCCTTGCATATTAAAAAAACCCATTGCAGACCTTTAGTCTTTGTTAACAGTGCACAGTACCGGGCCAAGCAAAAGAATTACGATTAATATTTGATTTTGTTAACAATTAGTAGCCTACCAGTTGTTTCAAGAAGAATATTAACATTTGGCTTATGAAGAACAACAAAAAATAAAACATACATATCACTATCACCCAAATGAAAATATATAGGGTGTGTTGTATCATTGACATATGCAACTTGTAACAGTTGCAACAGACATGAACAGTATGCTGTGGGCAGGTTGCACTCTGGCATAGCTGACACTGATGTTTGATCTTGGAGAGTTTACCAACTGACACCGAAAACCCACTACCATAGACGGACTCGAGGCATGGTGCGCATCGTTTTCGTGTTTCTGACGTGTATGCACGAAGTTCATTACTTACTAGCACTGAAACTGGTTTCGGATTCCCAAGTATAATGTTCATCTTCGCCACAATACTGCTGTGCAAATTCTTGACTGACTGCCTTTTCTCTATTTGAGGAGTACAAAGAGATTTAACTAAATCCCACCCATATGTAAAAGAATTTAGGCGTCGAGGGTCAGTGCTTGTATTCATTGAGAACACTGTCTGGGAATTTACTTAGCTGTATCGAGGATAGAAGAGCAGGCGTTTACTGTCCATCTTCGGGATTTTGTGTTCACAGTGTAAAATTGCGTCCTTTGGTCAATAATGTCTGTACCTCCCTTAGTAAAGTCGTAGAGTTTGTAGATTGCAGGCTTCTTTTGGCTATCGTCTTTGGTAATGGCCAACAGGGGTGATATCGTGCTAAGCAATAAAACGTTCCTTGGGCAAAGCTTTACTCTTTGTGTGATTGATGAAGGAGTTCAAGCAAAGTTTTCCTTCCTTTTTTTCCCAGTACACCTCGTAAAGTTTATCTTGCTTTCCAGCAATATTCTTTATCTCTAAAGGTATACCTTTTCTACCCGCATCGATCGTGCCTAAGGCATTAATACTCTGTGACAGGAGCCACTCGAACAGTTCTATGCTGGTATTTAGTCTGTCTACACTTATAGTTCGTCCTCTCAGGTCTATACTACTTTTCAGTTGGTTTATAAGGGCCTTCACAGTAGCTAGGGTGCCTGTTACGTAAAATGGCCCGGATCCCTCGATGGGTTTGCCGGAATATACAACAGTGCTGAAAGTGAAGGGATATCTCACAGCACTGATAGACTTATACATAAGGCCATACCTAACAGGCTTACTCCTGTTGTACTGACGGAAACCTATTTGTGTTCTGCAACCATACAATGATTCATCAATTGTTAGGAAGTCATCAGGCTGCACCACTGAACTACAGTTTCTATTGAAGCATTCAAAAACATCCCTTGCTGCTGCAAACCTGTCGTGTACCCATCTGCGGTGTCTTGTTTTTAGGTCATCAAAAGAAATATTGGCATGGATGAAAGCAAATCTTTTAGCAGACATCACCGCACCAAATATTGGATGTCCAAATGATTCATGAAACAGTATATGATAATCATGGGTATTTAGTCCTAGCAAACCTCTCGCATATAACAGACCGAAAAAGCTTTTCACTTCTACTGAGTCAGTTAATCTGATATGACTTCCTTTACTCATTTCTTCCTCATTTAATTCCAACTGGCCCAGCCTTTGCCGGATTTTTTCATTTGTGTTTAGTACAATTGTATCAGTTATGTTGTTAGACACAAACAATACCCATGCCTTCAAAGGTGTGTCAGCCTCTTTTGCTTCTCCTACAACACCTCCGGTTGTTGGAATGTTTCCTGTTTGTTCATTCTCATTACTTGGAGGGCGCTTATTTCTCCAGGTTATTTTCTTGCCATCATCTACTTTGTGTTTGGGTTTTTCCACTACGGCAGTATATTCTTTTGTTTCAGCTGGCAGAGCGCACTTATCAAAGCTTCCTCTGTCAAAACATTTGTCCAAAGAATTTACATTTCTCTGATTTGTTAATTAACAGCTTTCTGTGTCTGCTCTGCTCGGCATCCATTCATCTACTTCAGCTGCATTATCTTCATATTCGTCTACAGTAGCTCCTCACTTTCGTATCCGGCATTTTGGTTGATGTTCTCTATCCACCCAGCCAGATTTTGCTCTTGTTCTTTCCCTATTACCTCTGATAAGTACTCCTCCCTCATCTGATTCCTCAAACACAGGCTGTCCATGTTCAGAAAATATCTTTGACATCTTTATTAGCCTACTTTACTATTCGTTTTGAACTTAGAGCTAATGCGGTTACCATCACCTATTGAAAAAGAAATAAAATTACGATAGTTGACTATCAATTAAAGGAAATTCTATCTACATTTTGAAATCGCTTCAATCACTCATCTTATTTCCGTCCTATTGCTGACCTCCGTTGGAAGTTTCAGTATGAACAATCACCACAGTAGCACATAGGCACATGACCACACGTAGGCAAACACAAGCAAGACTGCATATAACATATTTTACACACACACACATACACACACACACACAATATATATATATATATATATATATATATATATATATATATATATATATATATATATATATATATATATATATATATATATGTATATGTATATATATACAGTATATATGTAAAGGTGTGGAGAAAGAGGGGCAGACAGCATGCTGTGGGTGTTGGGTTATTCTTTCGTTCCGGTATACCCATTTCAGGCAGCACAAACTTTAGGGTACGCATGGCACAATATCTACTCAAAACCCACTACCAAATTACTTTTTTGTTCCTATTCGTCTAAATAAAGCGCACTGTGACAATTTGGTAAAATTTGATTACTTTTTTTTTGCGCAGATTTGCAAGTTATTGGTGATTTTTTGAAAATTCTTATCCAGGAAAGTGTATACATCTATAATAATACTTGACGCTGATAAAGATTTTTCATATTTAACAGCTTTAAATTTTCATAAATTATTCAGTTTTCTACCGAGCCTTTCCTATTTCAGATTTACTAAATACGAAGTGAATCCATTATTAATATGCAATAACATAGGCCTATACTGCATACTAAAGTATATATACTTCCATAAGGATTTTGCGGTCACATCAATGAAGATTATATTATGAATAAAAATGCAAATATATTTTGGGGATATTACGCACTAAGACCTCATATATGTACAATATATATATATATATATATATATATATATATATATATATATATATATATATATATATATATATATATATATATATATATATATATATATATATATATGTGTGTGTGTGTGTGTGTGTGTGTGTGTGTGTGGTGAAGTTGCTAGACCTAAGCCCTTTTTCTGTCCCCATTCATGACTACCAGTTACTCACTAAGTCTGGGCGGGCCGGGAGGCCAACCAACAACCCATGGGAAAAACCAGGCTCTAACTGGGCCACTTGGCGTTTATGTAGGTTGTTTTCCTTGGTTATCCAGATTGTTTATTCATGTTTTTCTACGCGGCTTCATCTCCATTATGGGCAGAATTGTACTATATCTATGCTATTGTCGCCACTGACTCGCCTTTCTTTTGCAGTGTCACAAATCAGACATGGATTTACGAGATACAATCAATATGTTGGCGCGTAGGAGTGTAAAACACGACACCCACAAAATCTGAGATATTGGAAGGAATGACAGCAAGTGCAATCTTCTGTCTTTGCTCTTCAAACATCGGTAGCTAGGCGAGCAGTGTCTCCCTCACAAAATTCTTCGAACTTACATTTAGTACTGAAAAGAGGTCATGCACTAGGTCTATCTGCTTTATATATATACATATATATATATATATATATATATATATATATATATATATATATATATATATACGTATACATATATATTATATATATACATACATATATACATGTTATCATTTACAGTCATGAAAGGGAAATACGTCTGACACTATTGATATTACCGTCTTCACACAGCCTAGGCCTAGTCTGCTCTTTAGTCATTAATATTCTTGAAACAAACGCACACACACACAGACACACACACACACACACACACACACACACACACACACACACATATATATATATATATATATATATATATATATATATATATATATATATATATATATGTATATATATATATATATAAAGCAGACAGACCTACAGCATGACCTCTTTTCAGGACTAATGTAAGTTGGATGAATTTTGTTTGAATAGCAAAGACAAAAGATTGCACCTGCTGTCACGCTAGTTACTAAAATTTACTCTATGACTACACACATTGTTATTTATTAATGTTTCATTGATATTTTCTTGTGTTGAATAAGCTTTCCTAATGAGTTTCGCGGGAATGAGTTTCAGAATACAGTTCTGAATACTAAATATTCTGCGCCAGGAAAGCACAGCATAGGCCTACTTTTTCACACTGTTGCGGTACAATGGGGCTTAGGTCAGGTACACTGTTCATTTATACATTGTTTCTGACACTAAACTTCAGTAGAGTTCCTAGTGCCTACAGATAGCCTTATAGGCAATCATTGTTGTTATTTAGTGATTATATGTACTACAACACTAGATCGGGTAGTCCGTAGCTTGGTGACTAGTAGACCTATAGTGGGTAATCTTTGATCTCATAGTTCATCTACCCGAAGAGTGATGGGCTTCAACAAAAGAAAGCACTTATATAAACATACACGAATAAATTAACCTCATCTCAATCAGCACTTACAGTTTCTTTTTTATCTGCATAGACGATATGAAACAGCGTAAGAAAAGACCCACATCTGACTCTGTCACGCAAGATCTGTGATGAGCGTTTAGTCTTCGATAATCTGATTGCGCCCGCTTTTGATCAAACAGTCTGTTAATTTTCATATTCTTTGTTAAAAAAAAGATTTTGAAAACTCTTGTAGACACAAATGAAAGTTTCGTATCATGATTTTATGGTATAGGTTCTGCCATTTGCTTGGTGCAATATTGTAGTTCAGTCATACGTCTGGCAGAAGTGTAACACATTTTTTTTCAAATAATTTCGCCTCTGTTTTTTATTGTTTCGTCCGACATGATGTTATTTCGGTTTTATTCTGGGAAAACCATTTTAATATGACATACAAAACTAATGAAAATGAAAATAATTAATAATTTCCCATATTTTGGTAATCATAGAATCAACTAAAAACGATTATTAAATAAAATTATCTAAAAATGAAAAAAATCCCGTGGGGTGGGTCTGCCCGGACCCAACTTGCACCAGATAGGGTTAAGAGACTGGCCAGTCTTGGAGGCCTTTGGGCCTCATCCTTGAAGTTCTTGGGCCCTCTCCAGGCCCGCTTCCCCAGCCTGGCAGGATACCTGCCTTCCTCCGAGGAAGCAGCCTCTGGGTCGGACCCTTCCCTTCAAGGCTGCCCTCAAGAGACTGGCCATCCTTGGAGGACTTTGGGCCTCATCCTTGAAGTTCTTGGGCCCTCTCCAGGCCTGCTTCCCCAGCCTGGCAGGATACCTGGCTTCCTCCGAGGAAGCAGCCTCCGGGTCGGACCCTTCCCTTCAAGGCTGCCCTCAAGAGACTGGCCAGCCATGGAGGACTTTGGGTCTCATCCTTGAAGTTCTTGGGCCCTCTCCAGGCCTGCTTCCCCAGCCTGACAGGATACCTCCCTTCCTCCGAGGAAGCAGCCTCTGGGTCGGACCCTTCCCTTCAAGGCTGCCCTCAAGAGACTGGCCATCCTTGGAGGATTTTGGGCCTCATCCTTGAAGTTCTTGGGCCCTCTCCAGGCCTGCTTCCCCTGCCTGGCAGGATACCTGCCTTCCTCCGAGGAAGCAGCCACTGGGTCGGACCCTTCCCTTCAAGGCTGCCCTCAAGAGACTGGCCAGCCTTGGAGGACTTTGGGTCTCATCCTTGAAGTTCTTGGGCCCTCTCCAGGCCTGCTTCCCCAGCCTGGCAGGATAACTGCCTTCCTCCGAGGAAGCAGCCTCTGGGTCGGACCCTTCCCTTCAAGGCTGCCCTCAAGAGACTGGCCAGCCTTGGAGGACTTTGGGTCTCATCCTTGAAGTTCTTGGGCCCTCTCCAGGCCTGCTTCCCCAGCCTGACAGGATACCTGCCTTCCTCCGAGGAAGCAGCCTCTGGGTCAGACCCTTCCCTTCAAGGCTGCCCTTAAGAGACTGGCCAGCCTTGGAGGACTTTGGGCCTCATCCTTGAAGTTCTTGGGCCCTCTCCAGGCCCGCTTCCCCAGCCTGGCAGGATACCTGTCTTCCTCCGAGGAAGCAGCCTCTGGGTCGGACCCTTCCCTTCAAGGCTGCCCTCAAGAGACTAGCCAGCCTTGGCGGACTTTGGGTCTCATCCTTGAAGTTCTTGGGCCCTCTCCAGGCCTGCTTCCCCAGCCTGGCAGGATACCTGCCTTCCTCCGAGGAAGCAGCCTCTGGGTCAGACTCTTCCCTTCAAGGCTGCCCTTAAGAGACTGGCCATCCTTGGAGGACTTTGGGCCTCATCCTTGAAGTTCTTGGGCCCTCTCCAGGCCCGCTTCCCCAGCCTGGCAGGATACCTGCCTTCCTCCGAGGAAGCAGCCTCTGAGTCGGACCCTTCCCTTCAAGGCTGCCCCCAAGAGACTGGCCAGCCTTGGAGGACTTTGGGTCTCATCCTTGAAGTTCTTGGGCCCTCTTCAGGCCTGCTTCCCCAGCCTGGCAGGATACCTGCCTTCCTCCGAGGAAGCAGCCTCTGGGTCAGACCCTTCCCTTCAAGGCTGCCCTTAAGAGACTGGCCAGCCTTGGAGGACTTTGGGCCTCATCCTTGAAGTTCTTGGGCCCTCTCCAGGCCTGCTTCCCCAGCCTGGCAGGATACCTGCCTTCCTCCGAGGAAGCAGCCTCTGGGTCGGACCCTTCCCTTCAAGGCTGCCCTCAAGAGACTGGCCAGCCTTGGAGGACTTTGGGCCTCATCCTTGAAGTACTTGGGCCCTCTCCAGGCCTGCTTCCCCAGCCTGGCAGGATACCTGCCTTCCTCCGAGGAAGCAGCCTCTGGGTCGGACCCTTCCCTTCAAGGCTGCCCTCAAGAGACTGGCCAGCCTTGGAGGACTTTGGGTCTCATCCTTGAAGTTCTTGGGCCCTCTCCAGGCCTGCTTCCCCAGCCTGGCAGGATACCTGCCTTCCTCCGAGGAAGCAGCCTCTGGGTCGGACCCTTCCCTTCAAGGCTGCCCTCAAAAGACTGGCAAGCCTTGTAGGCTTTTGGGGCCAATCCTTAAGGGGCTTGGGCCCTTTCCATGGGAAGGGTCAGACCCATAGGCTGCTTCCTTAGAGGAAGGAAGAGGCCTCTGGGTCGGACCCTTCCCCTCACCAATACTCTTTGCTTTCTCTTACCCTGCTTTTCAAATCTGACACTTTCTGTCTCCGAAGGCTTCCAGACGATTTGAAGCATCTCGGAGATTGTTCTTGGACACTTTGAAGCTCGGCGCATGCGCGAATGGCATTTCTCTCGTCCTTCCAGGAGCTGGAGACTGAAGGATTCCAAAATGTCTTCAAGGAAAATCTCGATGGTTTTAGATCATTTCAACATCGCGATAACCATTACTTGGAGTTCTTTTTCTGGCACATAAACAGCTTCTTTGCTTTAAGGAGTCGTCTTCTATAAACTTATGAGATTCCCTCTTACTGACGATGTTAATCATCCCTTCGATTCTTCCTTGCCTCTCCGAAAAGTAATTCTGTGAATCCAAAATCTTTGAAGCAGTTTCTAACACCTCAGGTTATCTACTTTTTTCTTCGTCAGCATTCTTCAGTATACCTCCACGTCGATGTCCTCTCTTTTTTGTTCCTTCTCTTTCTTATTTCGAGCGAAGAACTGCTCCAAGCGGTAATTTTGGGCATCCAAAATCCCCTCTCAATCAGCTTAGAAAACACCTCAAGTTCTCTACCTTTTATTTCGTATAAATTCTTCAGTTCCTCCCTTCCACTGTCTTCCTCTCTTCTTGATTATTTCCTTCCTTATTTCGAATGAAGAGCTTGCGTCCGTAAGTGACAATACGACTGTAGAGGTGCCGAATAATCGCAGAAGGCGGGAACCTCGACTTCATACTGCTCCGCGAAGTAGTCCATATTTTTAGCAGTAAACAATTACAGACTGAAGCTATCTGCCATTCTCGTGATGTACTTTTCCCTCTTGAAAATTTCTTTTAGTCGATCTGCTTCGTCATCCAGTTCATTTTAACCATAAACTTCGCCTTCTTTGCTCACATGCTGTCTCTGAAGGCTTCAAGACGTCTTCCTGGAGGATCCCTGAGATGGCCACTGTAGTGCTTGGTGTCAGTGCACCTACTGAGTGATGGCGCTATATGCATGAACAGAAGAATTCTAAAACGTCTGCAGGAAAAACACGAAGATATTACGGCGCCAGGCGACAATGATTCTTTCTTGCAGCAGAGGGTATGAAATTTTCTTGAAAGTTTTATTGCCACGAAAACATCAATATTTTAAAAAAAGAAATAAATTAAAAATTTAGTGAAAAATCATCATCGTATCCTTTTCTCTCGTCGCCGGGAGAAATATATATATATATATATATATATATATATATATATATATATATATATATATATATATATATATATATATATATATATATATATATATATATATATATATATGTGTGTGTGTGTGTGTGTGTGTGTGTGTGTGTGTATACACTGGTTTGTGCGTCTGTGTGCGTTAATTTTTCCCAATAGTTAAAAATAAGGTGGTCTCAAGAATTTCTGTTTCCTGAAATGGTCATCACATAGCGTCCAGTAATCCAGTCAGCTTCACGAGAAAAGTGACCTCTTTTGTTTTAACAAGGCTTCTCCATTGCCATTGATCACCTTATTAAGGGAGAGAGAGAGAGAGAGAGAGAGAGAGAGATGGCTGCCTCCAGCAAGAAATGATTAAGTTTTTTCGCATAGCAGAGGTAAGTTATAAATATATAGTTTTTTTATGGTACCAGCATCAAATTATAATAGTAGATCTTTTGAAGGATAGAGTAGTTTAAATCGCTTGTCTTATTTAAAGAAACATTCTTCTTCAGAAAAGAAATAATTTTTAGATTCTTCAAGAACACAATTAAAGACGCACGGAAAACTTTTCCAATATTCCTGGAAAACCTGTCTACCATATACTTTGGAGGCTTGTATTTCAAGTCAATGGTTCCTGTATGCTTGTCCTGTATGAATTGGATTCATATTCTAAAAAAAAAAAAAAATAATAGTAATAAAAAAAATACTCATAGTAGCATGAGTCTTAAAATGAAGAAGCAAATCCACAGTTGTATATTTATCTTTAAATATATGTACATATACATAACTGTGGAATTGCTTCTCCAATGATAATAATAATAATAATAATAATAATAATAATAATAATAATAATAATAATAATAATAATAATAATAATAATAATAATAATAATAATAATAATACTGAGATAATATTAAGCAAACTTTTTACTGATGAAGATGCAATTTTTGATAATTTTAGTAGAACATTTTTTAAACAACTTTCAGAGCTGGCCGTGCTGGACACGACCTTTGCCTTCAATGGCATTTTGTATAAACAAACTGAAGGGATGGCCATGGGATCACCACTTTGTCCAGTTTTTGCTAACATCTTCATGTGCTCCCTGGAGGAGCGCATAATAGAAGAATGTCCCATTAGGTTCCGCCCTCTATTTTATCGAAGATATGTTGACGACACGTTCTCCCTATTTCGTCATGAATGTCATGCAGAGTCCTTTCTGGAGTTCGTCAACCGGCAACATCCAAACATAAGGTTCGCTATGGAGAAGGAGGTAAATAACAAACTCCCCTTCCTTGATCTTATCATTTCCAGAGGTGACTCAGGTTTTTACACAGGTGTGTATAGAAAAAATACATTTACTGGTTTGGGAATGAATTTTTATAGTTCGTGTTTCCTTAATTTTAAACTGAACTCTATTTTAACCCTCCTCCATAGGGCTTACACCCACTCGTCAAACTGGAAGAGTTTCCACGATGAGATATCCTTTTTACTGAAATATTTCAATAATAATTGTTTTCCATCACGACTTTTTTTCAGATCCCTAACTTAACTGCTACTACAGAAAATGACTCCGGCAACACCTGAATCGACTGTGCCGAAAGTGAAGATGTATGCAAGTTTCCCTTTCGTGCATGATGATACTTTTAGGAGAAAATGCACAGCCATTATTCAAAAGAGTTTTCCAGCTTTAAATCTGAAAATCATCCCGAAAAATCCCTTAACAATAGGGTCTCTGTTCAGAGTCAAAGACCGGCTCAGTCCTCTGCTTTCGTCCAGCGTTGTTTACAAGTATACTTGCCCGGGATGTGATCACGGGATATACGTGGGGTGCACGAGGAGGCTGTTGAAGGTCCGCATAGATTCCCACAGGGGCATAAGTCACAGAACAGGTAGCAGGTTATCTAATCCTGAGCAATCAAATATACGAAATCATTCAAAATTATGTAAAACTTATATTGACAGCAAGGATTTTTCCATCCTAGGCCGAGTGCAGGGCAACAACGACTTAACCATTCTAGAATCCATAATCATCAGGAAGACTGTACCGTCGTTAAATACTCAATCGTCCTCAGTGAAATTGTTTATAGCCTAGTTTGGGCAACTGGTTTTCCTCACTCTGTTTTTACTTATTTATGTTAGTCTTGTTCTTTCTTTCATATAGGTAGGTTGTTTTAAGATTTTAGTGAACTCCTTTTAATTATTATTGACTTGTCTTGGAATGAGGTGTTTTGTTTTAAATATTTTTACTACATAAAGAGCTGTTGCCATTGCATTAATTTGTTATTGATGTTCGCAAATTATATTATATTTTATAGCCTTGAAAATGCGAATTGGAATTCGTCGCGAAACATCGGCATTGAAAATAAACTGTAGATGATGAGGATGCCTTTCCCTACTGCTTCCTTCGTGATGTATATATATATATATATATATATATATATATATATATATATATATATATATATATATATATATATATATATATATATATATATATATATATATATATATATATATATATATATATATATATATATATATATATATATATATATATATATTTATATATTATTATGATTAGCAAGAATTCGCTAGCAAACTGCCTCCCCCCCCCCCTCCTTTGTGTTTATTGGTTGTTCTGTTGTGTTTCATTTACTGCCAGCCAGCCGATCGATAGACCATCTGTCTATCGACTTAAAAACAAGGGTTTAAAAGATTAAAGGCGCTCCCATTTTTGATAAAGATCTTTCCTTCGAGGCAAAAGTAATCTGGCTTGGGTGTCTCTCCTACAGGCCAAAACCTCCCCTGCGGGCAGCAGGTGCAATGAGTCAAAACATCTGTGTTGGGCGCACCCCCTGCCCCATAGGAGGGGATAAAAAGCAAAAGCCCACGAGGTCTCGACACACACACGGGCTGGAAGATATGGAATGAAGACGTCCCCAACACCTGGCCCCATCGATGCCCTTGCATCCTAACCACGTGGCCCTTTCCAAAGTATACTTTTCCTCGTGCCCTTCGACCGTATTCCAAGTGTTCGCTCCACCGCTGGCCTGCCTCGAGCCCACACGCCATTGCTTGGAGTTTCGAGGAGTCCCCATCGCCTTGCCCCTTTACGGAAGCCCTTGCATCTCACCACATGGAAGAAACTCGTCCTCGGAAATCGCAAGTCATCCACGGACCGCCTTCTACACGCCCTCGGAAAATCTGCTAAGGTAAAGTGCCCTGGAAGAGCCCCATTTCAGTCACGCTTTTGTCTCGTAAAATTTGCTTAAAGAGAAAGCCAGAAATCACCCTTGTCTAATGTCCATGCGCCTCTTGCATCGGCAGCATTAATTCTTTATTACTCCTTTGGCACCCTCAGTGCAGCCTCGAATTCATTATTCTTTTGTCTATTTTCATTACTGGCGTATAATGTGCATATCTCTCATTTCAGAGGGATCCTATTTCGTGGAAGCTTCTCGGACTGTGTCTGGAATCCCCCAGTTTCATTCAATCCCGTAGGAATCTCCTTCAGGATAGTAATCTACTTGAGTTCCTCTTTCCCGTACTGATATCATTTATGTAAATACACTCCTTTAAATTTGCCCACGTGTTTTACGTAATATTTCCCTCAGTAACAAGAGCCCTATGCTCGTATGAAATTCTCCTTTGTTTTCCTCTTTTTTTTACGTTTTCCTGTACCCACGAAGTCAGAATCACAAGGCTAAATTACCTTAAATCGTTGCTGCCTGTCTCACAGAGCATATTTCAAACTAAAACCACGGAAAAACGTAAAAATGGCGACCTGGCCATGATCTCGTTTTGCAGTTGCAGTTCCCCTAGCGTTGCTTTATTGCATTTGCAACTTGCCAGATCAGCTATTAGCAAAGCTAAGCTGGGTACGAGACAATTACGAACCTTATGTGTAAAACCAGCACACAGATCCAGAAAATTCCACGTAAGTAATGTGTTTATCTTAGCAAAACCTTTTTACAATCGTGACTGTTCCTAGGAATTAGAAATAGGGACGCATGTATTCACTGAGAGAAAAGAACCGCCGTATTAGATTCGTTAATGCATGCCTTTCAGGATAGGTAGTTAGGAAATAACCAGTGCTAACCATCCTTTGCTTCGAGGAATAGTGCGAAATTCCTCTGTGTTAAAATCCTTGCCATATTCTTGCTTCGAGGAATAGTGCGAAAGAAATTCCTCTGTGATAAATTTTACTTCGCATTTCGAATTAGCGAACTGTTATTTAGGCGCGAATAAAATTCCCACGTGGGACACGACGAAGTCAGCTTGCATTGCTGAAAATTCTCTCAGTGTAGTTAGTATTCGAGTAGGTGTTAGGAAAGCGAAATTTAAACTCCGCTTATAGGGAAAATTACTAGGCCGTTGTACTGTTATCCTCTCAGACGACTGGGAAATTCCCCGCAATCCCAGACGGTCTATACATATACGGGTTCATTCACACAGAATCTAAAAATACCTCCGGTGTTGGCCAGACGACCTGCACCCCACACCCACCCCGCCCAGGCCCGCGTGTGTAGCATTTTTTCCCCCATTCATTTCCCAGCATACATTTTTTCTTTGGGTTTCCCGTTAGTAATTTCTAAGTCCTAAGGGACGAATCGTATTTCCAAGTCCTAAGTGACTCCTAAAATTCTACGTCGCATGTGGCGAGAATTTCTCCAAATTCCAGTCCTCAGAGACTCCTAAAATTCTACGTCGCACGTGGCAAGAATTCCTCCAAACTCCAGTCCTCAGAGACTCCTAAAATTCTACGTCGCACGTGGCGAGAATTTCTCCAATTCCAGTCCTCAGAGACTCCTAAAATTCTACGTCGCACGTGGCGAGAATTTCTCCAAATTCCAGTCCTCAGAGACTCCTAAAATTCTACGTCGCACGTGGCGAGAATTTCTCCAAATTCCAGTCCTCAGAGACTCATACAAAAATTCTACGTCGCACGTGGCGAGAATTTCTCATTCCTGCGGGAACCCAAAATTAAGTCCTTTTGAGACATTATATAGTGTAGTTCACACACACCTAAGCCCTTACGGGACTGATCAGTCTAGTTCGTTAGAACAACTTCTTAACTTCACGCTACAGCCGGCCAAGTCCGAGCGTGACAAAATCCAACTACGTCTTCCGAGACACATATTAAAATTCGTTCGCCAAGAACAACCACGTCTTTCCAAGACATATCAAATTTTGACAAAAAAGTCTCCTCAGACTTACTAATCACCTGTCTTATTCAGACAGATCCATTCTCCTGCAGTCTGAACCATTGAGTGTTTCAGATTCCTGCAATTGAGTCTTTTCAGACAACCTGAGTCTTTTCAGACATATCATATAACCATTATTTCAAAATGGCTAATACCAGAGCCCAACAAAACGAGGATTTCAAATTCTACCTGTCCGCTGGGAAGGACATGGGACTATCGGGGCAAGATCTGAGAGCATGGGTTCAAGAGCGAGTGGACGATGCCAAGGCTGAGAGAGCAAGAGAACGTGAGGAGAGAGAGTGGGCAAGAATTGCCCAAGAGCAGGAGAAGGAAAGAGAACGTGAGGAGAGAGAGAGGGCAAGAATTGCCCAAGAGAAGGAGAAGGAAAGAGAACGTGAGGAGAGAGAGAGAGAACGAATTGCCCAAGAACAACGAGAGGAGAGGGAACGAATTGCCCAAGAACAACGGGAGGATAAAGAACGTGCAGAGAGAGAGAGGGAACGAATTGCCCAAGAACAACGAGAGGAGAGAGACAGAATCGCCCAAGAGAAAAGGGAGGAACGAGAATGGGAAGATCGAGAGCGACAGCGCGCCCACGAGCTCCAGATGCTAGAACGACAGCCCGCCAGCCCCCCGCCCCCTGCCGCGGGGATGAGTGCCCTCAGCCAAGCTCACTCGTTCATGCCAAAATGGACCGAGTCCGAACCCAAAGTATGGCTTGAAAGGGCCGAACGAGTCCTGGAGTGCTGCGATCTCTCCCCCGCGGAACTCTCCCTTGTTCTCACTAAATTCCTGGGCGGAAAGGCCCTCGTTGCCTACCACGCCCTTCCCGCAGACGATCGGGGAAACTGGGAAGCCGTACGCCAAGCAGTTACGTAGGTGTACGAGATTACCCCCGAGCGGTGGAGGAGACGTTGGAGAGAGCAGCCCAGAGAAGCAGGCCAGACTTGGTTCGATTGGGCGTACCATTCGGAGCGGGCGTTGACAAAATGGCTCGATTCCGAAGGAGCCACTAACACCGCCGAGGTACTCGAGCGGTTTAAATTCGAGCATTTCCTGCGCTACGCCCCTCCTGCCCTCGCCACCCATATAGTGGGAAAAGCCCCAGCAACACTCACCGAGTGTTGCCGAATAGCAGATATGTGGGAAACCCACCACCCTCAAGAAGGATCCATGGGGCGGAAGATAAATCCCCCGTCCCTCCTCGGAGGTTCAAATTTCCACAAAAATGGGAACTCGGGCAAGCCCCTAACTTGCCATTATTGCAAGAAAACGGGGCATTCCTCCGAACAGTGCCGGAACAAGAAACCGGCTCCTCTCTCTCCCGGAAAACCGACAAATAACTCGCCTGCGCCCTCCACAGGGGCAGCGCGGAAAGGCTTTAGCCAGACCTTTTGCACGGCGTGCAAGGTTTATGGCCATTCTCCCGCATGGGCAAAATGCCCACGCAATAATAAAGTAAATACTCCCACCGTCGCCTTGGCCGTCACAGATCCCCAGTCATTAGGCCCTCCCGCCGAAGGGCCCGTATACGTGGGCCCTCCACGAGGTAGCGAGCCCGCGCACCGAGTCACTGCTTTCGAGGACTCGGGCGCACAAATCTCCCTCATCCGAAGGGACAGAGTTCCCTACGGAGCTATCGTCAATAGACAAAAACTCGTCACGATCGAGGGAATAAATCAATTTAAAATGATACTCCCTACGGTCCTATTGAGAGTCACAAGACCTCACCAATCCAAAATCTGCAATCTTGCAGTAGCAAGCCATCTCCCCGGAGGCTATGACGTCATCCTGGGACAGGACTTTCAGTCCCCACCGAAATCACGACAATCTAGGGGTCCCCATTCCCTGAATCATTCCGCGGGCGCGAGTAATCCTCCCCCGCTTCTCCCTCAGCCAAGACTGGCGCCCCCTGGGTACCAGGAGGACGTGCAGTCCCCACCAGTGCCACCTGAGTACGATGTACAGTGGCCCCCTCGATCGGTTCCCGATCCAATTCCAGTGCCCGGCCCTGCCTCAGTGCCAGTGCCAGGGCCCCAATCAGATCTCCCTTCAGGAGATGCCAAATTCCTGCCGGTGCCACTTGCATGCCCCGAGCAGGGCCAAGCTTCGTCCGTCCTGACCGACGAGTCCAAGAAACCTCTGATAGCGCCTGCCTCTGCCCTAGTGCCAGCGCCAGAGCGCTACACCGGTCTCCATTCACGGGATCCAACTCAGGACCCCCTCTCCCCCGGCCTGGCACCGCTACCAGCGTCGGTCAGAGAGACGGTTCCTCCCGACCACCGCGGAAGCTCACCTGCAGGTGCGGCCTCGCAACCCGTGCCTGAGCTGGTCATCGATACCTGCGAGCCGCTCACGCCACCCCCGACCGCCTTCTCTCTGCCTCAGCCCGTCGCCGACGTAACTGCAAGTCAGGATTCTGCCATATCTCATTTGGCCGATGGACTACAAGAGCCGCGACGGATCATGGTAGAACCCGCACGGAACACTCCTGCATCAGCTGTCGCATCAGCAGGCCCAGGTGGTACTCCTTGCCGCCCTCCGGTCGCGGGCCGTCCGTTTCCCTGGCCGAGGACGACTGTCCCATTAAGAAAGACTCGAGGCGAAATTACCACGGGCGTGGAAATTTCCAGGTAGCTTACAAAGAGCTCTAGAGCTCCCATGGCACCTGTGCCGCCATTTCATCTTTCGAAGGTCTTGGCACCCCTAATCCAAAAGGGGATGTCAGGCCCTCCTCTATCTTCCTCCGTTCCTCAGGAACTTCTATTTCTTATCACCTTCTATTAATCTTCCCTTAAATTATCACCACAAGAGGCAATTAAATACAGGATACCATTCCCCACACAATGTATAAATCATTAAGAATAACAGAGTGAGAAGTGGCACGCCCTTGCGCCCATACCTTGGCACCGGGCGTGCGTGTCAGCCCCTCCTGAAGGAGTCGCGCCCTTCGGGTGCACTTTTCTCGCCCTGGGACTGAAAGGATAGTCCGGGCCGTAATTTATAGGCGAATGACAATAAATTCCCGCCTAACACAATAAGACCCTCACTCTTTTTACCTTAGCTCTTCTGCAAATATCATTTACTTTCTTTTAGTCATTTAGTTATCTTTATTTTAATGAATCCCGAGTCATAACCTCTTGCCCTTGTGATTTAAATGCCCCTTTTGTAAGCTCTGAGGGACGTGTCCTGCCGTTCATATGCGGTCAAGTTTTCATTCGTAACGTCTTGGTAATTTTCCTTTTATTATTATTATCCCTTTTCCCCCTTCCATTCCTTCCAAGATCGCTGTTTGTCCTACCCCACATCTTTTGTCTGCTCGCCCCGTCATAACATTGAGTAGGCAGTGGACGCATAAAATTAGCGTAGTTTAAGGTTAGCGAATTAAAACCTCGCGAATACTCTCGCCCGCATACGGCTGTCAAAATCCATGTGGGGCCGGCTAAGCAAAGTATGTTAAAACGAAGATAAATTATCAATGCGAATATGTATAGTCATTACAGTATCGCGTAAAAGGGGATGTCATTTACATAAATAAACGCTGTTTTTCATTTACACAGCCTCTTCAAGGCAGATTGTACTAACCGCATGCATTTTATCTAAAATTAAGTAACCGTGTATTTTAATTCTTGAACAATAACCTTTCTTTTCATTTGTTGGCCATAGCCTCATATACGTGGTCCTATAATCTTAATTAATTCACAATTGTTCGAGTCACATTATAAAGTTACCAGTGGGTAACCAAATCTAAAGTAATTATTCTTTTGCAAGTGTTTAAATCACTTTGCGTTCTGTTAACGAAAATTGTCCCAATGTGTTATTAAAAGTAATGTCACAGCTTCATAAAACCCTTAGGAGTAAAGTTCACTGCAAGGCAGAATGTAGAGTAACGTAAAGCACTTGCCGCTCATTCTTGAATATCGATGTACACACCCGAAGGAGGTATGTACATCATCTTGTATGGGGAGGTATTATGATTAGCAAGAATTCGCTAGCAAACTGCCTCCCCCCCCCCTCCTTTGTGTTTATTGGTTGTTCTGTTGTGTTTCATTTACTGCCAGCCGGCCGATCGATAGACCATCTGTCTATCTACTTAAAAACAAGGTTTAAAAGATTAAAGGCGCTCCCATTTTTGATAAAGATCTTTCCTTCGAGGCAAAAGTAATCTGGCTTGGGTGTCTCTCCTACAGGCCAAAACCTCCCCTGCGGGCAGCAGGTGCAATGAGTCAAAACATCTGTGTTGGGCGCACCCCCTGCCCCATAGGAGGGGATAAAAAGCAAAAGCCCACGAGGTCTCGACACACACGCGGGCTGGAAGATATGGAATGAAGACGTCCCCAACACCTGGCCCCATTGATGCCCTTGCATCCTAACCACGTGGCCCTTTCCAAAGTATACTTTTCCTCGTGCCCTTCGACCGTATTCCAAGTGTTCGCTCCACCGCTGGCCTGCCTCGAGCCCACACGCCATTGCTTGGAGTTTCGAGGAGTCCCCATCGCCTTGCCCCTTTACGGAAGCCCTTGCATCTCACCACGTGGAAGAAACTCGTCCTCGGAAATCGCAAGTCATCCACGGACCGCCTTCTACGCGCCCTCGGAAAATCTGCTAAGGTAAAGTGCCCTGGAAGAGCCCCATTTCAGTCACGCTTTTGTCTCGTAAAATTTGCTTAAAGAGAAAGCCAGAAATCACCCTTGTCTAATGTCCGTGCGCCTCTTGCATCGGCAGCATTAATTCTTTATTACTCCTTTGGCACCCTCAGTGCAGCCTCGAATTCATTATTCTTTTGTCTATTTTCATTACTGGCGTATAATGTGCATATCTCTCATTTCAGAGGGATCCTATTTCGTGGAAGCTTCTCGGACTGTGTCTGGAATTCCCCAGTTTCATTCATTCCCGTAGGAATCTCCTTCAGGATAGTAATCTACTTGAGTTCCTCTTTCCCGTACTGATATCATTTATGTAAATACACTCCTTTAAATTTGCCCACGTGTTTTACGTAATATTTCCCTCAGTAACAAGAGCCCTATGCTCGTATGAAATTCTCCTTTGTTTTCCTCTTTTTTTTACGTTTTCCTGTACCCACGAAGTCAGAATCACAAGGCTAAATTACCTTAAATCGTTGCTGCCTGTCTCACAGAGCATATTTCAAACTAAAACCACGGAAAAACGTAAATATATATATATATATATATATATATATATATATATATATATATATATATATATATATATATATATATATATATATATATATATATATATATATATATATATATATATATATATATATATATATATATATATATATATATAATCAGAAAGCTACAAACGTCCTTTAATATCCAATTCACTCTACCTCGGAAATAATATATTTTCATATATGTTACCGAAGGGGAATTTTTTAGTTGATAATAAGTCCACCGTCCCGTGGGGTCGAACCAGCGACCCCACGGGACGGTGGACTTATTATCAACTAAAAAATTCCCCTTCGGTAACATATATGAAAATATATTATTTCCGAGGTAGAGCGAATTGGATATTAAAGGACGTTTGTAGCTTTCTGATTGTATATGAATCACGGTGATGTGATAAATAGTCATAATATGGCTACGTGCGACAAACGCACTACACGGTCAACATGGCAGAGGTGGGTGGATATCGTCTCCAAATGCAAAACACCTGAGTTCGACGGGTGAGTTGATGGGAGGCGATATCCACTTATACCTCTCTTGTGGCCGACTGGGTTAGTGTGTCCCTGTAGTCCTGAGTCCTCGTCCGTCGCTGGTTCGACCCCACGGGATGGTGGACTTATTATCAACTAAAAAATTCCCCTTCGGTAACATATATGAAAATATATTATTTCCGAGGTAGAGCGAATTGGATATTAAAGTACGTTTGTAGCTTTCTGATTGTATATGAATCACGGTGATGTGATAAATAGTCATAATATGGCTACGTGCGACAAACGCACTACACGGTCAACATGGCAGAGGTGGGTGGATATCGTTTCCAAATGCAAAACACCTGAGTTCGACAGGTGAGTTGATGGGAGGCGATATCCACTTATACCTCTCTTGTGGCCGACTGGGTTAGTGCGTCCCTGTAGTCCTGAGTCCTCGTCCGTCGCTGGTTCGACCCCACGGGACGGTGGACTTATTATCAACTAAAAAATTCCCCTTCGGTAACATATATGAAAATATATTATTTCCGAGGTAAAGCGAATTGGATATTAAAGGACGTTTGTAGCTTTCTGATTGTATATGAATCACGGTGATGTGATAAATAGTCATATATATATATATATATATATATATATATATATATATATATATATATTACTAAAAGGACCTCATTCAAACTGCATGGTATCTATAGATACCATCCAGTTTGAATGAGGTCCTTTTAGTAATTTAGTTAATGCACAGAACAATTGTGTATGTGATAAAGTTAATATATACGTATATATACATACGAGTATATGTGTGTGTTAGTGTGTGTATTAACAGATAGTTAGACACAGAGATAGATGCATAGATATATATATATATATATATATATATATATATATATATATATATATATATATATATATATATATATATACATATATACATATATACATATATACATATATATACATATAAATACATATATATATATATATATATATCTATATATATATATATATATATATATATATATATATATATATATATATATATATATATACATATATATATATATACATATATATATATATATATATATATATATATATATATATATATATATATATATATATATATATATATATATATATATATATATATATATATATATATATATATATATATACAATCATATATGCATATATATAGTAGGGAGTACGGATAGGAAGAACAGTCAGATCATCATTGATATATTTATTAATAGCTGCGCTTCGGGATCACCCATATCCCATCTTTTCTGGCTAAAAAGATACAAAAACACTAATTAAAACTGACAACAGAGCTTACAAAATTAAAATGCTTTAAAGATTGAAAAATGACAATTACAAAACAAGAAATAGATTACCTTCAGTAGTAGAGTCCAGAGGATGAAAACTGAATAAGAGTAAACAAGGTTAGGAAGTAAACAAGAAAGGGGCGGGGGGGGGGGGGTTACTATAGTACGACCGTTTTAGGAAGAGACTTTGCCCCTCTTAAATTGACCATTAACCTTCTGACTTCAAGCTCTCATTGTCTGCGCCTGTTATCAAGCACGTGTACTATAATAGAAAGTTCTGAATGAAGTTTTGTTGTCCCACTTAAATTTTAGATAAAAAAAAAATTCAATATATGAAAATGATAGATGCAAGAAATTTGGAAACCTAGATGCGCTTTCATTTTCAGTTTTGTTTATTTGGATGCTGTACTGAGCAATGTTCTTGAGTTACGTCATCTACTATAGTTTTTTATTACTGTTCCTTTGCTGTTATCGAAGTCATATAATTGTGATATAGTTTGGAGCTTTTGAATTGTTTTCTTTCGTGTATTTATATATATATTTATATATTTATATATATATATATATATATATATATATATATATATATATATATATATATATATATATTATATATATATATATATATATATATATATATATATTGGGTGTAACAATATTTAAAGAATGTTTATTATGAGCTATTTCATAGCTGCACAGTGAAAATTCAACCTTGACACAGCAAGGAGATAAAGACGGATTACGGCATGCACGAAAGAAAGCAATTCAAAAGCTCAAAACTATATACAATTATATATATATATATATATATATATATATATATATATATATATATGTATATATATATATATATATATATATATATATATATATATATATATATATATATATATATATATATATGTATATATATATATATATATATATATATATATATATATATATATATATATATATATATATATATATATATTACACATTTATACAATATTAGATTTACCTGTGCTTTTAAAGCACTGTCATATGATACTCATCACTGCTGTGGCATTTCTGTTATATGTAGATTTTAAAAGATATTTCTGCCACTTTCTGTCGAAAAAACAGATCTATATTTCAATTTATTTCAATTTCAGTGTTCAACAGGATATCACACAACAAGTGAAAGCAATAAATTTATTTACAATCGAAGTATGAGGAGACATTACTTATGAAGAATCCTCGTCAGAGGATGCTAAATCGATAACAAAAGAATCTATATATTTATCAATGCAAACATCTCTTGAAGCGTCCTCTCTTTTTATATCTTCGGCATGTCTCACATCATTAGCCCAGTTGTCAGAAGATATGGATTCAGTTGCTTCTTTGACCAAAGGAAGCAGGTCTGATTTTTTAAAATGATTCTTCTTTGCCACGTATGATTTCACCTGCGCCCATATCAGTTCTGTTGCATTATACTGGCAGTGATATGGAGGCAGCCTAACCACTATGTCCATGATCTCTTGCCAGTCTGTCAATCACGTAATCATTTTCTTTACATGAATGTCTTTGCAACTTTACTAATTTTTTATTAGCCAGTCTTTAACTTCATCCTTTTTGGCAGACATTGTCGGAGGTTTATTAATTCGAACTGAATGATAAGAAGCGTTATCCAACACTATGATGGCAGATGGCCCTATATTGGGAAGAAGCTGGGTTTTAAACCATTTTTCAAACACTGCAGAATTCATCTGTTGGTGATAATCTCCATCATTTTTAGCTTCAAATATCAAATCTGCATGCGGAACAAATCCTTCTTGGGAACCAGCATGCAAAATTATAAGTCGACTTCCTTTACCAGTGGGTGGGTTGACTCCTGTGGCTTTTACAGATTCTGAGTCAATTCAACAAGAGCTGACGGTATAATTTTGATTCACCCGAGTTTCATCGACATAAATCACGGATTTGTATCCATCCTCTCGAACTTTTTTCATTGTCCGTAGAAATTTCGTCCGAGCACTGACCACATCTGTTCGCTCCAAGGGAAATTTTCTTCCATTCACCTTTCCGTATCTAAACCCAATTTGTTTTAATATTTTCCGTAATGATTCCTTGCATCCACTGAATCCTATATTTTCTTTAAATGCAAACAAAATTTTTCAAGTGTGGGAATTTCCTCTCTGAGGTAGAAATTTAGCACTGTCCTTCGTAAAGCACACTTATCAAAGCCCTCTAAGGTTGTCACCCCCTTTTGATCTTGAGCGTTTTTTTTTTTTTTCCTGTGGGAAAACAGGAGTTTCATATTCTTCCGGAAGTCTCTTCAGCTTCTTTAATGATGCGATGAATAGTCGATTTACTTAGCTTCGTTGCTTCAGTAGCACGTAGAACTGCTTTTGAAACGTCGTGTAAGGGACAGTTGTTCTTTTTTTCAGCTCTGAAGTACTTGTAAACGTTCCAAGCTATTTCTCGGGACGCTCCAGGCAGAACTCGTCTTGGAGAGTTTTCCATGATCGGCTGTGCTCAAGCTTGTTTCGTATAGAAATGGCTCAGTTCACTGACTAAACCCATCTGAGAGGAGTGTAAGATTTCTGAAACTCTAGGTGACCAAACAATGGCCCATTAAAGGTAGAAACTTGAGAGAATAATCCTTCATTATATATATATATATATATATATATATATATATATATATATATATATATATATATATATATATATATATTCAGTACTTAATATCAAGTTTAATTAGTGAGATTTAAAGGGATAAATAGATATGGCAGCGCTCTATTCTTTCCCTGTGCCCACCCTACCTAGCGATCTTAGAAAGGTGAATGAACTATAAACCTACCGGTCATGATATCATGTAGTGTGTCTGATATTTGAAATTAAATAATCTCATGTACTTCGGCTGATTTCAATATAAGTGATAGTTAAAGCAAGTGAGTGTAGTTTTCTAAACTGTATAATTTCCTTTTAATTACCAATGGAATTCTACATTACTCGACGCGTTCTTACGGTTGCAATTGAAAATGGTAATGTAAAAAAATGGCATCGTGGTTAGTGCTGGAATAATGCGGTCGAACTTGGAAGGAAATACCGAAGTCAGTGACCTCAGTAGCACAGGTCGGACAGGAAAGGATTAACAGGGTCATAAATTATAGGCTCTGAAGAGGCCCTTACCTGTTTTGGTCAATGTCAATCAAAGCTTGTCTTCTTAAGACTGGCTTTCCTGAACTCCTCAAAAGAAGGTGCCCACCGCCTGTGACTCTTTCTACATTTTTCCTTGATTTCATCTTTTCTTATTTTAATTTTAATTCCTCCGGAGGCATTGTCTGTCATCTACGTTTATATTTTTTGTAATATGCGGTGATTTTAATAACTATCGCTCTAGGTACATAAGCTGTGGGTGCCTGCACATAGGCTAACAAGTAATTACGTACTACATTTTTTTACGTTATCAAAAATCAACTCTTTAATTGTTTTTCTTGATAAATTACCGATTTCTTTTTCTAAAAAAAAAAAATTAACGTTTACACAGGGAACAGCAAGAGATAATTTTGAAAATGACATATTTCATCAATGCAGATATGAATGTCTGCCTCTTGAAATAATATACAGCGTATTTCATTAAACAAGTCTAATAAACAACACAAAATACATTATATGTTGCTAAAGAAACTGCAGCTAAATGTGAAATCGATCAGGAAAACAAATGGAAGAGAAAACCACTGAATTTATAATTTTACAGTAGCCCCTCTCTCTCTCTCTCTCTCTCTCTCTCTCTCTCTCTCTCTCTCTCTCTCTCTCTCTCTCTCTCTCTCTCTCTCTCTCTCTCTCTCTCTCTCTCTCTCTCTCTCTCTCCTAACTAAAATGTATAACATGCAAGCGTTGGCCCCGATAATATTTTAGTATTTCAGTATCACATAAATTTACTGATGCATTAAATAAAATTCTGTCATGTGGAGATGCGTATCTACATCAAAATATAATCACTGTGCGTTTGTAACAAAAGGATTAGAAACAGTTTACTAATTTCATTTTCAGATACATCAAATCATTATGGTCGCTTTCACTGTCACTGAAATTATAAGGTATTAATATGAGAATGAAGTTATCAAACCATAACCTTAAATACCTTCTTGAACAGCTTGATTTTCTGCAGTTCACAGCAAGGATACGACAGAAGTCTTCTCTGGAAACCAGTGTGATTTTTAACCAGGGGTTCACTGTGTAAGTTTTCCCATTTTTTTATACCAAATGCACAAGATTTCTATATGTGAAATGTTTATTCTTAATTTGTACAACACATGTCTCATTAAATAATTGCCAAAAAATTGCTATTTTATTACTCAAACTCGACAAAGCAAGTTAGGAAATATCAAACATACGTCGTGTTCTCTCAATAAATGTTTTCTCATGTTTTATGAAGGTTGAAGCTCTCTAACTACGTGTGATTATTTCAGCGAGCCTGCACTCCCATAATATTAGTTGCATTCATTTTCCACTGCACGTAGTCTTAACAAATGACTGAATTAAAGTGCATGCCTTGTAACTGTGCTTTTCCTGATATCGGGAAATTTTTTTTCGCAAACATGCGGTGCCATATGCAAGTCATGTATGGTTTTTCAAATGTGACTTGCAGTGTTAGTTGTATTGTCACTTTGGTTAGTTATGATATTTAATTGAAACTGAATAAATGCAGCTCTTTTGCAGAACGGAGCCACACTTCTCCTTCCTTGTGATTTCAAAGACAATGACATGTACGAGGCATGAAATATAACAAGGATCGTATATTTACAGTAATGAAATGCTCTTAGCAAAAATGAAAAATAAGTAAATAAACATGCTCATCCGAATGGGCAGTTAGCATAGTTGTAATGGATTGATGGTGGTAAACAATTGAAAGAACAGGAAAGGAAACCAGACAATAGTTGCCAAAAAACCTGCATCGTTTGAAGTAGGTGCTACGCTATTTTAAAGAACTACTGAATAGGCAGAACATTACCATTAACTTGTAATGAGAATATAGTTTGTTTATTGCTTCATACGAGATTGTAAAGTCTTGGTTTGTGAGTCTATGGTGTTGCTTGTGTGAGTAACTCCTGATAGCTGAGTTTGACTGATTTATAAGTGATGATAGCCCTGTTCTGATGATAGTCCCTCCTTCCTATGTGTTCAGGTATTGTGTGCTGCTGTTAACGGTTACAGTATCAATAAGCCTGGTGTTACAGCCTGGACGAGTGAACTGGTTAACTTTTGAAGCTAATCGTTCAGGCAGAGGGTCACTCACACTAAGGTAAGACCCAATTGTAAAATTATTAGGTAAGATAAACCTATATACTGAATCAGTTGGTAAGCATTTTTTTTTTTTATATTTTACAAAGGCTTTTTTTTCTTTTCCCAAATCTAAGATTTCCTAAGTATGGAAGATATATATATAATTTATATAAATGTGTGTGTGTGTGTGTGTGTTGTCCTTTGGTACACTGAAAACTGGAATTCATAGAATGACTTCTTACCAAGAAGGTGTTGAGGGAATGGGATTGGAAATGAATTGGAGAAAAAAATAAATTTGCAAGTATTGAGTTTCCTGATCACATTTGATGAAGTTGGAAAAGATATCGTATCCTCGATAAACAACAGTCCTTATGCTATTAATTCTGCCAAGATGTGGAGGAATGAAAGCCTAGTGCAGTAGGTAAGGATTTTTTGTAAACTGAAGTAGAAAAGTTCTTGAGATCCCTGACAATGGCGGTGTGCAGTTATTTTCAATTTCACACATTGTTTTCATATTCGCATTTGTGCATTTAGATAGTCAAGGAATCTGTGGATGTGTTAAAAACATGTCGTCTATTTGTCTTCGATAAAATATGGGTTCGCATAGCCAGATGTCTTTTTATTTACAGTGAGAAAAAGCATAAGTATTGAAACCTCATCGTTCGTGTGTGTTTGATTGGCGTAGACTATATTTTACGAGTTCATCTCTCGTGTGCTTCTATTGTGATGATATTGTCGAAATAAATTGGTTTGCTTATGATCTATATCAGCTTGTGTGAGGCTTGTTTGTATATTTAAGCATTCACATGATTACTGAAGATGAAGTTTGTCTTTTTTTATCAGAGTAAGCAAGCGATATCGGAAACATTGATTTCAACCAATCGCCAGCTATAAATAGCTAAGCTACGGGGCGGATGTCATGTCACATCCACCAAATGCCTCCGTTGGTCAGTGGACAGATGGAATAAGACTGACTCTAATTGATGGGGGGGGGGGGGGGCGACCAAGATCAACTATGTACAGTCACTCAAAAATGTTTTGCAACATGTTCCAGAAGTTTTTGTTCACCTAACAGTAATTTGTTCTTTTGATATTTACGAGGTAATGTAATTTTCTTATTCGACTTTGGTTATTAATCATACGGTTAACAATATAAAAAAGAATGGCGAGTGAAAAATTCATATTACGAAAAATGACGAAACATTTTGAAAAATTTCACTTCAGATGATTGGGCAAAAGAGTCAAAGAAGAAACTATATTTCGAATCCAGATAAAAGCTTACTGAATAATAAAATAATGTTGAATAATCATCAATGAAGTTATATATAAATAAAGAAAGAAAGAATTCAACCACTGTTGTTGTCAAAAACAAAAAAGAAAAAATCTCATAACGTCGTATGTTATCGTGTGACTCCACATTCTGGCAGGAAAGTTAAACTAAACTGTCTCGTCACTTGCACCGATAAGATGGGCAACAGGCTCAGCTGCACCACAATCATTAGCTTGCATAAGACTAATGTCTCTATTGTAGATATTGCTCGGCAGCTTAGTGTAAATAAAACGACCATATATAGAGGGATAAAACAACAGAGACAACGAGGAAATATGATAAATTCGTTGTAAAAGGTGGAGGACGCCGCCATTGTTGCACTACTGTTAAAGATCATCATCGGATGATCACTGAAGGAGCTCCGCCTAACTCCCCTGACAACCGGTGTTGCCATAAAGAGAGAACATTACGCTTTCCCTTCAAGTTGCGGCTCAAACCATCCGTAACAGGCTGCATGAGACCAAGATATTATTTCATCATACTCCTGCCAAGAAACACTTCATATCAGCGAAACACAAAGAATAGAGGCTAGTAGGGTTTGCGTTATAATATAATCCAGTTGCCGATGATTTCTGTAAGAGCCATCTTTTGCGATGAGGAGGAGACATTCTCCACTGATGAGCATAGTAGTCTTCTTCACTGCTGGCATTTAGCTAAATTAACTAAATTAATGTTGAACGTCTTTCTAATTTTAATTCTTTAGAAACTTAGATCATAAGAAATACAAAAATAGACGTTATATATTCAGTTAACTTCATCAGAGGCATCAAAATGATAGGCCTAAGTAGCAATGAAAGAAATGAGAAATTACACACGATAACGGCATATATATATATATATATATATATATATATATATATATATATATATATATATATATATATATATATATATATATATATATATATATATATATATATATATATATATATATATATGTATATATATAGTATATATATATATATATATATATATATATATATATATATATATATATATATATATATATATATATATATATATATATATATATATATATATATATATATATATATATATATATATATATATATATATATATATATATATATATATATATATATATATATATATATATATATATATATATATATATATATATATATATATATATATATATATATATATATATATATATATATATATATATATGTATGTATATATATATATGTATGTATGTGTGTGTGCGATTATATTCTATGTATTACAAAATTAGACGTGAAATCTGTTAGTCTAGTTCAGTATATTTTATATTAAGCTGCACTAGTTCACAATACACATAGGATTAGTCATTCAAAAATTTGATTAATAATAATGTGGGAGCAAATCTTTACAAAAGTCGTATTTGTTGATGTTAATTAATAAGACTAATAGTTCAACTTAAAACAGTCATAGGCCTATGTCTACAAAGTTCACACATATGAAGGAGAGAAAACAACGATAGTGATGGCAGTTGGAGATGAAAATATTAAAACATAAGAACAGCGGTGACCTCTGAAGTATTATAGTAACATCCTTTAATTAAGTAAAATATAACAACAGTAAGCAGTATCAGAAAAAGCCCTGTTTAAGGGAAACTGCAGGTAATTTCTCGGACCCACCACTAGTGTTCAGTCGTTTCATGCGCTTACAACTGAGTTGCCAAATAGCGCCAGATGTCGTTATTATCAGCTGTTGTCCGAAAAGTATTGAAGTATGTTGCAAAACTTTTTTGAGTGATTGTACCTAGATTTATCCCTTCACTGACCTCGAAAGCATCTCTCTCTCTCTCTCTCTCTCTCTCTCTCTCTCATTATTACGACGGGAAGAAAGCAATGTCACGACTAATGAAAGGGGAATTTATGAAAGGGCCTAAGCTATAATTATCTCTTCATGGCTACCTAGGCCTATGTCGGTCGACTCCAGACGAATGTCAAGTTTGCCAACACTTTCATCTTCTTCTGACATTTGGACTCTTAAAAGAAAGCTTCTTATGAAGGAACTCTTTCTAAATCATGCTGTCATACTGAGAGAGAGAGGATTGAGAGCAATTCTCTCCTCTCTCTTTCTCTCTCTCTCTCTCTCTCTCTCTCTCTGCCTGCCTGCCTGTCACGAGCAGTCCCGTCCGTCTGTATGTCTGTTATAGCCAGTCCTGTCTGTCTGCCTCTGTCTTAAGCTATCTTATCTGTCTGTCCGTCACAAGCACTCTTGCCTGCCTGTCTGTCACCATCAGTCTTGTCTGTTACAGTCACAAGCAATCTTGTCTGACGGTGTATGTCTGTCACAATCAATATTGTCTGTCACTGTCACAAGCAATCTTGTCTGTGTCGGTCACAATCAATATTGTCTGTCTGTCTGTCGCTGTCACAAGCAATCTTTCTGTGTCTGTCACAGTCAGTATTGACTGTGTGTCTGTCTGTCACTATCACAAGCAGTTTTGTCTGTCAGTCTGTGTCTATCACAACCATCATTGTCTGTCTGTCTGTCACTGTCACAAGCAGTCTTGCCTATCGGCCTGTCTGTCACTGTCACTAGTAACCTTGTCCGTCTGTCTTTGTGTTACTGTCACAAGCAATCGTGGCTAGACTCTGTTACTGTCACAAGCAATGTTGTCTGTCTGTTGTCACTGTTGCCTGCAATCTTGTCTATATGTCTGTCTGTCACTCACAAACAATTTTGTCTGTCTGTTTGTCAGTGCCATAAGCAATCTTGGCTGTCTGTGTCTGCCACTGTCATCAGCAATCTTGTCTGTCTGCCTGTATGTCACTGTCCTAAGTAATTTTGTCTGTCTGTGTCTGTCAAGAATATTGCCTGTCTGTTTGTACAAGCAATCTTGTATGTCTGTCTGCGTCTGTCTCATGCAGTCTTATCTGTCTGTCTGTGGCTGTCACAAGCAATCTTGTCTGTCTGCCTGTCTGTCACAGGGAATGTTGCTTGTCTGTATGTCAAAGCAATATTGACTGTCTGTCTGTCTGTCATGGGTAATTGTGTCTTTCTGTGTCTGTCACAAGCAATCTTGTATGCCTGTCTGCCTGTCACTGTCACAATCTTGCCTGTCTGTTACTGTCACGAGCAATGTTGTCTGTCTGTGTCTGTCACAAGCAATGTTGTCTGTCTGTCTCTGTCACTGTCACAAGGAATGTCGTCTGTTTGTCTGCTTGTCGCTGTCACAAGCAATGTTTCCTGTGTGTGTGTCACAAGCAATCTTTTCTGTCTGTCTATCTGTCACTGTCATAAGCAGTGTGACCTGTCTGTGTCTGTCAAAACCCGGCATTCTCTCTCTCTCTCTCTCTCTCTCTCTCTCTCTCTCTCTCTCTCTCTCTCTCTCTCTCTCTCTCTCTCTCTCTGCTTTCTTCTCGTGAAAGTCCTCGAAAGTCTCCATTCCAGGGTCCTCCTCTCCTCCTGATCCCTTCCCGTGCTCATCTCGAGTGCAGAACTTAGTCCCAAACGTGACAGTATTAAAAACATTCCCGCTTTATAAATCGCCGAAGGCTGCAACGTCGACTCCATTCTGCTCCTCCGCTATGTAGTCCATATTTTCATGAGCATAAAATTGTTCCCTGAATTCATCTATATAAATCTACGCCTTGTTTTTAATCAGATTTTGTTTTTGGAAACTTTGAAATTTACATTTTTCTGAGCCATGGCAGGGTTGGGCGCATAAGCCAATGATTTCTCTATTTTGTCCTTCCAGGAGCTGGAAAATTTTTGAAACTTTTAGATCGTTCCAGCATCGCCTTTGTAGTCAAATATGATCAAATTTTCGTTTATTGTATAAAGAAACCAAACAGCAGTTTTAATGATATTTCCTAAATCATTTTTGCCCCAGGTTGAATACATTTAAAAAACAAAGCACATTCTTGTATACTACCAAGAGAAAGGAATAATTTTGAAATGTCGACAAATATGAAATATTACTTCTTCCAAATGAACGCCTTAATATTCTTTGGAAGCTTCATTTTCAAGTCAATGACCCCTCTAGTGGGATTCTTGTTCCATATGAATAGGGTTCTTCATCTTCTGAATAATAATAATAATAATAATAATAATAATAATAATAATAATAATAATAATAATAATAATAATAATAATAATAAAACCGTTATGGAGTATCACCTAATATATGGGGAGACGTCTCTTAGACTCCCTCCTATTGAAGGTGTCTACATCATGTGTGAACTGTTTACAGATCACTTTCAATAGAGATGACTCACTTTCTGTGGCCATGCTTTATTTGGGAGGCATCCCAGTCGTGGTCGCTTCACTACAAAATGTGGTCGGTGGATCTGTGTGTCTACTGAACAGTCACCCACAGGAAGGGGGTGGCCTCTCTCTCTCTCTCTCTCTCTCTCTCTCTCTCTCTCTCTCTCTCTCTCTCTCTCTCTCTCTCTCTCTCTCTCTCTCTCTCACACAAAATTTCTTACATTTTTTCTGATAACTGTAAAAAGAAATTCAGGTTCTTTGCTTTGTTGATATTATTATTATTATTATTATTATTATTATTATTATTATTATTATTATTATTATTATTATTATTATTATTATTATTATTATTATTATATTCACATGTTTGTCATTATTTTTCCATGATATCATTTAACATACAGATTCACCAACACCAATAAATGTCTTTTGCTGTTCAATAAGAAGTCAGAGATAGACAATAGATAGATAGATAGAATATGTAATGAGCATTTCACGAATGGCTATCTCTCTCTCTCTCTCTCTCTCTCTCTCTCTCTCTCTCTCTCTCTCTCTCTCTCTGGTCCTCAGCTCACATATAAATACCCCATTAATATAGTATCATTTGACCTTGGTATTTTGATGTATATAAATTGTGCATTATGATAACACTCTGAGAACGAGAAATGAAGTGAAATGAAATGATTGCAGGTCATTTTCACAACCTTATTTTGTAGGTTATTCAAATGGGTACAAATATAGTCCTCTTTATTTACAGTCTTGAATCAGTTTTATACAGAGGAAACTAAACTGTAGGTCATGTGATTATAGGGAGTTAATAAATGTGTTCAAAGGCTAAATATTTCATTTCATTTTGAGTTCATTTTCATTCTTCTATCTTAAGAAGCGACCAATGGGATTTTTCCTTTCATTATCTCAGAAAATTGTATCAAAATAATGAATGAAATCGGATTTCAGTTTCGTCTTCAATTCTCCCTATATTCTACAGAGGTGGAAGAAGAAGTGCAGTGTAAACAAAGGTCGGCATTCTACAGGCTCCTATTTTTCTTGATTATTTCGGTGAACGAGGACAATATGAATGCCTAAGGTAATGTCATGAAGCTTTTAAAGTATCAAGGATAGCATAGACATTGAACATTTCCTTGTTGACAGTGAAACTAAAGTAGACAGGAAAGAAATTTTCTAAACACTTTCCTGGCCTGACCGGGCAGGCCATATGCCCTCGGGCTATCTATCGATGAGGAGGTACATAGTGGACCAAGTTGGGAAGCGTCTGAATTGGTGATTATACCACAAGAAACTACACCTGTTGAAGGCAACACTGTTATCACGACGAATGTTGACGTTCATCAAGAGGAAAGAAAGATAAATCTGAAACCTGGACACGAAATTGGTCAAGGACGAGGAGGAGGAGGACAAACTGGTGCAGAATATAATGACGAAGGATTAATGGAGACTGATGGAAATTTGGAAAGTGCGCCTGGAAGCGGAAAATGGAAAATTCAAATGGAAAATGACATCAAGATGAGAATCTCAAAGAAGAAAATAGGGACCCAAAAATATTCAAGATCCGAGGACAATAGTGATGAGGAAAATTGGAAAAAATTGAGAGACCAGAAAAGGAAAAAGTTGGAATCTTCCTATATAGTTTTACACCTTCAATCTCTCGATTGGTTGTTTAAATGTGAATGGATTAAATGACGTAGGTAAACAAATGAAGTTGTTATCCTTGTCTAGGTAATATGATATAGATGTTTGGTTATTGCAGGAACATAATGTGAAGGATTTAAAAGCCCTGAGTTTTTTCACAAATTATTATGATGTTTTGTTAAACCCAAGTAATAATCTTAAAGGAGGTACAGCAGTTTGTATAAATAAGTTTAAATCATTATCTGTCATAAGCAAGGAAATGGATACTGAGGGACAGATAATAGGAGCTAAAATATCCTGTTTAAATCATGAAATACCAGTTGTGAATATTTACGCACCTTCTGGTACAGATAAAAAGAAAGAACGAGAAGAATTTTTCGCAATAAAATCTTATATTATTTTCGTAAAAATGTTGAAAATTTAGTTTTCGGAGGGGATTTTAATTGTGTTACATCTAACGGAGATCTTAATACGGGGAAAGATAATTTAGTGTCAAAATCATTGCAGACCTTCATAAAAAAATGTAGGATTAAAAGATGTAACATGCACTTGTAAAGGCATTCCAAAATACACCTACATTAGAAAAAGCTATGGTTCTAGGATAGATCGCCTGTATACTAAACAGCTACTCCATAATGTGATAAGTACTGATAGAGTGCCTGTGGCCTTCTCTGATCATTGTATGGTCATTGCTAAATTCAGGATAGGCGATGTGCAAAAGGGGAAAGGATTTTGGAAATTGAATGCGTCTTTACTGGAGACAGAAGGAGTTGGCGAAAATTTTGAAAGTTTTTGGAGACATTTAAAACTTAAAAAAGGTAGTTTTAAAAATGTAATTGAATGGTGGGAATTTGCTAAAAAGGAATGTAAAAGGTTTTTCATTAAGGTTGCAACGAGGGTATCAAATGAAAAATATGGCTTAATAAATTTGTTGCAGTATCGATTAAAATATCTATATGGCTTATGTAATGCTGGGAATGATAAATATGATGAAATTTGTGCTTTGAAAAGTAAAATAAACTGTCTCCAAAACGAACTTTGTGAAGGAATTAAAATAAGAGCAAAATTAAAAGATCAAGTGGAAGGGGAAAAATTGTCATCGCACTTACTTGGGAGGGAGAAAAAGCATAAAGGCAATTACCTGGTAAAGAAGCTAAAAGGTAAAAGTGGAAAATTATATGCTAACAGATACAAAGGCTGTTCTCCTGTTTCTTAAGGATCATTTTAAAGTAATGTATGAATTTATTGAGGGAAATCACGAAGAACAATCATATCTGCTTGAGAAATGCAAAAGCAAGGTAGATGAAGAGGACAATGAACTTTTAGGGGAGGAATTTGATACAAAAGAATTATGGGAATCATTGAATAAAATGAGTAAAGGGAAATCACCTGGAAGTGATGGATTAACTGTAGAGTTTTATAAAAGATTTTGGTATGTTATCAAAAACGATTTTTTAGAGGTAATAAAATGTGTGTTGAAAGGAAGAAATTTATCGGAATCACAAAATTTAGGAATAATAAAACTATGTCCAAAAAGTGGAAATTTGGAACTGATTGAAAACTGGAGACCGATCACTCTGTTAAATGTTGATTATAAAATTATAGCAAAAACAATGGCAAATCGGTTGAAACTTGTACTTGGAAAAATCATATCACCTGAACAATATTGTGGTGTTCCAAACAGATCTATAATTCACTGCAATAGTACAATAAGAGACATAATAAATTATGTAAGGGAAAATCATTTGAATGCAGGGATGTTAAACTTGGACTGGTCCAAAGCTTTTGATAGGGTGAACTTGCCATTCCTTTTTAGAATTATGGAAAAGTTAGGATTTTCAGAAAAATTTATTACATGGTTAAAAATATTATATAAAGATTGTAAAAGTATGATATGTGTGAATGGACTATTTACAGGCACCTTTAATGTAAGAAGGTCGGTTAGACAAGGTTGTCCGCTATCAATGTTATTGTATGTCATTTTCCAAGAACCATTGTACCTAGCATTAAAAACCAATAAAAAAATTGTACCCCCTACATTACCAAACAATGACAAAATTAAAGTACAGGGATTTGCTGATGATACAACAGTAATCTTTGCAGACGATGATTCATTAATAGAGATTCACAATGAAATAAAGAAATTTGAAGCAGCAACTGGCTCATTATTAAATAAAGAAAAATCTGGCATCTTTGGAGCAGGTGAATGGTCCGGCAGAAGAGACTGGAAGTTAACTTGTTTCAAAGTTGTGGATTGTGCTAAAATTTTAGGCATTTATTTCAGCAATTCATATGAGGAAACTTGTGAAATAAACTGGTCAGATATACAGAAAAAAACTGAAAAGGCAGTTAACATGTTGTGTAAAAGATATTTAACACTTTACCAGAAAGCATTAACAATCAACTCTTTGATATTGTCAAAAATATGGTATGTAGCTCACACACTTCCGTTAAGTAAAAAACAAGCTCAAAAGGTGAATGCAATTATTGTCAAGTATATATGGTGTGGTATGTATCGACCTATAAAACGCAGCACCCTGCATTTGTCAAAAATAGAAGGGGGTTTAGGAATAATAAGTATTGAAGAAAAGGCAAGAGCAATCTTCAGTGTAACTTGTTTAAAAAGTATAATAAACTGTAACGGGTTAACCAGGTATTATTGTTCTGTAAGATTAGATGGTATGATGGAATTAGATAATTTATCAGAAATAGCATATTTTACCCCTGCATATTATTCTTTGGCAGTAGATGATATTAGGAAAGCATATCACAATAAATTCTTTCCAAATATAAATAACAGGGAAATGTATTCAATCATTTGGAGGAAAGAAATTCCAGTAGTAGAAAATAATTATCCCACACTTAAATGGAAAAATATTTGGAGAAATATTAATAGTCAATTCATTAAAGTAGAGGAAAGGGAATTTGTGTTCAGGTATATTCATGAGTCACTAGCAACAAAACAAAGGCTCCATATGTTGAAGTTAAGAGAGGACTCAAAATGTGACCAATGTGGGGAAACAGAGTATCAAATGCATATTTTTTACTTCTGTAGAGAAAAGAAAAATATAGTAAATTGGTTTAATTCCATTCTAAGGAAATGCTGTAAACTAAATAATTATAGTTTATTGAAACTATTATTCTATGATATAGTAGGGAAATCAAACGTTGATAAAAACACAGCCATTTTATTGATCACCAGCTATTTGTACTGTCTGTGGATGTGTTACAGACACAACAATAGCTGCCAAAATATAATTGATTTTTTGAAAAATAAACTAGAATCACAAAGGATGTATATTAAATGTAGATATACAAGCAATATTATCAAGTATGTAACCAAAGAATTTTTAAATTATAAGTTTTGATTTTGATTTGCATTATTTTGTAGCAAAATGTTATCTAAGTTTATATTTATATTTTTGTATTACGAGAATTACTCAATGTAAATTATTGAAATGTAATTGTATTTTTATAATAAAAGATAAAAAAAAAATATTCTACAGTAAGGCGGCCACGTGGTCACCATGCGGTCCTTCTCCACCAAAAGATGTACAGCAATTTTAATTATAAGCAAGTCGTTATCGCCACCTTTTGGCCACTGAAGAAAATCAGCGCAGGTGGACCACTGCATCTTCCAAGATGGGCGTGAAATCTAGCTAAATTATTTTTCCGAGAAGCTTTCCCTCATTATATAAGATCATATTTGTGTTGAGATAACAAAATACAGCGCCAACTGAGAATAAATCATTCATGAAAAGAAAAATGAGACGAGAATCATAGACGACATGAAGAAGAAGAAGATCCAGGCACACCAACATAATCAGATTCAACACCGCATTTTGAACAGCGATGTCACAGTTCTCAGCATCAGACAATTGAATAAAAAGTGATTTATTTGCAACTGAGATTTCTGAACTGACTACAGACTACTTGGAATAATAAAATATCTTAAATTCACCAGCTTTAAAAGCCGTACAGATTGGCAGTTCCGACAACTCTGCAGTTACTGTTCGTAGACATAACGATCGTGGCGTGTTTGACCTCGACCCAAATGCATGCAGGGGACAAAGTCATACCTTTAACAGTTTTTATTTTGGGGGGGAGGTGGAGGTTGGGTTGAGGAGTAATCTTGCGAAAATAAACATTTAAGATCAACAAACTATATTGTTGGTGTTGAAGACATATTTCCAGTATTCATCATAAACAGATCAAATACAGATTCTTTCTCAACTCATCTGTTGAAACTGATGAATTTGTGCTTCATCATTTTATGAAACCAAAATATCTCAGAACCATCAGACAATGTCTGAGGTAGGAAGGACTGTCTGTGGTTGCAATGAGAATAGGAATATGCACAGAGCAGTTGGAATGCAGCATATGATGACAGCAACACATATTGGAAGAATAATGTATCCTATTTTACTCAAATTGCACAAAAATTATAACATTCCCAACTTGAAAATAACTATAACTTAATACGAATTTCATTCTGAAAGAATTCATTGATATTACTGACGGCAAACTTTCTTTTTATTCTCCAAAATTACTGAGAATTGCCGCTCGTGAATTTCACGCTATTTAGAGGATTAAAGCATAATTGCTTTGATATGGGAGCATAATGGTATGAATCACCAGTATATATTCTGCATTTGCAATGCAATGTTTACTCGTCATTGGCGGGCCAATAAGCTGCCTTTTATCCAGTTCGAAAGGAAGATCAATTTGGCTTACGAACAAATCCTTTTGCCTTCTGACGAATCTTGCATTGCCATAATGCAAGGAAACTGCGATATACTGCAGTTCCGTAGGTATATAGATCTTTAGAGACCCAGTAGACTCGGTTCTACCATTTCTGGAGGAAAAGTCGGTTTGGCCCCTCTCAAAAAAACCCTGAAACTATATCCTGGCCATGCAGGAGAATTTTGGCTGGCTTGCAACATCGACGTATTGCAAGGACTTTGAAACATATTGCACTTTCTCACGTATTTTCTTGATCAGAATATCAATATGTAGCATTGTATCCAGTTTGAAGGGAAAGTATGTCAAGAGAAAAAATCTCAAAGCTGTAGCCTGGATATGCTGGCGAAATTTGCCTTGCTCGTAGCATTCTTGTTGTAAGGAAGTTGCAATATATTGCAACTTACTGTGCATAATGGACATTAGTAGGACATTACTTTGTATTTTATCAACTCTGGAGGAGAAGTCGTTCTGGTCCCCCAAAAACTCCAGAGGCTATAGGTGTTTTGATAAAATGTACTGGCTTGCAACATTGCAATAATGCAAGCAAGTTGGAATATACTGCAAATTTGACTGCGCTTTCGGCATAACAGACCGATCACTTTCCCTTTCTTCAGTTTGAAGCAAAAGCTGGATCGTTCCCAAAAAACCTTCCTCCTAATTGTCTTGCTATTTTGTGTGTTATGAGTGTTTGTAACCTTCCCGTATTGCAAACAACTTGCAATATATTGTGATTTTGAATGCAAATTTGTTATTAGAGTCCCAATTGGCTGTCTTTTATTCAGTTCGAAGCTTCAAAAGTTGGTTTTGAACTCCCAAAATCTAATAGACTGCATTTTATGCAATTTCGAGTAAAATTTGTTTGGTCCTTTGAAAAATGTAAGGCTGTAGACCTGATATTTTCATTAATTTAGCTTTGCTTGCAATATTGCAGTATTGCAAACCTATCTTAATAAAAGCGAATTATGCATGCATGTATGGCATTTAAGGCCCAGTGCACTGCATTTTATCTAAATTCAAAGTAAAGATGGTTTGCTCCCAGAAAAAAATCCTTGCTTTCAACACTGCCTGTTGCTAGCTAATTGCAAAACATTGTAATTTCGAAAGCATTCATCATTAGAAGCCAAAAAACATCCAGTTAGAAGAGAAGATTGTTTTGCTGTTTTATACTAATTTTGCAATAATTGCAACAATACCTCATTACCCCTAGTATCATATTTCACATTGCACCTCCATCTGCAACATTGCAGTGAGGGAGGATGTTTGCTCTCCTTTATAGGAAGCCTTCTGGGATGGGGATTCTTCCATCAAATGATTGCATGGCATCTTCAGGCCCTTCTTTGGTAAGGCAACGATGCTGGTATACATATCGGAGTTATTCTTTTGTCTTGATTCAGTTTCATCCACATGAAACTAAGCTGTAATGATTATCTGATTACAGGCTATATTACGTTTCAGTATGAGTTCAGTTTCAGCCTCCCAACTAAATTAACGAAAATTGGGAATTTTCCACTAATTATGCTATGAAATGGTATCAAAATGATCATTTAATGAAATCGTACTTTAATTATGTCTTCAATCCTCCGTAAACTCTAAGGCTGCCACGTGGTCCCCATGCTGTCCTTTCTCCACCCAAAAATGTACAGCAATTTTGACTACAAGCAAGTCGTGAACACCACCTATTGGCCGCCGAAGAAAATCATCGCAAGTGGACAGCTGCATCTTCACAGGGGGGTGAGGAAACTAGTTAGATTATTCCTATTCCCATCTTTTTCTCATAATTAAAAATGATGGGTCTTTAGGGATAACTAAGTTCACCTTCATCTGGAAATGAGTATTTCATGTAAAGGAAAAATGACTCGAAATTCGACGTCAGGGAAGACGATGAAAACCCACTTGCCTACAGTCCTCCCCCAGAGCGAAAATGCCGCCGCCCGTCATAGACGATATGAAGACCCAGGCATGCCAACAACACGAAATTTAACATTGTATTTTGGACAAGAACACTGCAGTTCTGAGCAAAAAACAATCGAGTCAAAAGTGATTGACTTAACTTCGGGTTTCTGAACTTACTACAGACTGTGTGAAATACCAAACTGCCTTTAATTCATCTGCTCTAAAGGCTAAATATAGATTGGCAGTTCCGACAACCCTTCTGGTGACGTGCGTTGGCATGAAGAAGGTCCTTCCTTCCTGCCATGTTTCACTCTGACCAAGCACACGCAGGAAACAAAAATACCTTTTAACGATTTTTGTTTAGGATATTCTTCGAAAATAAACATTCTCTATATCATTTAAGATTAACAAACTATATTTAAGATGTATGAGATATATTATTAATATTTATGAACAGATCGAGTACAGATGCTTCCTCAACGCACCTGTAGAATTCGATGTGCAAAGGAATTTTCATTTTATGAGACCAAATTATCTGAAAAGTTTTGGGCGATGCTTAAGGCAGGAAGGACCATTGTGGTCATATGAAGAGGATTGTCAATGAACGGATGAAGTATAGTAATGATGACTGAAACATCTTGGAATAATACATTTTTTCTCAAGCAAATTACATTAAAATATACATTCCCAGCTTCAAAATGCCCATAACTTAACTTTAATCTCATTCTGAAAGAGTTGACTGGCAATATTGAGGGCAACCTTTCTTTTCATTCTTCCTAATTACTGAGAAATGCCGTCCATTGGTTTGACATATTTTAGAGGACTGAGGCGAAACTGCTCTGATTGCGGCAGCCTTGTGCTCTGAATCAGTAATTTTATGCAGCTGCGACTGCAGTGTGCATTCGGCCCTGGCGGGCCAAGAGGCTGCCTTTTATGCAGTTCGAAAGGGGAATCAGTTTGGCTTGCGAAGAGATCCTGAGGCTGCAGCTTTGCTTTCTGACGAATCTGGCGGAGGTGAGAAAAGGACTCGTTACTAAACACGACTCAAACATCCCGATAATTCTTCTACTGAGCAGTGCTGAGCGATACCTCACGATACGAACGCCTCCATTCGGCGACATTTCCCAAGCATCAGTCCCCACCCGCCTTTTTTTTTTTTTATCTTTATCTTTCCGTCCCGTTCTCATTGCTGCTGCTTGGGTTTGTCGCGGATATTATGCGCTACACATTTTACACATTTTATTCATTATTTACGTTGTAAAAGAACCTCCCTCTCAACCCCCTGCCTTCACGAAAGAGCTTCCTAAATGCCTGCTTCAATCACCTTCCACTTACGGACGGGACAAAGAAAATGAATTTACATGAATTGCAGGGAACTTGCAAGATGCAAAAAAGATCGCGATGCAGACATCATACATTTTATACATTTCATTATACACTCATTACGTTGTAAAATACCACCCCCCCCCAAACCAAAGAGCTTCCGGAAGGCCTGCGTCAGTTGATGCAATGCGTCGCCTCTGCTGTTGCATTGAGTGACGTCACCCGTGTTGTTCGAAATTCTTGGGTTCGACTTGAAGGCTCGAGATTCCGGGTTCGAAATTCGAGGTTCGGCGTTTGAAATTCGGGGTTCAGGATGCGGGATTCGAAATTCGAGGTCCAAAAATCGGGGTTCGAAATTCGAAGTCCGAAAATCGGGGTTCAAGGTTCGAAAATTGGGGTTCGATATGGGGTTCGAGGTTCGAAATTCGAGGTCAGAAAATTGGGGTTTGAAATTCGAAATTCAAGATTCGGAAGTCTGGGTTCGAAATTTGAGCTTCGATCTTGGAGGTTCGAAATTCGAGGTTCGAGCTTGGAGGTTCGAAATTCGAGGTCTGAAAAGTGGGGTTTGAGCTTTGAGGTTCGAGGTTTGAGCTTGGAGGATTGAAATTCGAGGGTCAAGCTTTGAGGTTCGAAATTCGAGGTTCGATCTTGGAGGTTCGAAGTTCGACCTTGTAGGTTCGATATTTGAGGTCTGAAAATTGGGGTTCGAAATTCGAGGTTCGAGCTTGGAGGTTCGAAATTCGAGGTTCGATCTTGGAGGTTCGAAATTCGAGTTCGGCCTTGTAGGTTCGATATTTGAGGTCTGAAAATTGGGGTTCGAGCTTTGAGGTTTGATATTCGAGGTTTGAGCTTGGAGGATCGAAATTCGAGGTTCGAGCTTGGAGGTTCGAAATTCGAGGTATGAAAATTGGGGTGCGAGATTTGACATTCGTAATTTGAGGTTCGAGCTTGATGGTTCTAAACCCGACGTCCGAAAATCAAGATTCGGGATTTGCGGTTCGAAATTCGAGGTTTGATCTTGGAGGTTCGAAATTCGAGTTTCGATCTTGGAGGTTCGAAAATCGAGGTTCGAGACTTGAGGTCTGAAAGTCAGGGTACGAAATTCGAGGTTCGAGCTTTGAGGTCCGAAAATTGGGGTTCGAAATCGGAGACTGAAGGTCGGTGGGGTCCAGCAGGGTGGTACCCATACCCTCCCCCACGGGCCCCTAGCCCAACAGTTTAAGTCAGACATTAATTTTATTTACCCTTAATAATAATAATAATAATAATAATAATAATAATAATAATAATAATAATAATAATAATAATAATAATAATATAATAATAATAAAAGGACAAAGTTCCCGCGTAGCGCTCTGGCAAGTTGCTCTGTAAGGGAAGAGGGGGGTGTCCTCCCCACAGGGAAAGGGGGAGGTAATCCACACTGTAGGAGGAGTGGGAGGAGGAGGAGGAGGGGGTTGAGGTGGAATCCTAACTCCTCCTGCAATGTGTGTGATGTGAAGTCTAGAGGAGAAGCCATTTTTCTCAGAAGACGCCTTTTGTGTGGTTTCAAATGAGCTGAAGAAACGGTTTTTCTATGATCAATGGAGCATTAGGCCTACTATTGGTCTACCTTGTATACAGCCTGTGGCCGTCAAAGGTGTCACATATTATTATTATTATTATTATTATTATTATTATTATTATTATTATTATTATTATTATTATTTAAAAAGACGTATTGTAGTTTTGAAAAGAAATTGCTAATAAAAAAAAGTCGACGCCTAATGCAGCCGTTTTGTGGGAGTTTACTTTATGCGAAAACGGGGAACTCGGCCTCTGAGGGATGAAGCAGAGTTGGCCGTGGAGAGAGAGAGAGAGAGAGAGAGAGAGAGAGAGAGAGAGAGAGAGAGAGAGAGAGAGAGAGAGAGAGAGAGTTAGCAAGGAAGAGATGGCCCTCGTTGTGTTACATTTGATAAAAATGGTGCCTTTGACAGTTTATGGGAGCATTCCGTGACCTTAATATTCTTATAAGTCAGGAACACAGGTATTCTCTCTCTCTTTCTCTCTCTCTCTCTCTCTCTCTCTCTCTCTCTCTCTCTCTCTCTCATAGTAGCAGATTCACCATAACAGAAACCGCAGTAGGCTTACTAGGCCTATGTTCGTCTCTCATTTTGTTCGTTTCCCAACATGTGATTTAGGAAGGCCTATATTGTGACTTCAGAAAGTCTAAAGTACGAGAGTGAGATTAAAGACATTCTCTCTCTCTCTCTCCAGTCACAGCATTCACGTTCGATTTGTTTCATTCCAGCCAATTTTAAATCGTTCAATTTCCACTCCAAGGGAGGCCCAGGATTCTCTCTCTCTCTCTCTCTCTCTCATGAAAACGTTGATTCACGCTTAGCGTCAGCATCAGAGAATTATCATCTTTATGTCCACGCTCCATAAGGTTGGGAATCGCGAACCTCACTCCAAGCTTTTAACTATAATTCGTTTTTTTTTTCTTTCATAATTCTCTGTTGTCTACAAGAAAGTGATTTTCTTACCATATTTTTGTGATAAATTCTGAGAACAAATGGGTTTGTCAAATAGGTAAATGGTTTCTTGTCCCTTTTTTATGAATATTACTGAGTAATAAAACCAATTTGAATATACCAATCAATTTAAACTAAAAATAGCTTATTTATATATATCAGCAATTTGAATATTTACCCTGTGTCCCCTTCTACTACACAATAGGAATTAGCGGAGTCTCTCTCTCTCTCTCTCTCTCTCTCTCTCTCTCTCTCTCTCCTCAACAGTAACACTCTCTATAGACCTTCGAATTCCCTGATAACTCCCTCGGGGGGCAGGTTAGAACCCAGTGGTCTGCTTGGACGCCACAGATGTAAATAGCTGCCCGGAGCAGAGCTCAAATAGACCTATCATATTCTTCATCAGATTGTTTTATATATATATATATATATATATATATATATATATATATATATATATATATATATATATATATATATATATATATATATATATATATATATATATATATATCTTCTTCTTCTTCGTTTTAACGTGCTTTTATACCCATTTTTATATGGGGTAAGCACGGTGCTATATATATGTATGTATGTATATATATATATATATATATATATATATATATATATATATATATATATATATATATATATATATATATATATAAAATTTCATTCGAACTTTCATGTATGTGTGTGCACAGTTTATCAAAAGTAAGATAACTACAATATTCATTTATTATTAATGAGAGAGAGAGAGAGAGAGAGAGAGAGAGAGAGAGAGAGAGAGAGAGAGAGAGAGAGAGAGAGAGAGAAGGTAAGTAGACAGCTTGATAATCCTGTGAAATTGCAATTCACGTCTTTTTTTCTTTTGATGAAAAAAAAAGCTTTTATGACGTATATACTGTATTACAATCCTTTAATACGCCACAGACATATTTTATTGTAATTGAGTACTTACACAAATTTCATCAGTTGCAATTGTTCAGTTTTTATTTCCATAATAACTGGATTTCAAAAGGTGTCTATCTGCAGGAAGAGCGCAAAAAGCATTGTTCAGCTATTGGAATGCTTCCCGAATTCACATGTGCCAAAGTCAAGAAGGCCTTTTTTCACTTGTTCAAATGGTCAAGTAACAAAACAAGATCTGCCAATAATATTATCAGTGATTATCTCTCTCTCTCTCTCTCTCTCTCTCTCTCTCTCTCTCTCTCTCTCTCTCTCTCTCTCTCTCTCTCTGTTAGAACTTTCCTTCCATTTTCCATTATTTTTCTTTTTGGTACTAAGCCGTTCTCCCTGTTAGAGGGGAACTCAATACCTGTAACATTTTAATTCGTGCTGTAACTGATGATGCATATACAGTATATATGTATGTATGTATATATATATATATATATATATATATATATATATATATATATATATATATATATATATATATATATATATATATATATATATATATGTATATATGCCTGGTCACTAATGGATTCACCTCCTCCTGTTACTTAACCTTTCAAACCTTTTGCTGTCAATTTCCGTTTCAGCGCTGAATGACCTCACAGGTCCCAGCGCTTGGCCCCAATTCTAGATTCTGTTCCATTCTAATGGATTCATTTGCAAAGCCTGTCCGGTGAACCAGTCGTTTCATCAGTCTTTAATGGCCAGTCTAGCCTTATAGGTCTAGGCTTTTGTCCCAAGATTCTTTTATTCTTGCTCTTTCCACATCGCCCGCCCTCCTCCCCCCCCGCGCCCTATCCACGGCAACAACCCTCAACAGTCGACTAACGAGTTTGGTACATGAGAAACAAGCGGGTATATTTTTTATAGACTGAGATGGCCTTATGCCAGCACGGCTTCTTGGCCTCTCCCGTACACATCATTTGAGGACGTGAACGTCAAAATCCTGTTGAAATTAGAAAATAATTTCTACTCTAATCATTAACAATTATGACAAATTTAACGATTTTTACCCTTTGCTCAGGTGTCGTTATTATTATTATTATTATTATTATTATTATTATTATTATTATTATTATTATTATTATTAATGACGCTATTTCAGTCTGCGTTTTATCCTGTGAAATCCTTCGATATTTTATTTCGTTACTTTCGTTGTTTAGAGGTTTACGGAGAGAGAGAGAGAGAGAGAGAGAGAGAGAGAGAGAGAGAGAGAGAGAGAGAGAGAGAGAGAGAGAGGTCTCGTCTAGTGTCCAGAGAAAGCGGTTAGTGGAAATGCTATGCACGTGACAACTGCCTCCGTACGTAAGACTTCGATCTTGACTTCAACTTAATTCAAGTAGCTATCCTTGCACTCGTTGCAAGTGCAAGTCTCGGAGACTAAAGTCCTTTGCACTAAATTGAAGTCCGAACGACGGCACTAAACTAAGTGTTGCCTTTTGTCATGGTTTGTAGACTACAGCTGAGGTCGAAGTCAAAGCCTTTTAGGCATTGGGAGCAGGCGAACCGGAGACGTTATGGGAGGCTGATTATATTATAGATTTGAATTTTGAATCCTTGCTGGCGCCTGCAGACACACCCCCTCCCCCTCCTACACCCCCCAAAAACACCTTCCCTACACCTACACTCACACACACACATGTACACATACACATGTACACATGAAACATTTTCACTTTAGAACTGATACAATAATAAAGAAAAATAAGTTACTTTAGAAATATTATAGTGTCTATTTTTAATTATTAATGAAGGTTATTTTTTGTTCTTTGTGACATCATTCAATTCCGTCATGACATCAAGGTCGGGTATTCTCTCTCTCTCTCTCTCTCTCTTTCCCTCTCTCCCTCTTTCTCTCTCTCTCTCTCTTTCCCTCTCTCCCTCTTTCTCTCTCTCTCTTTCCCTCTCTCCCTCTCTCTCTCTCTCTCTCTCTCTAGTTCCTCGTTGGGTGGGTGGGTTCCCTTCTCAGCTAGCACTCTGCTGGACGCGAGTTCGAATCTACGACCGGCCAATGAGGAATAGGAGGAATTTATTTCTGGTGATAGAAATTCATTTCTCGCGATAATGTGGTTCGGATCCCACAATAAGTTGTAGGTCCCGTTGCTAGGTAACCAATTGGTTCTTAGCCATGTAAAATAAATCTAATCCTTCGGGCCAGTCATCTCTCTCTCTCTCTCTCTCTCTCTCTCTCTCTTTCTCTCTAGGAGAGCTGTTAATCAACGCAGTGGTCTGGTAAAACTAAGGTATACTTAACTTCTCTCTCTTTCTCTCTCTCTTACCTATAGCCACACCCATATCCACACCCCGCACCCATACCCACACCTCACCCCACACCCATATTCACACACCACACCCATATCCACACCCCATACCCACACCTCACACCACACCCATGTCCACACCCCACACCCCATACCCACACCTCACACCACACCCATGTCCACACCCCACACCCATACCCACACCTCACCCCACACCCATATCCACACCCCACACCCATACCCACACCTCACCACACACCCATATCCACACCACCGCATCTCATCCACATCACATCCCTACCCACACCACCACACCCATACCACACCTCACATCCATAGCCACACTCCCACACCCACACCTCACCCCATACCCATAACTGACTCATTAGACTTCTGCTCCGAAGACTGACGCTCGCTAGAATGACACTCGTTAAACTGACGCTCGGTAGACTGACACTTGCAAGACTGACGCTGGTTAGACTGTCACCCGTTAGACTGGCGCTAATTAGACTGACGCTCGTTAGACTAACGTTAGCTCGCAATACTGACTCTCACTAGACTGACACTCATTAGGCTGACGCTTGCAAGACTGACATTCATTAGACTGATGCTCACTGACACTTGTTAGACTGATGCTCGCAAAACTGACGCTTGTTACAATGACTCTCATTAGACTGAAGCTTGTAAGGCTGATGCTTGTTAGACTGACACACGCGAAACTGACCTCATTAGACTGACACATGCAAGACTGGCACTCATAAGACTGATGCTCATTAGACTGATGCATGCACTAATGCTCACTCACACTTTTTCTCTCTCCCTCAGTTGCCTTATTATTATTATTATTATTATTATTATTATTATTATTATTATTATTATTATTATTATTATTAAAAGCGGCTGTAATGACGTCAACGTTATCACGTGAGAAGAAAAAGATCTTCCCCAGTCAAGGGTGCCTTCAAGGGAAGGCTTCCCTAGGGCGCCTTTGGGCCACTCACCCTTGTGGTTCAGGCCCTCCTCAGGCCCTCTTCCCCAGCCTGGCAGGGGACCTGCCTACCTCCAGGGAAGCAGCCTCTGAGGAGGATCTTCCCCAGTCAACGGTGCCTTCAAGGGAGGGCTTCCCTAGGGCACCTTTGGGCCACTCACCCTTGTGGTTCAGGCCCTCCTCAGGCCCGCTTCCCCAGCCTGGCAGGGAACCTGCCTACCTCCAGGGAAGCAGCCTCTGAGGAGGATCTTCCCCACTCAAGGCTGCCTTCAAGGGAAGGCTTCCTTAGGGCACCTTGGGACCCCTCAGCCTTGTGGTTCAGGCCCTCCTCAGGCCCGCTTCCCCATCCTGGCAGGAAACCTGCCTACCTCCAGGGAAGCAGCCTCTGAGGAGGATCTTCCTCACTCAAGGCTGCTTTCAAGGGAAGGCTTCCTTAGGGCACCTTGGGACCCCTCTGCCTTGTGGTTCAGGCACTCCTCAGGCCTGCTTCCCCAGCCTGGCAGGAAACCTGCCTACCTCCATGGAAGCAGCCTCTGAGGAGGATCTTCCCCACTCAAGGCTGCCTTCAAGGGAAGGCTTCCTTAGGGCACCTTGGGACCCCTCAGCCTTGTGGTTCAGGCACTCCTCAGGCCCGCTTCCCCAGCCTGGCAGGAAACCTGCCTACCTCCAGGGAAGCAGCCTCTGAGGAGGATCTTCCCCAGTCAAGGCTGCCTTCAAGGGAAGGCATCCTTAGGGCGCCTTCGGGCCCCTCAGCCTTGTGGTTCAGGCCCTCCTCAGGCCCGCTTCCCCAGCCTGGCAGGAAACCTGCCTACCTCCAGGGAAGCAGCCTCTGAGGAGGAACTTCCCCACTCAAGGCTGCCTTCAAGGGAAGGCATCCTTAGGGCGCCTTCGGGGCCCTCAGCCTTGTGGTTCAGGCCCTCCTCAGGCCCGCTTCCCCAGCCTGGCAGGAAACCTGCCTACCTCCAGGGAAGCAGCCTCTGAGGAGGAACTTCCCCAGTCAAGGGTGCCTTCAAGGGAAGGCATCCTTAGGGCGCCTTCGGGCCCCTCTGCCTTGTGGTTCAGACCCTCCTTATCCCTACTTTTCGAATATGACACCAAACCTCCGAAGGCTTCAAGGAGACTCGAAGGATTTCGGAGCTTGCTGCTGGAGACTCTGAAGTTGGAGTTCCACTGAGCTCTAGCGCTGGGGGCATCAGCGAATGGCTCTTCTTCTCTCTCGCCCTTCCACCAGGAGCTGAGACCGAAGGATTCTGAAGCACTTTCAAGGAAGACTCCGAAGGTTTTAGGCCATTTCAGCATCGCTGCAACTACTCTTTTGCTTTCCTTTCCTGATATACTTGGCGTCTCTCTCTTGCCTCCAGGAGCTGGAGACTGACTGAAGGAAGGATTCGAAGACAGCGAAAAGTCCTCCGGATTCCTACGAGACTTCACGGATCTGTTGATCCAAATAGTAATTCTGGCAATATGAATCTCCTCTCTCTCTCTCTCTGCTTTCTTCTTGTGAAAGTCCTCGAAAGTCTCTGTTCCAGGGTCATCCTCTCCTCGTGCTCATCTCGAGTGCAGAACTTAGTCCCAAACGTGACAGTATTAAAAACATTCCCGCTTCATAAATCGCCGAAGGCTGCAACGTCGACTCCATTCTGCTCCTCCTCCATGTAGTCTATATTTTCATGAGCATAAAATTGTTCACTGAATTCATCTGCATAAATCTTCGTCTTTTTTTTTTTTAACCAGATTTCGTTTTTGGAAACTGAAATTTGCAATTTTCTGAGCCATAGCAACGCTGGGCGCATGCACCAATGATTTTTTTTTTTCTCTCTCTCTCGTCCTTCCAGGAGCTGGAAAATTTTTGAAACTTTTAGATCATTCCAGCTTCGCCTTTAAAGTCAAATATAATCAAATTTTCATTTATTGTAGAACGAAACCAAACAGCATTTTAATCACATTTTCCTAAATCATTATTGCCCCAGGTTAAATGCATTTAAAAAACAAAGCACATTATTATTGTATACTATCAAGAGGAAGGAATAATCATAAGATATCGATAAATATGAAATATTACTTCTTTCAAATGAACTCCTTAATATTCTTTGGAGGCTTCAGTTTCAAGTCAGCGGCCCCTTTAGTGGGCTTGTTCCATATGAATAGGGTTCTTCATCTTCTCAATAATAACAATAATAATAATAATAATAATAATAATAATAATAAAGGCTTACAGGATTTCATTGACCATTTCTGTATTGTCTGTGGCCCCACTTTTCCCCCAAATTCGGTTGTCCAGAGGTTCAACACTTGAATTGTCTTTCCACTTTCAATTACTCTCCTTTCTTCAACTTCATTTCCTTCTCAGCTTTCCTTTGCCTTGTTGATTATTATTATTATTATTATTATTATTATTATTATTATTATTATTATTATTATTATTATTATTATTATTCACATGTGTTTGTTCTTATTTTCCCATGATATTTAACATATAGATTCACGGACACCAATAACGTTTCTGCTGTTCAATAAAAAGTCAGAGATAGAATATGTAATGAGTACTATATGAACGGCTATTTCTGTCTCTCTCTCTCTCTCTTTCCGTAATGTGACAGCTAGGTCAGCTTACCTGACCTCACAGGTCAGGAAAGCCCCAAAAGTAATCACCTGAAGAATCACCAGAAGGATTCTCTGAATCTTCTACAGCACTGCCCGAGGGGCGATGGCAAACATTCAAATATAACATTCCTTTCATTCCCCCTCTTCACATTCTACATCAATAGACGTTACTTACATCAGTACAAATGTCTTTCCACAGACTTCCACAAACGTCTTAGAACTCTTGGCAAATGACGTCATCATAACTCTGTTCTATAATAATGTCATTCTTTTTACTAAGCACTGTAGAGCAATCTGCATCAGGGGACATGACCCCACCTCTCTCTCTCTCTCTCTCTCTCTCTCTCTCAGTTCACATATGAATATCCCATTAATATAGTATAATTTTACGATGTTATTTTGATGTTTATTGTTGTTCATTATGATAGCCCCCTGAGGACGTGTTCATGAAGTGAAATGATTGCAGGTCGTTCTCATATCCTTATTTTGTAGGTTAATCAAATGGGTACAAATATAGCAATTGCTTATAGTCTTGAACCAGTTTTATACAGAGGAAACTAAACTGTGTAGGTCATGTGATTATAGGGAGTTATTAATGTGTTCAAGGCTATATTACATTTCATTTTGAGTTCATTTTCATTCCTCTAGTCTTAAGAAGCGACCAGTGGGAATCTTCCTTTCATTATCTCAGAAAACTGTATCAAAATAATGAATGAAATCGGATTTCAGTTTCGTCTTCAAGTTTCCGTATATTCTAAGGTGGCCACGTGGTTACCGTGCGGTCCTTTCTCCACCCAAAAATGTACCGCAATTTTGACTATAAGCAAGTCATTATCACCACCTATTGGCCACCTAAGAAAATCAGAGCAAGTGGACCACTGCATCTTCCAAGATGGGAGTGAAATCTACCTAATTATTATTATGAGAACCTTTCCCTCATTATATAAGATGATAATTGTGTCGAGATAAGTAAATGAAATACCATTTGGTAATAAATCATTCATGAAAAGAAAAATGAGACGAGAATCATAGACTTCATGAAGAAGAAGAAGACCCTTGCAGGCACACCAACATAATCAGATTCAACACCGCATTTTGAACAGCAATGTCACAGCTCTCAGCATCAGACAACTGAGTAGAAAGTGATTCATTTGAAACTGAGATTTCTGAACTGACTACGGACTACTTGGAATAATAAAGTATCTTGAATCCACCTGCTTTAGAAACCGTGTAGATTGGCAGTTCCGACAACTCTGCAGTTACTGTTCGTAGACAGAACGATCGTGGCGTGTTTTACCCCGACCCCAAATGCATGCATGGGACAAAGTCATGCCTTTAACAGTTGTTATTTTGGGGGGTGGCGGAGGTGGGTTGAGGAGTAATCTTGCGAAAATAAGCATTTAAGATCAACAAACTATATTGTTAGTGTTGAAGATATATTTCCAATATTCATCATAAACAGATCAAACAGAGATTCTTCCTCAACTCATCTGCTGAAACTGATGAATTTGTGCTTCATCATTTTATGAAACCAAAATATCCGAGAACCTTCAGGCAATGTCTAAGTTAGGAAGGACTGTCTGTGGTTGCAATGAGAATAAGAATTTGCAGAGAGCGGTTGGAATGCAGCATATGATGACACAGCACATATTGGAAGAATAATAATGATATATCTCCTCTTTGACACAAACTGCACCAAATTTAAAACGTTTCCAACTTCAAGATAACCATAGCCCATATAGTGCAGCAGATAATTGCATATTTCATAAGAATCGTTCAGATAGTGAAACAAGCATGAAATTTTGCACAAGTGCTCTTTAAAGTTCCCTCTATCAGAAAAGGGCGCTGGCCACGCAAAAAATTTAATATGGCGGCCAAATTCCAAGATGGCGGCCAGTATCGACAGATTTTGGCTAATTTTTCACTAGAATGGCATGTATTTGCTTCTAGCAATATGGTAAAGCTCTTCCATACTATTTCTTGTGAATATTATGTTTCTGTAGCTTCCCAGTACAGTTTACCTTTAAATATGGGGGCTATATGGCTGCCAAGAAAAGGTAGAAACAATAATTATAATGAGAAATAATGCCTGTTCAACAATTATCGTTTTAAGCATGGATCTTGGTTTCTGTGGTTTTAGATCCTAATGAGGCCATCTCTTTCGAATAACTCATCAATTTTGAAGGAAAATTAATAAATGTAAAAGAGTGTATGTCTGCACACAACCAGGGCACACTGGTGACATCACTGCTGTGTAACTCAGCATGGGGTTCAGTGCCAGCTAATCCAGCTTTACTAATCCTGTAGTCTTAGACTAGTAGTTGTAGTATAGTTTAGTTTAGTGTCCCAAATGCTTTCTAACAGCCCCAGACCAGCTATAGTTAGATAGCCGCACCTGAATAGACAGGATGTGCCAGCGCGGGAGAGCCGAGCCAAGGGCATGGGGGCTGTACATGATGGTTCATGTACTTACCCGGATGGTGTACAGATCACACGGGACTTAAATGGCACTGGATGAATGATCGGGCTAGGTGTAGGGAGACCGAACCTAGTTGAATCCCATACAGGAATGTGTGCTTTGTTTAAGGTGGGAAAAGGATAACCCCTCGGCCTTAATCAAAAGTGAAATCATGGCAGAATGTGATGCCAATCCAATATTGAGCAGTAGAAAAACAAACTGGAGTTTGTGTTGTCTTTGTCAGAAGGACAAAAGAGCTTGACATCACCTCCAAGTCATCATGTCCTAGACCATGATGGGTACACAATGCTGGCAAGGAACATTCCCATGTTCAGTGAAATTAATGAAATGCCACTGATAATGGATCCAGCAAGGCTGGATGAAGGTGATGGCATAGAGGCCACTCTCAGGAAAAATGCAGCAAAATACCATGTGAACTGTCGCTTGTTGTTTAACAACACTAAACTGGACCGTGCAAGAAAGCGACAATCCAATGACCAGACCAGCAACACTGAGACTAGTCGTGCAAAACTGCGCCGAACCAGTCATGACAATGAAGTTTGCATTTTCTGTGAGAAAGTGGCACCTGCATCTGATCTCAGACAGGCTAGTACTAAGGGCCTTGACTTGAAATTGCGTGAATGTGCAGAGATACTTAGTGATGGCAAGCTCCTTGCTAAGTTGACTGGTGGGGATGTCATTGCACAGGAGTTTAAGTATCACCATGCCTGTCTTTGTGCCCTCTACAACAGAAAAAGGTCCTACCTGAGGAGCCTTGAGAAAGACCAAGGTAGCACTGAGTCAGAATCAGATGTGTATCCACTAGTTCTGTCAGAACTGATGACATACATTGTTGAAAACAACCTTTGTTCAGATGATCCAGTCACATTTCGGCTGGCAGATATTTGCCACCTCTACCAACAACGTCTGGAACAATTAGGTGTAGAGTCACCAAGTGTAAATTCCACGAGACTCAAAGACAAACTTCTGGCAGAAATTCCAGAACTTGAGGCTCATAAATCTGGCAGAGATGTATTACTTGCATTTCAAAAGGATGTGGGAAAAGCACTTGCTCAATCATCTGATCTTTCAAAGGCAGTTATCATTGCTAAAGCAGCAAATATTCTCAGAAAGTCTATACTTGATCATCAGTCACGGTTTGATGGCACATTTTCTGAGGCTTGTGTACGAAATTCTGTGCCTCCTCTCCTGCTCCAGTTTGTAGGGATGGTTGAGCATGGGGCTGACATCAAGTCACAGTTACGATTTGGAGCATCAAAGTCAGACCAGGCCATTGCACAGCTCATGCAGTTCAACTGCTACTCCCGATACAAAGAGGGAGCAACAACTCATAGACACTCCAAAGACAGAGAAACACCATTCCCAGTCTACATGGGACTCTCAGTCTATGCCAAAACCAGGAAGAGAAACCTGGTTGAAATGCTACATCAGTATGGCCTCAGTATCTCTTATGACAGAGTACTGGAGGTCTCTGTACAGTTAGGAGATGCCACAGTTAGCAAATATGTGGAGGAGGGTGTGGTCTGTCCCCCAGTACTGCGAAAAGGGTTGTTCACCACTGCAGTGATGGACAACATCGACCACAACCCATCTGCAACTACTGCCACTACCTCCTTCCATGGAACTAGCATCTCCATATTTCAGCACCCCACCAAGGAGAACACTGGACAGGAAAGACAGCAACTAAAGTTTGCACCTGAGAAAGTGAGGTCGGTGCCTGAATTGCCGGACACATTCACAAACATCTCACCAGCTTCCTTTCAAACAAAGAACCCTGTGCCACCAAACACTGCAATACCAAAGCCACCCACAGATATCTTGGGGCCACAGCTTGCACTGGAGTATCAGTGGCTAGACAAGGTCATAGTCACCCAGGAAATAGATGATGCAGTGAATCTGACGTGGTCAGCTCATCACGCTTCAATGAAGAGAAGCCCAGAATTTGAAGTAACCATAACTTCATTGCTTCCTCTCCTGCGTGATCAGGCTCATTCTGTTGCTACGATCAAACACGTGATGCAGAAAGTGCAGGATGTCACTGATTTTCTGAACCCTGGCCAGATACCCATAATCACAGCTGATCAGCCAATCTATGCCGTAGCAAAGCAGGTGCAGTGGCAGTGGCCTGATCAGTATGGCGAAGACAAGTATCTGGTAATGTTTGGTGGTCTGCACATTGAGATGGCAGCAATGACATCTCTTGGTACTCTTCTTCATGGCAGTGGTTGGACAGGAGCTCTGGTGGAGGCAGGAGTTGCTTCATCTGGAACTGCAGAATCCTTCCTATCAGCTGCAAGTGTAACCAGGACACGGCAGATGCACCAGGTTACAGCCTCTAGTTTGTACAAACTCCTGAGGACAGCATACACTGACTACTGTGCTGAGAAAGCAAACAACAATGAGCAGGCAGTAGAGTTTGAGGAGTGGTGTGACCTTCGAAGACAGCAGAGTCCACAGTTCCACTTCTGGCACATGGTGTTGTCTATGGAACTTGTGATATTCCTACTGATCAGGTCCTTCCGTGAGGCCAATTTTGTCCTCTACTGCCAGGCATTGCATGAGCTGATACCCTACTTCTTTTCCAACAATAATACAAACTATGCTCGTTGGCTGCCTATTCACCTCAGGGACATGCTTACCCTAGAGAGTTCACACCCAGAGTTGCACAAGGAGTTCAAGGCTGGCAACTTTGTTGTGCACAAGACCAGTCGCCAGTTCTCAGCAATGGCTCTTGACCAAGCTCATGAGCAGACCAATGCCTTTATAAAGGCTGATGGCGGAGCCATTGGGCTGACTGAAGATCCGTCAGCACTCAGAAGATGGATGGTGGCTGGCCCAGAGATCATCCGCTTGGTGTCTGCATACGAAACAGAGGTTCAAAGTAAGGAGTCTAATGAGCAGACAACACACCATGAACAAACACCTCATGCGCAGAAGACATTCTTGGAGAGAGTCAGCAAGCTGTCATTGGCTTTGCAACACTTGGGAAGTCCTTTTCAGGAAGAGAGCCAGGATCTGTATTCCATTGACAACAAAGACATTGCCCACCCCAGCTCAGCAGAACTTCTACAGACACACCTTGACAGAGGCCGCACTAAATTTCAGAAGTTTTCAGACTCTTTGGCAAACAATGCAGTCTCCTTCTATGAGCCGATAAAGAAGAACAGAACTGACTTCTTCAGGCAAGAAGCTGCTCCTGTAGAACAGTCAAAGCAGAAACTTCTGAAGGAGGATTGCCAGCTTTTCTCAAAGCTATTTATATCCTGTCAGAGCCGTGAATGTGATCTGCAGGAATTCTTCCAGCACGAGAATCAAACATTCCCAGCTTCCCTTAGTGAGGGTGGTAGGCTGTACACATGTCAGAAGTCTCAGCTGACCTCAGTCCTGGAGAGTCATGTTACACTAGAAGACAAAGAACCAAAGACTGATGTCCTCATTGTAGATGGATCAGCTTTGGTCCATGCCTTGCCACCAAAGAAAGGAAAGACCTTTGAGGGCTATGCACTTTGCGACTTCTTGCCTGTGATACAATCCTATAGCAGCAAGTACACATCATCACATCTTGTATTTGATGTATACAATACATCCAGCCTCAAAGCTGAGACCAGGCTCCAACGTGGTCAAGGAGAAAGGCGCAAGGTGACAGACAAGAACACAATTCCATCCAACTGGCGCAATTTCCTAAGACACGATGCCAACAAGACAGAGTTGTTCCAGTTCCTGGCAGACAAAGTTGCCCAGATGTCTGCCACAAATGTTGTCATTGCCACGAAAGGGTCTGCTGTCCTCAGCACTCATGAGGCTAGTCTTCAGGGACTGGAAAAGTGCTCTCATGAGGAAGCTGACACCCGCATCTTTCTCCATGCCAAATATGCCACAGAACATGGAGCCAAGACCATCACGGTTAAAGCAAATGACACAGATGTTCTTGTCGTTGCAGTCAGTGCTTTCTCAACTCTCCACAATCTAGGGCTAGAGAAGCTATGGGTGGCATTTGGCCAAGGCCAGAGCCTGCGCTGGATTGCTGTGCATGACCTGTGCAACTCTCTGGGCCAGGAGAAGGTGAATGGCATGCTCTTCTTCCATGCGTTCACAGGCTGTGATACAGTGTCAGCCTTCCGGAGCAAGGGCAAGAAGACCGCCTGGCAGACATGGAACATCTTTCCAGAGGCCTCCACTGTGTTCTCCAAACTGAGTCACTACCCTCTCAGAGTGGAAGAGAGTGACCTGAAGGTCCTGGAGAGGTTTGTCATACTTATGTATGAAAGATCCAGCACTGCTGGCACTGTGGATGAGGCTAGACTTGATATGTTTGCCAGAAAACAAAGGGCATATGAGGCCATTCCACCAACCAGGGGAGCTCTCCTCCAACACACCAAGCGTGCTGCGTACCAGGCTGGTTGTGTGTGGGGGCAGGCCACCCAGTGTCAGCCACAGCCAGAGAACCCTGCTGAGTGGGGATGGCAAAAGTCTGGTGAAGCATGGCAAGTCCTCTGGACAACCAACTCGCCCTTAGCCAAGAGTTGCCAACAGCTTACCAAATGTGGATGCAAAGCAGGCTGTCGGGAAAGGTGCAAGTGCTACAAGCTGGGTCTTCCCTGCACAGCTCTGTGCACTTGCAAATGTGAAGTCTAGATAAATATTGCCCTCTCTTCAGTAGATAATCTAGCTTGAGCATCCAACGTGTCATGCTATGCCTACCTTCTTATCCTCGAATTTTTCAAAGGTGTAGGTTGAGAGACCTATACATAGATTGGTTGCGTTTAGTCCGTATTTCTCTTCTTTTCTTTTTATGGTTACAGTCTTAGACACAATGTTGTATGTGACCATACCATTACTATTTCAGTTGAAAATAGCATATTAGTTAAACTGTCTGATCACATGAATATACCATTAAATAAAAACAGTTGGTCTCTATGTCTGCTAGCGCTGTGGATAGAAAAAAAAACTTTTATGGCAACCATTTTGTACGCCATCTTGGTTACAATTCATTTAGTAAGGGTTTTCAATAAAATGTGTGGTATGGAACATTTTTATAACCTAAAAGTCGAGGTTTAAAAAAAAAAAACTGGCATATTCCATCCAATAGATGCTCCCAAACCAGTGAATCTCAACATAGATGGCGGCCATTTTGAAAAATAGCCGCCATCTTGGATTTTCAGGTGGCCAGCGCCCTTTTCTAAGAGAGCGTAGTCTTAGGAATGTTTGTGCCAAATTTCATGCTTGTTTCACTATCTGAACGATTTTTACAGCAATCTGCTGCACTAATAGGGGAGTAGTGCCGTCAGTGCACCTCATGTGGTGCACTGTAGGCACTACTTGAGGTTCTTTGCAGCGTCCCTTCCATGGCCCAAGCTGCTATAACCCATTTTATTCCTTTTACTGTACCTCCTTTCATATTATCTTTGTTCCATCTTTCTATCCACCCTCTCCTAACAATTGGTTCACATAGCAACTGCAAAAGATCTTCCTCCTGCTTCACCTTTCAAACCTTTTACTGTCAATTTCCTTTCCAGCGCTGAATGATCTCAGGGGTCCCAGTGTTTGGCCTTTGGCCCAAACTATATTCCTTCCTTAGGCTGTAGCTTTGCTTAATGACGAATCTTGGTCTGATTGCAACGTTGCCTTATTGCAAGGAAATCGCGATATATTGCAGTTTCGTAGGCATATTAACGATCCAGTCTGAAGGAAAAGTTGGTTTGTTCGACGAAAAAATCCTTAGTCTACAGCAGTGATTCTTAAACTGGGGGGCGCGCCCCCTAGGGGGCGCCAGAAGCTTCCAAGGGGGGCGCAAGCAGAGTTGCCAGATGGTGCCTATTATTTTTTTTTATTTGTGATGTTAATTACAAAATTGCCAAAAACGTCATCACTGCTTCCATATATTTTCTAATATCTCAAAACATGCCAAAAATTCAAAATACAAGTCAATTTTAATTTCAAATCTTGTTTATGAATTGTCTTTTATTGTTATGATAAGTATAATAGCATACAAATAGACAACATATTTTTTATAGATTATAGTTGGCAAAAATTTCAGTGGTAGAGGGGCGTGGGGTCCATACATAATGCAGAGGGGGGCGCAAGGCAAAAAAGTTTAAGAACCGCTGGTCTACAGTATATCCTTGCCATTCTTCCCAGTGCTGCCTGGCTTGCAACAGTTCCGTATTGCAAGGGCATTGCAATATATAGGAATTTTTGTTGCCTATTCCTGATCAGAAGGTCGATACACAATTGCATTTTATCAAGCTTGAAGCGGAAGAGGAAAAGTCCCAAGGCTATATGTAGTCTTGCCATTTTGGCGAATGTTCCCTCGCTGGAAACATTCCTTGTTGCAAGGAAATTGCAATTTATTCCAACTTTCTATGCACAGAGAACATTAGGCTGCATTTTACTCCAAAAATGAATCGTTGGTTTGCTATCAGGAAACATCATACTAAAGTTGCTACTTTGAACTTTTTTATTGCTTGCAACATTGCCGTTTTGCAAGGATATTGAAATATATTGCAAACTTCCGTGCATATTCGTCGTTAGAAGAACATCATTTGTATTTTATCCAATTTGATGGAAAGGTCGTTGTGGCCCTAAAAAAATTGCCAAGGGCTACAGCCTTGATGAATTTTGCCAGACCTCCTGCAACGTTGCAATAATGCAAGAAAGTTGTAATTTACTACAATTCCCACTGCATTTTGGGCATAACAGACCGATCTCCTTGCCATTCTTTAGTCTGAAGCAAAGACTGGTTCGTTCTCCAAAAATTTCCCCATTGTCTTGCAATTTTGCATGCTGTGAGTTTGTCTGCAACCTTGCCGTATTGCAAGCAAATTGCAATATATTGTGATTTCGAATGCATATTTGTCATCAGAGTCCCAGTAGGCTGCCTTTTATTCAGTTCGAAGCTTTAAAAGTTAGTGTGGGCCTCCTAAAATCCAATAGACTCCATTTTATCCAGTTTCAAAGCAAAGCTGTTTTGCTCCTAGAAAAGAATCCTGGAGCGATTTCCTAGAGCTCTGCTGACGATTATTCCCTTGCTTTCAATTTTGTCGTCTTGCAAGCAGATTGCAGAACATTGTAACTTCTACAAATCGGTCATCAGAAGCCCAGTGACCAACATTTTACCCAGTTAGAAGGAAAGAATGCTTCGCTAGTTTCGATGAATTTCACATTCATTGCAACATTACAGTTTGACCCTATTATTAGCATATTGCACACGGCACCTCCGTCTGTGACATTGCAATGAGTGGGGATATGTATTGTCCTATATAATAGCCTTCTGGGAAAGTCATTCTGGAATAAAATGATTCCATGACCTGTTCATGACTTTCTTTTGTAATTTATTGATTCGGGTCTGAATACAGGATTTGTCCAATAGTCTTGACTTAGTTTCATATAAATGAAACTAAACTATATTGGTCATGTGATCATAGGAAGTTATTACCATTTGTTCAAAGGTTAAATTACTCTTCAGTACGAGTTCAATTTCAGCCTTGCAATTAAACCGACAATAATTGGGAATTTTCCACTAATTATGTTATGAAATAGTATCAAAATAATCCATTAATGAAATCGAACTTTAATGATGTCTTCAATCCTCCGTATACTCTCCATGCGGTCCTTTCTCCACCAAAAAAATTGAGAGCAATTTTGACTATAAGCAAGTCGTGAACGCCACCTATTGGCCGCCGAAGAAAATCAGCGCAAGTGGACCACTGCATTTTCACAGACGGGTGAGGAAACCAGTTAGGTTATTCTTATTCCCATCTTTTTCTCATAATTTAAAATGATGAGTCTTTAGGGATAACTAAATTCACCTTCAGGTGGAAATGAGGATTTCATGCAAAGGAAAAATGACCCAAAATTCGACGCAAGGGAAGACAATGAAAACCAACTTGCCTACAGTCCTCCCCCAGAGCGAAAATCCCGCCGCCCGTCATAGACGACATGAAGACCCATGCAGGCAGGCCAACAACATGAAATGCAACATACCGTATTTCGGACAGGAACACTGCAGCAGCAGTTCTGAGCATAGAATTATATCATTATTGTATATTTATTGCTAAACCAGGTTTCTGGCCTGACTGCAGTTCACTTCAAATAAGAAAAAACTCTCTGGAATTCATTGACTTTAAAAAGCATCTAATATAGATTGGCAGTTCTGACAACCCTCCCTCCCTTCGGTTCCTCTTCTTGAAGGTCAAAGTTAAAAAAAAGTATACCTTAGTTTTACCAGACCACTGAGCTGATTAACAGTTCTCCTAGGGCTGGCCCGAAGGATTAGACTTATTTTACGTGGCTAAGAACCAATTGGTTACTTAGCAACGGGACCTACAGCTTATTGTGGAATCCGAACCACATTATAGCGAGAAATTAATTTCTATCACCAGAAATAAATTCCTCTAACTCTTCATCAGCCGGCGGCGGGAATTGAACTCCGGCCCATCGAATGACGGTCTGAAGCTCAACCGACTCGGCCAACAAAGGGCTGAAGGTCAAAGTGTCAGGCCAAATATCTACGGGAAACAATTGCGTCGCCTCTTTTTAGATTTCGGGGGAAATAATAATAATAATAATAATAATAATAATAATAATAATAATAATAATAATAATAATAATAAAGTGACTGAAGTGAATTCCCTTCAGTGAATAATCTGCTCTGTCTTGAGATTTCTCTCTCTCTCTCTCTCTCTCTCTCTCTCTCTCTCTCTCTCTCTCTCTCTCTCTCTCTCTCTCATAACGTGGCAGTATCTCAGTAATACGACGGCTGGGTCAGCCAACCTGACCTCACCCTACCCACGTTCCCCACAGGGGAGGGGGTTAGTGCCGCCAGTGCACCTCAGTGGGTGCACTGTAGGCATTCCCACAGGTCCATTGCAGCGTCCCTTCTTCCTCTAGTTGCAACCCCTTCCATCCCTTTTACTGTACATAGTTTATTTTGTTACTGAGAGGTATTTAAGCATTTATTGTATAAGGCTCTAAAGTCACTGAACAGCTGTCATAAGAGCTGCGTATTCTTCAATCCAAAACACATAATATCATTCCAGGAACTCTGAACTTAAGGATATAATGTTAAGTTCATTTGAAATGGTCTATGCATAGTATAGTGTAATATTAAATTATGTATTGGGTACAGCTTATTCAGTGAGTGAATATAACTTTTCAGTGACTTCTTATATGACTGAAGACTATTTAACAAAGAATGACCTACACTGGGTTGTATACTCTACATGGTGTGATTCTTCTGTGTCTGTTAACTTTTTAGAATTAATTGATTACACTGACTTTCACTGATCTTCCCTTGTTTTGCTTTATATGTCTGTTGGCTTTATAATCTTGATGTAACTAATAGTTGACCTCAAGTGTTAGGTTATTTTCACTTCCGCATTGTTCTGGAGTCAAATTGACTATCAGAATTACAGGTCGATAGCTTTTGCAAACTGTCTATGCAAGCTGTTTGAAAGGACGGTCAGTAACAACAGAGTGGTCTGGTATCTGGTAACAGAAAATCTTTTATCCAATAGGAAATTTGGCTTTTGAAAGAACAGAAGTATTTTAGATCACTATTATCAATGTTATCTTGAGAGATCCGAAAGGTTTATGCCATCCAGGAGCAACTCACTGGAATACTCTTTGAGATTCAGAAAGCTGACCGTACCAATTGGAGGGAGGGTTACTTAAAGCAGTTGGCTTCTTGTGGCATTTGAGGTATTGTGTATTATTTCATAATAAAGGATTTTTATCAGATCATCACTTAAAACCTGGCGTAGGATCAGCATTTTCCTTATCCTGCTTGCAAGCAGAAGGTGTCCCACAAGGTAGCTTGCTAATGTTACTCTATTTGCAATGGCCATCAACTGGGGTCCAGGGTCATCATTTGCAGATGACTTCGCTCTCTGTTGCAGCTGATCTACTGCTGCAGAAGGATATAAATGACCTCGCCAGTTGGACTGAACAGGCACTGAATGTACTGAAGGCTGTATCACACTCTGAAGGGGGTGCACACTGAAAAACTCTACTTAGGATTTTTATATCTGTGTTTAAGCAAGTCTGATTATACCTGTCAAATTTATCAATCTTCCTGTACATCGAACTTGGAGAAGTTAGATGTGGCTTATAACATGGGACTACTCATATGTACAGGGGCATACAGCTCTCCCCCTGTGTATGTGGTTATTGCTGAACTCCCCCCCCCCCCAACTTCCCCTTTCAATCGGCAGGGAGGAATCCAGCTGAAGGCACAATACCAAATCCTCAGTTTCTAAAAGCAATCGAGACTATTAGGATGTGAAAACTCAGGAGATGGGGAGCAAGTACTGTAGGCCTCGAGAACTGAGGAGACCTCAGAGGTGAAACTTGACAAGAAAATATAGAGATGTCAGTGTACTGACGACGCCAACAGCACAGGTTCCATGTCTCCTGTTTAAGCATCAGTTTCGTGAGATGGATTTCATCTCGTTGCATTGACTCTATATATAAATGTTGATACAAAATTTAGATTTTATTTTGTCTTGCTGAAAACATAATTCCTTCCTTGGCGACCACAAAACGTCCACGGAATCTCAGAGCTGCCGACAGACAACAGTCTTAAGAGAGAGAGAGAGAGAGAGAGAGAGAGAGAGAGAGAGAGAGAGAGAGAGAGAGAGAGAGAGAGAGAGAGAGTGCTACAAGTCCTGATTGTGGATGAAGTGTCTGGCTAGCTATGACCTGGAAGGAAGAGGCAATAAGGATTTAAAAGCAGAAATATCTCTGGTTTAAATCAGTAAGGTGTTTCAGCATTAACTTCTGAAGTAGCTTAAGAACACGTCTGTGTTGGTAAGGCCGAGTCCAGAGGTCCTTCCATGCCTTTGCCTCAGTTTGTCAATACAGAGATTTGGGTGCGCAAATTTCCAAGTGTTTATTAGATATTTTCATGTTTCAATTAAACTGTCATACCTGGAATTTACTATCATTTAGGCTAATTGTTTAAGTGTATGTATGTTTGTGTGTGTGGGTGCATACTAAATGTCTAATGACAGTAGACAAAAGGATCTATATCTCCCACTGCCAATGAAGATACATTTAGGAACTGGAAGTCCTGTTGAGAACCTCTGCAGTTTTCAACAACTTTTCCTGCAAGGAAATATTATTAGATGGTTTTAACATCAACAGCAACAAAATTCGAAGTAAAATTCGCCTAGACACTTCTCAAGTCTCCTTTCAAATACCTTTTGTTCCGGTTATAATCCCACGATGGCCACATACGTGGATAAACTGGGAGGTATATATATATATATATATATATATATATATATATATATATATATATATATATATGTATATATGTGTATGCATATATACAGTATATATATATGAGTGTGTGTGTGTATGTGTGTCTTAATACGTGTAAATACACGTGACCATGGGCATATAGAGACATACAGAAGCACAATTATTAAATCTAAATATAAAAGTCTGTACATTTTGTATGGTTGGGATAGAGCCGGAACGGTTTTCTTATATGCATTTTTAATTTTCTTTTTCCCTGTTATTCTGTTTCCCCTTTCCACAATTATCCATTTATCAACTGACCTCTTATTTTTCATGAATGTGCTTATATGTGTTCATAAACTACGCATGTATGTGTGCTACACATCGAGGGAGAATGTTCCCCTCAGAAATACCTTCTGAACATTGATTCTCATTCCACCAGCCGATGGGAGATTGTGTACCAAGACCTTTGCCCAAAAACCCGAAGCTATCAGCCAATGAAAGAGGGCGATAGAAACTTTGTGTATGGTGGAGGTCTCTGATTGGCCAAAGCATTTCCTTCCCTGCCAGTGAAAGGCCCACTGCAGTACTAAACACGAAGACGGAACGGTGCTTTTATACACGGGTGCTGAAGAATGAAGAAGTGAAGAAAAGGACCTTAGCAAGGACGAGGAGTTTCAAGGAAGTTTTTCTCAGATTCTCGAAGGTCTGGATGACCTTTGCAGATCCTGAAAGTCTTATGGGAAGGAGTATTGTGGTCACAGGATTGAGGAGGCTGCAAATGTTCGAAAAAATCCTCGTAGCCTGGGAGGTCCCTGGGCCCAATACCTGTGGTATATATACTATTCAAGACTGACTCTCCAATTTCATTTTTCTAGAATTCTGAGGCTGTTGGTGGTGGGTATGGTTCAGTTCAGGGTCCATGACAGACCTTTCATTGAAAGGGTGGTTGGGTGTCGAAGGGATGAGGGGCTTGGTGTGGACCTCTGGGCAGTGAGCAACCGAATGCCCTCTTCAGTCTCAGCTTATGAGGAATCAGGAGAGAAACTAGAAGAAAAATATTCCTTACAAATGGGCTCTTAACTCCCCATGTTCAAAACCGCAGTAAGCGCAAGTTAAGATTAAATATTAAAGAATAAAGTCGATTTCAAAGAGCGGCGCAAATCTCAAGGTCATAGTTAATTTGGTGTCGAGAAATCTGTCAAAACTGAGTCACTCTGAGGCATCGATGTTTTCCACATCAAGGCGACATTGACGACCAGAGGCTGTGCACTTGCTCAGCTCATCTTTCAGGTAAGAATGTTCAAGTGTCTGCAGAATAATCACCACGGATTGACAACAGATCTGACTGTTAGTCAACTGTTGTGGGTCGCATAAACTATCCGTACTACACAAAAACGTGTGGCATTTAGTTAAACACGAGAATGCCTCGATGAGGTCATCCCTACCTCACTGGGGTGAAATCATTCATCTCTCTCTTTCTCTCTCTCTCTCTCTCTCTCTCTCTCTCTCTCTCTCTCTCTCTCTGCTCTCTCTCTCTTCTCTGTTGCTCAATTCCCTCTCTCTCTCTCTCTCTCTCTCGAGAGAGAGAGAGAGAGAGAGAGAGAGAGAGAGAGAGATGAGAGAGAGAGAGAGAGAGAGAGAGAGAGAGAGAGAATGATTAAAATCTGGCCATTTAACCTCTCAGATTTAGCACTCGGTATCAATCGAAAAAAAATTGGTTTTGGGGTGAAGCTGCGAGCCCCATGCCTTAATCAACCTTTGCTGCAATACACCAGAAGCACAGTGGACTCTTCTGGAAACGGGCCTAAATGTTACACCCTCGAACTTTTACCGTCAATTTTCGTTTCAGCGCTGAATGACCTCATAGGTCCCAGTGCTTGGCCTTTGGCCTAAATTCTATATTCAGTTCAGTACAAATGTTACACTCCCATGGGATCAATTGCGGTCCTGTTTCCTTTGTAAAGCGCTTCTTTATAGACTTTCATCAGAAACTTCAAACTGAAAAATTCCAGAGGACGATTTTCGGTTCAGTCAAAATTTCGAACACGGGTTTGAGACAACATTATTTTGTTCTTGTGGGCCTTGTGTTGTTTCAAGTTCATTTCGACGTCCATATATTGAGAAATGTCAGGCTTTTAATGACCATAAGAAGTCCACCTGCCAACACACAGTAAGTGACAAATGGAGGTGAATGACACTTTTATTTTCGTGTTATCTTTGCCGTGGATGAGGGAAGTCAATATGCATTGAATGTTGTTGTACGAAGCCATTTAGTGGGAAAAAGTATATATATATAGTCTACAAGTAAGGAAAGTTTGAAGGGAATGTCCACTGCTTGTGTTGAAGGTATATATGTAATTAACGGTGGTTTTAGCATCATTAATTACGTCAGCTTGTAGCTCCTGTACAGTAGGCCTGAGAGAACGAGGGAAAACGAGAGCTTTGTTGTTAGCGGCAATATTATTCATCGAAATATTATGACTGACCCCAAAACTGTAGCGTATTCTGTGACTTTGTACCTTTAATATTTAGTAAGAATGATATCGTATTGATATCACTTATTTAAAGGGAATATTCTATGACTTAAATATAAATGGAAGTTTAAACTCAACTACAATACAAGCGGGTCTGCGTCCAGTTAACGCCTTTAGGTTTTTAGCCTTCGAACATCAATTGAGTAAGTCATTCTCCATCTGGGACGATGTCATTCAGTCGACAGAATCTCGTATCTTGGCCATGATTTAAAGTTCCTGTTGTAACTGATGTTATTAAGGAAGAACTCCCTATATTTCTTGGCAGATAAGAGCTTTTATATATAGTTTTTTGTAGTCAGCATGCAGGTATATTTTGCAATTATTATTGCAGTTAAAGGTTTACCAGGAAAAATAGTGTGGAATTTTGCGATGGATGATGATATGTATATGTAAATTAATGTTTTAAGTTTCCTTATAGCAAGCACGCTGTGATAACTGTAAATCTGGTGTTGGGTTTATGCCAGGTGAGGGTGGGGGTGGGGGGGGAGGCCGTTGATACAGAACAATATATAACGTTACAATTTTTATTCATCCGGGTTACGGGTAAGTCAGGTATAAGGTGATCAGAAAGGTGCTCCCATTTTACAAAGAGCTTCGAAACTGGAAAATGTAGGCTCTTTATTATAGTTTTACTCTCTCTCTCTCTCTCTCTCTCTCTCCTCTCTCTCTCTCTCTCTCTCTCTCTCTCTCTCTCTCTCTCTCAGTGACAGTGAACGATTGCACGGTATTTGTCATCAGATTTTATTTCAAGGTTCTGTTCAAGAATTCACAGAAGAATGACTGTCATGGTTTAACCTATATAATCTACTGTCATTTCCGTAGGTTTCAGTGCAATGCCACATCTACTGTTCTTTACGGTTGTGTTATATAATGTGATTTGAAGGGGAAGTCAGTCCCCTTAAGAGAGGACAATTTCCTATCTCAAAGTGATTGCCAAATATAATGGTGGTGGTTCCTACGGCCGTTCAGTTAGAGCGGGTGACCCAGGTCAAGGAGTTAAAACTGATTTGTTAGTCTGCTGCATTTCGTCGTATTTGTGACCTTCCCTGACCACGAACGACAATACTGAAAGTACTTTGATATAGGCATACAAGGTTGAGCTAATCCATCGCCTATGCATCTGATGTAGTTAAATGTAATTAAATGCCTTTTTTATCAGTTTGCACGTGAAAGCTCCAATGCATTTTTTCCCACATATTTTCCAAGTTATGTTCTGACAGTGACGTATTCTCAGTAGGCAATAAGCCTGTTATTCAGCCAATCAGAGGGTCGGTTCCTCTTCTTCTTTTTTGACAAGAAATATCATGGACGGTGCTGATTGGTCCAAGGGTTGTTACAGGCAGCCGGAAGTTCGGAACTTCAGTAGACTGAAAAAAAAAAAAGTGCAGTGTTATGACTGACTGTGGTTCGGCCGTAAGGCTCTCAGTTCTATTTCTGGGATGTTTCCTGATTTTCGGGACGTTGTTGTGAAAAAGGTAGAGTATATATGTTTTGTTGTGATTTGGGTCCATCCACCGAGCAAGGTCGCTGGTTTCAGTCTAGAATAATAAATTTATAAAGGTGTTAAACTACCAGGTTGAAAGCTGCCCAGAGAAATGGTTATGCGGCCGACCGTTTCCAGTAGCGGAACTGGACTGAGAATTCCAGTAATGTTGCGTAGAGGAAATGATTGGAGGTTTACGGAACGATCTGGACTGTGGGGATAACATTTCTTGCAAGAGGGCGATCAGAGTGAGTGCCTAGGCAGTAGGATGAAAATCCTGGGTTTTGATTTATAACTGTACAGGACCTCTTATAGGTCCTCGTCTAGTGCAACAAGAAGTGTATATTATGAGATACCACTGTCGGTTCTCGAGTGATGATGAAAACTGATTGTATTTTCCCACCTGTCGTTGAGCGTCAGAAAGAGTGAGAGGGAGAGAGAGAGAGAGAGAGAGTGAGAGGGAGAGAGAGAGAGAGAGAGAGCGAGAGAGAGAGAGAGAGAGAGGTCATGGCGGGTGAGTTATTATCGGCCTCCGTGATTCTTCTTCTCCCTTCTTTTTTTATCCGTATTTTCTCAAGAGGGACAAAACTGTCTCTCTCTCTCTCTCTCTCTCTCTCTCTCTCTCTCTCTCTCTCTCTCTCTCTCTCTCTGTCTTCCTTCGTCTGTCCCATCCACATCAGACGTTATAAATGGTATAGTCTTGGACGTGATCTTAATTTTGTGTCCATGATAACATCAGTATTGTCTCATATGTCGATGTATATTGAAATGTCACGTATATATACGCCTTTAGGCCTATGTTTCAAATTTCCTTCCTTGGGGGTACGTATTGGTTGTCTGGATCCCCCCAGCCCTCCCCAACACCGATACCAGATCCAGCATCACCCCTACCCCCGCCTCATCGCTTCCAGAGAGAGAGAGAGAGAGAGAGAGTGAGTTACAAGAAGTAAATTAGTTCAATCGTTCGATGCCTACAAATGCCTGAATTTACTTTATCTTTCCGTATTTTCCCCTTCCCTTCGTTTATCAGAATTCCCTTCGTCCTGTTCTCGATTTCCGATCCTTCATTATTGGGAAAGTAAAGAACAAAGGTGAATAAAGACTCGGTGTCACCCACACGGGCTGCCATGGAGGGAGGGAGGGAGGGAGGAAACGGTTAACGTGTATCTCACGTTTTGAACGTTTCAAGGTTTTGAAAAACGTCTCAGCCCAAAAGCGACTGTCTGCGTCAACGTTCTTACGTTCACCTGAAAGCTATTTATAATAAGAGGTTCCTTGAACCCACAGGCTGTACAGTTCTTAAATACTTATTCATTATGTATGATGAAAAGCGCAAAAAAAAAAAAAAAAAAAAAAAAAATGAACGCGTCAAGAGCTTTCTGTGACTGAGTACGGCGTTCTCAACCTTACGGCTTTAGGGAATACAGTTGGAATTCCCTTTTTAGTGTGAAGGGGAAACATCTCTCCCTGTGTCTCTCATAACCCCCACCCTTCCCCCAGCGTTTCGCTTCCCTTGATAGAGACGAAAAAATCATCTTAAGAAACAAAGGATAATGACGTAAACTACCTTTTTTTTTTATTTGAAAGTCAAACTCCCTTTCTATCCTGGCTATGTTAACAAGAAGGTGGGTGGGCGAGTTCGTTGGGTGAGGGGAAGGGGGAGAGGAAGTAGGCTGTAAAAAGTACTTTGAAGGGAAAAAAGCAGAGGAAAAGAAAATGATGAGGGTGGGTGAAGACCCAAGTGTGCCGCGGCCAGCGCGAGGTGGCTCCTATTAGAGCAGGAGCCCAGAGTGTTTATTCCGAGTTTTGAACACAAAAGGTTTGACCCCCTAGATAAGTAGTGCCTACCCCCAACATCTCAAAAATGTATTGCTGCCGGATCAGAACTCCGGCTTTTGCATAAAAAATGAACCCTAAAAACTTAAAAAAAATTTTTTTTGTCAGAGTGAAAAACATATGCTTGAAACTTTAAACCTTCCTTGGAGTCCCCTGAATACAGAATGAGCAATGCCAGCAATGTCAAGACTGCTTTATGTCCGCCAACAGCTTCCAAAGAGGGGTTCAAATTCACGTTTATTCCGAGTAAGGAACATATGCCTAAAACTTTCATAAAAACCCTCCTTGGGATCCCATGAACTCAGAATGACCATTGCCAGCAAATTTCTCTCTGGCTTTCCACCCGCCAGCAACTCCTAAATCGACCAAAGGTTCAAATTCACTTTTATTCACATTTAAGAACACAAGGCTGAAATATTGCTAAAAACCTTCCTTCGGGCCTTATGAACTCAGAATGGCCAATGCCAGCAAATTTATTTCTGGCTTTCCACCCGCCAGTAACTCCTAAATTCATCAGAGGTTCAATTACAATTTTTTCAGAGTTAAGAATGCAAAGCTGAAATTGTGGAAAAAGTATTCCTCATGAACTCAGTTTAATTTCTCATAATTATTTCATAATATGATTGCATTACAAAATGTAACATATATCATAATAGCTAACTGCAATCTTAGAAAAATACGCGCACTTTTTCTACTGGAAAAAAGAAAATGTCCATTTAATTATATGGGTAAACATTACTTGCTGTGCAATGCTGTCAAAATATAAGTGCTCTGAATATGAGACATACCTTGCTGTGATGCTGTCAAAAAGTAACTGTCCTGAAAATCACACAGACAGGGAAAAAAATGTAGCTTCTGTTTATGTTACTCATCATCAGTATCGCTGTCGTCACTCCAGGCGTCTTCCGACAGCTCCTCATCTTCAGTCCCAAAACTATCTGAGTGAGCTGATATATCTGACGTACTGTTCAGTGTGGAGAGGCATTGTGCAGGAACGGAACTACCAGAAAACCATTTGGGTTGAAATCCACTGGTGGTAGCCAACCAGCCAAAATCACTAGGATTCCAGCCACAAGTTGGAATGGGTGTGTCCGCCCGCCCTTCTCCACATCCTGGCAACATAGTTTGCATGCTTGATATGCAGTGAAGCTGTCTTTTCACAAGGAGGGAGGGAGGGAAGCACTTTAAGTTTTTTCACATTTTTGAGAGATGTTGCTTTCACTCTACAGTACAGTTGGTTACCTTCAGGAAAGCTTTATATAAACCGGCATTCATTGATGTTATTACCCGAGTATCCATACATACTGTACATATGGCAGATGAACTCTGTGACTCCCTCAGTGTCCACCTCATCTGATGCTAGGGTCCGAAGATGTCTGATGGCATTCAAGTCTTCCTCTAACATCCTGAAGGGCTTAATCTTCCCATTCCGGAAGAAAGCGGAGGTAAAATCACAGCCAGTTAAGGCATGAAAACCAAGAAGGGCATCTGTTGGACCATTATGTTTTTTCCAGCTCTTCAGCCCTCTGAGACACATCAAGGAACCTACGATGGTTAGCAGGTCCAAAATCTAAAATCACCTTTTCTCTAAACTCATATCATCCCAGTAAACCAGGAAGGATCACAAGTACATCTGTGTCGGATGATCTGACAATTATATTCCCTTCTAGGATATTTGATACATGGAAGGCAATAAGGGTGTCTGCCTCTTCATGTTCAGCTTGCAGATGATCTGATTTTGTCACTTGGAGTGTATTGCTGTCATCATTCTTGAGCTTAATGCATTTTCCTCCGTGTGATATGTATACTGTTTTCTGTCCAATTAAAGACCCATAACAGGGTTTGACACATTCTGTCATCACAAAGCGGGAAAATTCTTCCTTGAAGTAAGTGTTTTTCTGGAGTGTGGCTCCACTCTGACGCTGGGCTTGGTCAGAGCCTGTGATGACAAACTTTTGGTGAATGCCTCCTCGAAGCTCTCTCTCTCGTAATCTTTGATGGAAGGAGACTTGTACTGGTCAAAGATGATATGGACTTCCTGTCCATGGAAAGAGCAGGCCTTTACCAGTAAATCTCGCACCATTGTCCAATACGAGGCTCTGGTGTGTTGTAGCACGGTCTCGTGTAGGATGATGCCACCATCAAGTACTGTCACTCTGATGTTTGGGAGAGTAGTGGAGTCCAGGACTACATTTCGATAATTCTCCAACACCTTTGTAAGTGCAGCTTTATCAGTTTTCAAAATGGTGCCATCAGTGTGTGCCAGTGCCAGTGGGACAGTGGTAATTGGGAAGCTTAGCAAATGACAAAAACTGACTTTCTTGTTTGTTCTTGCTGAAATGGTGAGAATCCTGCCAAAGACATCCCGTACTCCCTCTGCTGTATTTACTTCCTTAATGGTTCATGAAGGCTTGACATCATCTGCTGCAAAGTTCATCACCCTCATTCTCGGTACACATTTTAAGAACCGTGTCTCATCCGAACATTCAGCCTCAAATAACTGTCTCATTTGCTTTCCTCTGTATAGGGTCCCTGAAAGATACTTCCTCGTAGTATCTTGTGCTGCCTTTCCTGAGGATGGGTTATAGAGGTCTGAACTAGAGGCAATGGTAAAAGGATTGCATGTGTTTTTCATTCCTTCTATGAGAGTGTTGATATTTTTGTTGTCCTGTTTCACTCTCAAGAGCTGAGTTTGCTTTGCTGGATGTTCTCTGTAATGGCGGGAAACAACTTGCGCTGGTGCCACAATTCCGCAAACTCAACTTTCACATAATTATAATACATCAAGAACTTGTTCTTTCATATACAGAGTCATAGCAGTATAACTGTTTTGCATAAGAATCTGCTTGAGTTATTTTCACATGAAAATAATATTACTTTTCATGCGACCTTTGGCATATCACTGCAACGCACACAGCCACCTGACTGAAGTCTCCCGCTCACAAAGTACCCAAATATCCTCTACTCAGTATCAGTTTTATTACTTCTAATGACTAATTTGCCTTACCATTGCTTACACTTTACACTATTTACAAATCACTCCATACAGTTGAATGGCTAGACTGTGCAAAGCATACCCAGAAGCATGCGTAAACCAAATCAATTTCTTTATACACACAAAACTGTAGAGCTACATCACAGTGGCACATATAATTATTTTCCTGGGCGATAATTGCTCGGCGCGATCATTTACAGGTTACGTTCACATAAATATGTATGCTAAATACATTCCTGCTGTATGTTATGAAGTAATAATGGCAAAAGCTCACTTATCTTACAGTGAAAACAACATCTATAGCTTAGGCGTCCATTACACGAAATCAAGCTTCACGGCATCAGCTGATAGTTTACTTCCTGCCCCTGCTGCCAGACGACAACTCAGCACTCATAGAGAACGTTTTCGGTTACATCTGGATTTGTGTATCAATATGCACCATTTTTTCTTCTTTTAGTCATGATACATTCCAAATACAATGTTAAAAGGGAATAATTTCTACTTCATTCATATTTATACACTGCTGTCACATAATTGTACTGCATGCCTCCTTTGAAGCTTGCTGGCGGGTGGAAAGCCAGAGAGAAATTTGCTGGCAATGGTCATTCTGAGTTCGTGGAGTCCCAAGGAAGGTTTTTATGAAAGTTTTTGGCATATGTTACTTACTCGGAATACGAATTTGAACCCCCCTTTGGAAGCTGCTGGCGGACATAAAGCCAGCCTTGACATTGCTGGTATTGCCCATTCTGTGTTCAGGGGACTCCAAGGAAGTTTTAGGAAAAGTTTCAAGCATATGTTTTTCACTCTGACAAAAAAATTTTTTTTTTAGTTTTTAGGGTTCATTTTTGATGCAAAAGCCAGAGTTCTGATCCGGCAGCAATACATTTTTGAGATGTTGGGGGTAGGCACTACTTATCTAGGGGGTCAAACCTTTTGTGTTCAAAACTCGGAATAAACACTCTGGGCTGCCGATCTATATGACTGCACTTCCGTTTGACTTGACGTGACAGTCATGTCTTGTCTAATCGTCTTTTTCCGTTCAGTGCTCACTTCCATTATTGTCTCATTGTTTTATACTGCATATATTCTTTTTTCCATTTGCTTTCAACATCCCGTCATGTTGTAACTGAGCGACTTTTCGAGTCATGGAGCAAGATGGTGCTATAAGAGTCAAGTCTGAATAATCACTGTTGGTCGACATTCTCGGGAAACCATATAGGCCTAAGTACAGCAAGCGACTTTGAATCACTGGGAAATAAGAGGCTATGAAGCTGGAGACAGCCAAATGCACATTGGGTCGAAAATCTTACGCTCACTCGTCTGTCAGGGTGAGACGATGCAGTGCTGTGTGCTCTCTCTCTCTCTCTCTCTCTCTCTCTCTCTCTCTCTCTCTCTCTCTCTCTCTCTCTCTGAATCATATCTGGGTTAAGTGACAAAACTGTGAAAATTACTAAATGCAAATTTAGGTCTAAAGTGACCTGTCTTCTTCCGGTGAGTCTGTTAATATGCGTTGCTGAATGTTTATTTGGGGGGGCGGGGGATGGCGTCCGTGTGTGTGTGTGTGTGTGTGTGTTCGTGTGTTGGTTTCTTATTTTCTCAAGGATTTCTGAGTTTTAATTGATTATTTTTAACTGAAAGATGTCGCGAGGCAAATTACCGAAGTTATTTTCTCCCTGAATAAAAATTTAATCATGTAAAGGCTTTATTTTTAATAGGTAGTTTTAGCGAAAGATTAAAGAAGAGATCAACATAGGTCTATAAGGAGCTTTGCCGCGATTCAACGACCAGGGAACTCTCTCTCTCTCTCTCTCTCTCTCTCTCTCTCTCTCTCTCTCTCTCTCTCTCTCTCTCTCTCTCTCTCCCACCCATATCAGACACTATAAATGGATATAGTCTTGGACGTGATCTAAATTTTGTGTCCATAATAATATTATTGTCTCATGCGTCGATGTATATTGAGATGTCTCGTATGCATACGCCTTTAGGCCTATGTTTCAAATTTCCTTCCCTGGTGGTACGTATTGGTTTTCTGGAGCCCATTTTCGTGGGAGGAACTTCACAGGAGACATTTGGGGAAGAACAGTCACTGACCGAACATCAATTGCTCTCCTCGCAGTCAGTCCAGCTGACTGACGCTCTTTCTGCCCCACCAACTTTTTTCTTTTTCTTTTTCTTTTTTACTGTTCATTAACGCCTCGTACAAGTTCAATGATTTCAAGAGCTGTGTGAAAGTGTCTGCCTTGTTTACTGGAAGCGAATTATTCATTTCTATGCATTCTTCAGAGTCGAAATGGCAATGCATGAATGGTTATGCATTTGGTCCTCATGGAGTCGCTGAATACGATGCTCCGAGAATTTGGAATTTTTATTGTTCACGCTTCCACCTAATATTTGACTTCACTTCAGCCGCTTTCCGACGAAGGCCTGAGAGGAGATTGGTAACAGGCGTTCCAGGAGATTCAGAGCCTCTTTGGAGTGAGTGGGCTTCGCATGGAATCTGGAAGCCACTTCCTTCCTCTGTGATCTTGGAAGCAGAAAAGTGATCCTATGACCTTTGTGTGAAAGGATGCACAACCTCTCTGTCCTGATTCAAGGATAAAGCCTCAAAGGTATTTTCATTTTATTACCATGACTGTTGGGGAGGCTGTGATGCATAAAAAATATGAGATATTTCTACAGAACTTTGCGAATGTTTGAATTTCGTACATTTGCTTTCAATATGATTTTTGTCTAAAAGAACCTTCTGCCCAGCAAAAGTAGAGAAGCCTTTCACTTATTCCTGTATGGGTAACAATAAGATCAGGTACAACACTTTCGAGCGTAACTGAGGTTCAGGTTGTATCCTGCAATGACAGTGATCTATAAACTTCTCCTTCCTACAACACTGATCCAACTTCAAGATCCAGTTGAAATCTGGGCTGGCATCTGGCTCTGTCTCTTACGTCGTCTGGATCTTCTCTTCTCCTGCGCATAAAAATCCTATAATGAAAGGCTGGCAGTTCACTAGAGAGCTGCAGAAGCAGCAAGGTACAGAAGGGACAGGCCAGTGCACCTGTGGCCAAGGTATAGAGCAGTGTGTCCCAAAGGGTGCCGTGTGACTGACTGACTGAGGGTGCCGCAACAACATTTGGGGAAACGATGAATGATTACTCCGGTGTCCATACGGCCCTTACTGCAGCATTACATTTAAATCTGCTTTGCTCTGGCTATGGCTGAGAGAAGCAGTTGGTCAGGACTTCGCAGCTGTCTCTACGAAGAGTCTCGACTGCATTTCAATACCTTTGCACTTGGCTGAGGAGGTTAATCAACAGTATCTCACGGCTAATGAACGGGACGAATTATTGTTATTATTATGATTTAAAATATAAGCCCTTCTTTATATGGAACAAGCCCACCACAGGGGTCATTGGCTTGAAATTCAAGTTTGCAAAGGAGTGTGGCGTTCATTTGAAAGACATCCCAGAAGGTGATAGGAAATGCAGAAAGAAGAAGAAGAGATCAGTCATTAGGAAAGAAAGTAAAGATAAACAGACAGAAATGTAGATAAATGATTGAAATACGACGTGAACTTTCTGAGGGAAGTAATGCATAACCCTAGAACAATTACCCTTTTTTTAAATTATTTATTATTTATATCTTTATCAAGATGTTTGCTGACTCCTCACTCAGAGTCCACTTTGAGAGGAGTGGCGAGGTGTCTGTCCTTGGCAGCAGGGTTTTGGAGAATGCTGATTTAGCTGAGAAGGCCACCTGTCTGCTTTTGCCTTTCCCTGCATCGTGCTTGTGCAAGCAGGCATTTTCTGCCGTGGCAACAATTCTATTATCGGCTCATTATTTGCGGTGTTCTCTCTCTCTCTCTCTCTCTCTTGCTCTCAACGCTTTGATTCATTCTACGGCAATGTCACGATTTTAGTAGGTAACGATGAAGTGGCCTTTATAAAGAGTAAAGCCGATTTGATATGTGTGAGTGTGTGTGCGTGTGAGAGAGATAGAGGGAGGGAATGCATGAGAGCTTGTGTGTGTGTGTACACAAAGCATAACGCCTGCATGAGGAAAAATCACGATTTGCCAGGTTGTATTCTAGGAAAAATAAAGGCAGAAGCATAGAAATGCAGATGCGCAAGCTACTGGTGCCCTCTCTCCTGTATGCATGCATGCATGCATGACCTAAACTGTGCTTGTGAATGAGACGCTCTCGAGTCTCGAGTGTTTTTGCGGAAGCTTCTGCTTTCATGCAATAGCAGAGAGTACGATGATGTTTAAGAGTGCAGGATTCGCACAGGCATTAAGAGTGAATGAGTTCAGTGTCATTCCCCATTTGACAACGAGGCGAATAATGCTGAAAGCACAAAATTCCTCTCGGAATGAGAAGCAGGAAGCGTTCGTTCCATGAGGGAGGACACGAAGGCTTCTGAAGAGAAAGAAGCCTCTTTCACTTGTCACCTTCCCAAGGCCTTCCGCTTGAAGGACGGCAACACAACCTCCAACGCAAGTTTCGGTTTTGCCTCAACTTCTTTCCTTGTTTTTTGTAGGAAAGAAATTGTTGATAATAGAAAGAAGAGAAGCCTTTTACAAGTGTCCCAGACAGACGCTTTTTTCTCTGCCTTGTTCTCTTGCTTCAGTTGTATTATTATTATTATTCAGGAGAACAAGAAAGTAATGGGAAATGAGTAATTAGAAAAAAAGAGAAATCCATAAATTGTCCTTAAAATCGTTGTCTCTTCTAGTTTCGGTGACAATGAAAGATTTCATTGTCACAATGAATTCATTGTCTCAGACCACCGGAGTCAGGTGAGCGCAGCATAATATTAGTAGTATTGAATAACAAAACTGCAAGAAATATAATTTTGTAACATATCACACGAGATATCAGTAAGAGAGAGAGAGAGAGAGAGAGAGAGAGAGAGAGTATGCGTGTGTGTACGTAAGTACTCATGCACATGTGTATGTGTGTGTGACTGATTACCGTATACCTGGGGCAGGTAGAGTAGCTCATTGAATCTCATTCAGTGGCTCGGTTGCAGCCGTCGGGTGAGGACGTGTTGTATGTAGCTCCGGTGACTGGAGAGGGAAAGTCACGTGGCTTTGTTTACCTAACTCGTACATGTTAGATTACTGCAGCACAGCTGGTGGCAGAAGGGACGCTACAAAGAACCTTACTAATTAATGCCTACAGTGCACCACGTGAGATGCACTGAAGGCACTAATCCCCAACGGGGTCCTGGCTACTGTATTTAGCGTCTACATGTTCTCATTCACACATTTATTTCTCGTTGTAACTGAAGGTCTCAGTGAGCCTGAATACAATGAGATCTTTCTCTGCTTCGAGCAGTCGACCTCGAATGTTCTTTTGATTAGCGCACCCATCCAAGCAAGACACGGAACAGCGCGCCTCCAGAAGAGAGAGAGTCCGTGTATGTGTGTTCGTGTGCGCGTGACCGACTGTCGCAACAAGGGAAGAGCAGGTGGAGGAGGAGGAGAAAGTTCACCCAGAGACTCGGAGAGCGAGAGAGAGCTCATCAGCTCAGCTCAGAGGGTCGGCCGGGGCCGACGGAAGAGGAGGACGTGATGTTTGTGGCTGTGATGGCTGGAGAGGGTCAGACACATGGCTGTGTTTACCTGACTCTTCTATGTCACAAATTCACTTTTTATCGCATTATTCCACATTCTCTTTCCTTCAGTATTCACTTCTTGTCTTTCTGAAAACGATTATGACGTCAGGAATGCAGCAGAAACGTTGGTGAATGAGATTTCCAGTAAAGTTTGAATAAAAACACAAACTGGTAACTGTTATGTTTACTACGATTTGCTCCTCGGCATGAATGGAGGTGATGACGTCACTCCCATAGTACGCCAGGCTTCATTCATTGCGGCCAGTGCATGTGTGTGTGTGCGTTTGTATGTGTTCCAGGTAGGAAGATGCAGTAATAAGAACGACAAGAGAGAGCAGTGCTTGCTTGACCAAGCACAGCAACCAAATTAATGTTTTCATTAGCAACGAAGCGTTCAGGTCGTATTGATTCTCTCCAAGTATTTATACTCGCTCTCGTTCTTTCTATCTATCTATCTACCTACTACCTATTATCTATCTTTCTGTCTATATATCTACTATCTATTATCTATCTTTCTATCTATCTATCTCTGTTAGAGAAGGAAATAATAGAGAAATAACTTGTTAAATGGTTAACCCTCTCCTGTCCAGAGGGGCCGACCCAATTGTTTACGCTCAGGTCTTCCTCATTTACTCCTGGGTGAACAGTTGAAGAGTGAGGGAGGGAGACCCACTGGAAGTTGCCACAAAATGCTTCCTAATTTTACCCGCGTCATTTTCATGACCATGAAAGTGGTACCATTGGAAAGCTGAAAGTTTATTCTAGCGTATATTAAAGTTCTCAGCAATTAGACAACAACTACCACCGTTTGAGATGTGATGAAATAGGACCAAAAATAATTTCTAGCATTTCTTATTCTCGTCCTCTGTCTGCAAAGGTCAAAGAATATATTTTATGTTTAATCAAATGTAATAAATTTTACGTAAGCAGATGGAACATTCCTTACTTACACTGATGGTAAATATTTCAGTGGACATAAATTAATATTTTATGAATGACGAGGCAATTAACAGAAGCAACCATCATGCTCATTACAGGTGTTCACTTTATAGCCGGCGTTGTCACCACTGGTGGCTAGGTTCGTCATCATCCCACCTGGAATTAAAGTGAAATTTTAAAAAATGTATCGCTGATTGTGTGTCTTTTTTAAACAAACACAACTATATCATTGCGTCTCAAGTGCAAATATATATGTATATATGTATGTATATTGAATAAAAAATACATACAGTGCATGTGTGTATATATATATATATATATATATATATATATTGAATAAAATATACATATATTTTTATATATATGTATTTCATAAAATATACATATAATGTGTATGTGTGTGTGTTTGCACTTGGGTCTCAAGTGCAGACACACGCACACATTATATGTATTTTTTATTCAATATATATATATATATATATATATATATATATATATATATATATATATATATATATATATATATATATATATATATATATATATATAGAGAGAGAGAGAGAGAGAGAGAGAGAGAGAGAGAGAGAGAGAGAGAGAGAGAGAGAGAGAGAGAGAGAGAGAGAGAGAGAGAGAGAGAGAATAAAAATACATATAATGTGCATGTATGTGTGTTTGCACTTGAGACCCAATTTTATAATTATGTTTGTTTAAAAAAGATACACTCAGCGATACGTTTTTTAAATTTCACTTTTATTCTACGTGGGACGATGTGTGTGTGTGGTGCATATATATATATATATATATATATATATATATATATATATATATATATATATATATATATATATATATACATATATATATATATATATATATATATATATATATATATATATATATATATATATACATATATATATATTATACAGTATATATGTATGTATGTGTGTGTAATGAAAACAGCGAGAAAGTCAAATCAAAACTGAATAAAATAAAAATGAAAATGACAGAAAACTCTCACAGCTATAATTTGTTTCCCTTAAAATAAAGATTCAAGCACAGGCTCTGGGAACAAGCACAGGCATTCTTTTCTTTCCTGCTTGAGCAGTTATTGATCGTCACTTCCTCATCCTGTATTGAACTGAAATGAAAATCCGCAAATTCGTATCACCACCTTTTCTATAATGTGAGTGAGTTTTGAATTAAGCAGCAATTTGCTGTTTCCTAAGCTGAAGCTATTATTGGTGCAGTGTTTGTGTCCGAACTGTTACAACGGTAGTTTGCATTTGGGGTAAATATCATTACTTCAGTAACAAATGATATTACTACCATATCCCAGTCAGAAAAGACAAATTGCTGCTTATCATCACAGACAGACACGGAGGCAGTAAACAAAAGGTGACGAACAGGAAGGAAGTCATGCAGCATTTTTTGTGTAGTTCACTTCAGTAGAACCGAGTGAAGGGTCAAATATAAAAAAAATCGTGTAAGTGAAAACAGGACATAAAAAAGTTCGTACAGACGAATGTACAGAAGGACCTTTTAGTTTATAAACACATTACAAAGGTAAGAAAACGTATTAAATACAGTATATTTGTGTGTGTATTCGTATGATGGGAACATGACCTGGAAGGGATTTGGGCTTATTATTTAGTTATATTTACAATGCTTAGTTACTCAGGGGGTGGTTAATAATGTACATTATCTTTATATACTAATGTTATTACTTTGTGTGACTACGTTATTACTTTAGTTTTACATTCTGTTTTTTATCCTTATGGGTCTAATAACGTATAAGTTTTGTGGCTATCCATTCCATATCCCCAACGATCTCCGTTCACCATAGTTTATTTCGTCGTGATTATTATCTTGTTCAGTAGTCAGTCAGGGCAAGTCCTACTCGCTCAGCATCGCTGCTCTAAGCATCAAGATTGCGTTGCAGAATAGTCTTTGTAGCTTTTATCAAAATAAAAAAAAGATATGAACTATAACTAATATTAAATCATCTTCATTGCATGTATACACAGTTTCTCTTTTAAAATCATACCAAATAAACAAGACAGTTTTCTGTTTTCAACAATAACTTTATTAAAAGAAGATGGAATACTTCACTTTATCACTGAAGCTTCATTCCACGCTGCACTCTCTTCATTTCATATATATATATATATATATATATATATATATATATATATATATATATATATATACATACATGTAATATAAAATAATCTATAATTATCGATAGCCACGTAGAGTGTAGAGGACTGAAGACCTCGAGGAAAATGACAGCAGGTGTCCAGGGAATAGTGGCCCGATTAGAAATGGGGAAGAACTCTTTGTGGTTGAAAAAAAAAAAAAAAACCTTTATAATGGCCCCTGGAATGTGGGTGTGCCGATCCGCTGGACCTTTAGTGTACAAGTGAAAAGGTGCTTCCACACTCGCCCTCTCACGTGACTACAGCCACATCTCCCTGCAGGCAGCTCTTCCTTCCTTCTCTAATTGCATGTCAAATGAATGAACCAGGTCTATACATATATACAGTACCTGTATGTATGGAATCCAATTGATCCAACTGTCAGTGGCTCTTTTAATTTAACTTTTATATCTCATAGAAAAGAGTATGAGCTACAAAAAATATCAATCAATGTTAGTTGTTCTGTACCAAAAATTCTGTTTTAACCTTGTACTTAAAGAGTCAATATATTCATCTATCAAAATTCTTTCTTTTGCTGCATCTTCCACTTGCAATTGCTGGGCCCGTCTTGCGGCCTTCTCCCAATTGTCAGGTGTCACAGTATCCAGAGCTTCTTAGCAAGTTCCGATGGATTTGCCATCTTAAAGTTGTTTCGTTTCGCTTTGAAATTTTTCCCTTGGGCCCCAAATTAGTTCTGCCGGGTTGTATTGGCAGTGGTAGGGAGGAAGCCGAGTAATTTCATAGCCATTTTTTGTTGCAATTTTGTCTTCGACATAAACGTCTTCTATTTTAACGGAGGACTCCTTGACCATCTCTAGAAGTTGACTTTTCAAAATTTTCTCTGTTGATTTCGCACCTTTAGAGATGAGCTATTCTGTAATTACTGCCTTTTTGCTGGACATCGCTGGTAGTCTTTGTATTTCCCTTGAATGATAAGGAGCAGCATCATCCATCCATCACAATAACTGAAGTTGGTGGTGTGTTCGGGAGCAACTGGCAATATGCTGCATTTAATAAAACCTTGGAACTAAGTTTTATTATTATTTTTATATAAATCGTGTCTTATTACAAATGGACTTTATCATAGGTTTTACATTACAAAGAGTGGAGGAGGAGGAGGAGGAGGAAGGAGGAGGAGGAGGAGGAGGAGGAGGAGGAGGAGGAGGAGGAGGAGGAGGAGGGATGAGTGCCACCACCTCAACCCACCAACTCAACCCTCCTCGCCTCCGGTGTGGACGAACGCCACCCCTCACGGAGGACTGCCCGCCGCACCCACCCCCCCCCAACAATCCTTTACGGAGCAACATGCGAGAGCATGACGCAGGAACTTTGCGCAGTTATTATCATTATTATTATTATTATTATTATACTTTCATTTTCTGCACCGAATTACTACTACTGAGGTAAAGGTATGAATTATAGCGTCAGTGTCAGGAATGATTGATCAGAGAGGTCCATTTGTTTCTGTCGAAATGCGCTCGAGAATTTGACACCTCTCGTTTGTTTGTTTGTTTGATCCATGAGTTTTGGTGGAATGCTCTCCTCCTCCTCGTCCTCCATCGCTTTTGTGTTATTCTTTCCACGAAAGACTGTAGACTTTTGGTCGACTTTGTGGGGATGCAAAAGTGTTGGCGTGTATATACAGTAGGCGTAGCAGCCGAATTTTGTGTATCCATCTGTTCCCCAACTTAGGCACCTAATGCTATTTGTGTTAACTGTTCAGAACTGATCTACATTAATTAATGCTATTACTTGGGGTAATTTTTTCACTGTATTCATTGCTGATGCACTATATTGTGAAGTAACTTTTTTTTTATTTCAAAGTCTTGAAAGTCTTTTCAAACATGAACATGGCCTCTCCTGTTACAAGTACTGGTTCCTTGCTTAAGGTGCATTATTATTATTATTATTATTATTATTATTATTATTATTATTATTATTATTATTATTATTAGATGAAACCTGTTCATATGGAACAAGAAGCCCGCCAAAGGGGCCATTGACTTGGAATTCAAGCGTCAAAAGAATATCAAATATGAAAAAAAAAATATGTCCACATCACTGTGCATTTATTATTTTACACATTTTCCACGTGACGGTGTTGCTACCCAGTGACGTCAGACTTCAGCTGGAAAGAAGCCACTGTTATTCAGCCAATCAGAAGGTCGGTTCCTCCTTGTCATTTGTTCGAAAAGGAGGGTCACGGACGGTTCTGATTGGTCCAGGGGGTGTTCCAGGCAGCCGGAATTCGGGAGGACCCAAAAAAGCAGTGCAGTGTTATGTCTGTGGTTCGTTCGTCACGGGTTTCTCAGCAATGCTCGCGGGATTTTCCCACATTTTTGGGACGTCGTTGTGAAAAAAATGTAGGTTTTGTTGTGGTTTGGGTCCCTCCACTATGTAGGTCGCTGGTTTCTGTCTAGAATGATAATAAAGATGCGAAGGTTGGAACCAACAAGCTGGAAGCTGCCCAGAGAAATGGGTTAATGGCCGACAGTTCCCAGTAGGAAAAAGGACTGAATTCCAGGAGTATTAGATGAGTGATTTATGGAATAATGTTTCTTGAAAGAGGGCGACCAGAGTGACCAGGCAGTAGGAAGAGAGCCCTGGGTTTTAATTTCTATCTTTACAGGACTTTCATAGGTCCTCATTTAATCCAACAAGAATGACCTATAATGAGGTATTAGTTTATGGTATATTTGGTGTTATTCTCCAGACGGTGTTCAATATAATGAAGGCACTAGCCTTACGTTCCCGACAGTTGGGTCTCCAGTGATGGAAACTGTATATTGTTTTCCCGACCGTCGTTGAAATAGGGTTTGAAATGTTCACTTAACAGTGATAAATGATTTCATGATGTGTGTTCCTAATGCTTCCTTTCTGGAGTGGTTCAGAATTTTTGGTCATCATATGTAACAACTGGAAGTCACTTCCTAATCTCGTTTGTAAAGGTTTTCCCGGAAAACCCTCTGTAAAAGGGGGGAGGGGGGGGGGGCGGTCGCAGTGCCTTGTGAAAGAGATCTTCCAGGATATGATGTTGTCATTTCTCTCTCTCTCTCTCTCTCTCGAGAGAGAGAGAGAGAGGGGGCGGGGGGAATGATTTCGAAGTTTTTCCCGCTGGGCGTTCTTGCATTGCTCTTGACATTCTGGACAGCTGACGGGAAAGCATAAAATTCTCCTTTCAATAACATCGTCATTTGACGTACAGGTCATGGAAATACATGGCATTTGATACAGTACATAACACACTTCACGATATAGCTACAGGACATATTCTGTAATTAGAAGCCGTTGCCAGAGAATATCAGTGATTTATGGACACATATTCACATTAATATTTGGGTGCAGTTAAATTATAGCTCCCCGTCCCCCCCCCCCCCCCACAGGCCCTGACTGAAATCCTGCCATTGCCTATATACTGTATACGATGCGTTGTTAATGAGACGATTAAATCTGTGGGTTAGCATAGATAAATGTCAGGCTGGGGCCCAAAAAGGTAGAGGGTGTATTGAGCAAATCTTGTCCTTAAGGCTTGTGATGGACTATGCTCTCTTTAAGAAAAAGAAACTGTATGTTCTATTTGTAGATTTTAGTAAAGCATACGACTGTGTGCCAAGAGATAAGTTAATTGAGTGTCTTAAAGAGAAAGGTTGTGGAAAGATTATGTTAATGATCATACATAAGATCTATGCATGTACAATGAGCGTGTTGAAATCAGCTATGATTATATCAACTACTGGGATACGTCACGGTGCCCCAACAAGCTGTCTGTTATTTGTAATTTATCTAGATAGATAAAATGGTCAGAATGATAAAGGAGGGAATTGGCAGAGATGGGTTTTTAGGGACAATGCATACGCTATTAATGATGGATGACACAGTTATTTTAAGTACACCAAGAGAAAAGTGTTTGGAGAAAATAGGGATTGTATTGGATTACTGTAACTCGTACGGAATGATTGTTAATGAAAAAAAGACTAAGTTTTTTGTAGTTAATGGAAATGTCAAGATAGATTAAATATCTGTATCTCGGTGCATGGTTTACGGGTGATGTCAAGATCCAATCAGTGCTTAAGCAACATGAAATTGAGAATGCAAACACCATTAACAAATTTTCAATATTTTGTAATAACAATACAACTATGCCATATGCATATAAAGTAAAAGTTTTTAAAGCAGCTTTAGGAGCCTCACTCCTATATAGCGCAGAGAGTTGGCTCACAACAAAGCTAACTCGCATGGAAAGGGTGTACTGTATAACCAGGCCGTTAGATGCTTATTAGGAGTCCGAACTAATACACCTATAGCAGTGTGCTTGGTGGAGAGTGGTCTTGAGTCTTTTACTCATGAAGTACAAATAAGAAGAAAACGTTTCCTAGAAAAGAAATTAGCGATATAGAAGAACCTTTCCACTATATATATGATATTTGCAGAAGGGAAAGTACGCCAGGTTATAGATTTTTGAACTCTTGTATAACTAATGCCATTGTGGGATCAAGTCTTGACCAAATAAAGGATGAAATACGTAATAAACCTGAAACAGCAACAAAATATTATACATATCGAGAGGTTTTAAATAGATCGTTACAAATTCATAGTGTGTACAGTGCGAATGTTTACATACCGGACTATTTACGAATTGCCTTCACAAGAGTACGTACAATGTCCCACTCTACGGATAGAGACAGGACGGTGGAGTAGAACGCCAAGGGAGTTACGAGTCTGTAATTGTGACTCACAGACTGTGCAGAGTGAAGCACATGATTTAATTGAATGTCCAAGGTCAAGATCGAAGCGGCAAAAATTTAGAAATCTAAATTATGCGCACATTGACGCACTGCTTCGAGAGGAAAATAACTTAATTGACCTGTGTCAGTATATATTTGAAGTATTAAAGATTTACGATGAATAAATGACCGAGCTTAAACAGATAAATAAATGAATGAATGAATAAATAAATAAACAATTAGACATCAAATAAGGGTTATTTTCTATTTTGGTGTTGGTACTTGAGGGACTTCTTGTGGTGTTAGATTGGTAGCTGGATATTGTGAATGAGAAAACTTTTTCCTTTTTATGGACAAAATATTTTATAATGTATGGGACAGATGAGTTATTGTTATAAACTAAAAAAAAAAATACACTGTTTTGTGCAAACTAAATGTAAATATGGAATTATGTAATGCTTTGTCAATAAAGAATAATAATAATAATGTGTGGAACATTTTCAGCTTTAATACAATACTGATGAAATATGTACGATACTTCTTAACCCTGTAATTGGGTGGATAAAGCAAAGAATAACATTAAATAATGCAGACAGTGAGGGGAGCATTATAGCATACCAAAATGTTATGAGGCTGGGGAGCCCACTACCTATGTACAGTAAGTAGGAAATCTTTGGGTCATGATTTTTCCAACTGGTTTTCATTTTATAAGTTATTTAAATATGATGTTACAGTTCTCTAACATTACTGTAAATAATTGTCTTAATTGACACAGGCACACTTCACAATTATGTGGCTAACTCCTTAAGACAGTAGCTCCAGTGGTTCCATATTTACTTTCCTCTTCAAACCATTTCCATTGTCCTATCACAACTAACATAGATGAATATAAAGTATAAAGTGATAACTCATTATCAATTTTTTCATGGAAATACACTGAGTCTACACTAGATTTTGTCTTCTCCCCTCCATCAAAATAAAATAATAATCATAAAAAAAGAATGGAATGGTTTCAAATAATGAGCAAAGCTCACATATTTCTTTTACTGGTCACAGAATATCAATGGAACTGTAATTTCTTTAACTTATATCACAATTATCACCTCTTATACCAAACACATTAAAATTCAACACTCTCCAAGCGCAACTACTAGCACTGCTATGTGATGCACCCAATCCCATTTACTCTGCCTCTGGTCCCTTAATGATACAAGTACGGTACAAGTTCACTTTGAACATGTTTGATACAGAGCAGCAAGACTGTTGCTAAATAAATTACTTTCTGGGTTTTTGACCTTCATATGGTTTTCACACGGTCACACCTCTCAGGTTGCCCTAAATTCCTAATGCATCTAAGTTACAAGAAATAACTGCTACCATTACTTCATGTTTTAACTATATACTGATATGTAAATGTAATGCACATTTACCTTGGTTCTGGAACCTATCTCACTGATACGAGTTCCATACAAGTAACAGTTTAACATGTTTAATACCTAAAAGTACATGTACCATACATATTTGTAAGGAGCTGTTGCCCTTCATACGGTTTTCTTACCTCTCTTCCTATTTTGAACTCTTCGTGCATTGAAAATCTTTCGATTTAGCTTCTAATATGGGTTTAAGATATGATTGAGAAATTGCAGTAGAACATGTTTGATAATTGAATATACTAATGCTCAAATGTGAAATGTTAATATGATTACAACACTAATTTATGGTACTCATAAAACTCAGTCTCATATGGTTGAGGTGAATTTGTCTATCATAATTTCTATTTTCATACAGATTTTTCTTTCTAGTGCTAAATTGCCTTGTTACCCAAGCTTAGAGTATCTTTGTCAGAATAACATTAGCATGAATGAATGTGCTGTGTACGGACAGTACAGTGTCTTATTCCCCTAGCCAAATAAGAAGATCTAGTACATGCAATAATTTCAAAAATTTCATTCACAGGGAATAATTGTATGTGTATATTATGGATAATATAAGCACAGTTAGACATTGTGTTTGGCTTAGGAAGCAACAGAATGTGAAAAAATGCAGAAAATAAAAAAAAAATTGACTTGTTTTTTCAGGCTGTGTTTTTTTCGCGAAAAAAAGTTTTTTTTTTCCGAAAAAAACACGCTTGTTTTTTTTTCGTTCCACAACCCTAGTTCATCATAACTAAGCCATAAGTACGTAAAACCAGGGGCTCTCCTTCACGAGAGAGAGAGAGAGAGAGAGAGAGAGAGAGAGAGAGAGAGAGAGAGAGAGAGAGAGAGAGAGAGAGAGAGAGAGAGAGAGGGAAGCGACTGCAGACTCGAGAACAAACAGTGGCATCAAATCCTTCTTAATCTAACCTGATCCTTTCGTAACAAGGTTCGAACTTGTCCCTTCTAATCCCTAGGACTATAAGTTAGTTCCCTTTGGTGAGTCCCCCCTCCCCCCCCCCCCCACCTCTGTTCCACGCTTGGAAGTTCCGTTAACACTGTTCTCACTCAGTGCGATGGAACAAATTTTCGGAATCTACTACAACAAATGGGTTAGGATCCTCTTGAGAGAGAGAGAGAGAGAGGGGGGGGTGGGGGATGCTGCAAAGGATACGAAGGACTTTCGTTTAGTTTGGACTGTCAGATGATGCTGCTTCTTTTGAGAGTGAAATGAGGGAAAGGACTTGGACTCTCTCTCTCTCTCTCTCTCTCTCTCTCTCTCTCTCTCTCTCTCTCTCTCTCTCTCTCTCTCTCCTCTCTCTCTATGATATTTTCAAGACCTTTTTCTTTTTCAAAACAGTTTCCATTCCATTTCTGTCGAAATGAGATCCTTCAAGGGCACAGGTTTTGTGTCCTTGAAGAGTCCTGAGGACTCTTGAGAGAATGAAGTTCAGACCTCTGAGGACATTGAGTTTGAGAATTGTTGTTTCTGTTGAATAGTATTCAATTTGGCATTTTAATGGTGTGATGTAGTACGTATTCTTATTCTTTTAGTTTGGTATGTCACTGTATCCAGTAACAGTTTTCATTCATTTCTTATTTTAAAAATCGACTTGTATTTTTGTAGCTAATCTCGTCCACACCGTAGTAAAACATATCACAAACATGCATCTGCAACTTATCACATACATATCACAAACAGGTTGAAAAGAAGTCAACGACCGTAGGTGGAAAGCAAACTTTTGGCCGATACCGGATAATTGAATGAAGCACTGTTTAGGACTGCCATTAAGTCGATGGCTTGTATTCAACTTGTTTGTGAAATGTGTCCGATATGTTGCCGACATGTGTTTATGACGTGTTTTATTGTAAGGTAGACTGAACTTTAGAAAGTTGGTGCAGTACTATAATAACCGTAGTGCTGCTATGTTGTTGCTGGTTACTTGAAACTAGATGCAAATATATTTTCAGTTTTAACCTCTATGAACTATTTATTCATCGCATCTTCCAAGACTTGGGGTTTGCTTTCATGTGAATGTCTCCCTCCAGTGGTCGGATTCCGAAAAAAGGAACGGTGATTGCTTCATGGATTTTCGGTCAAGACATTTCGTGTATTTTTTTTTCTTTTCTCATAACTGATAGCTTCTTTCTGCGTCTCCTGTCATCTTCTGTAACTTCTTTCAAATGAACACCATCATTCTTTCTTTGGAAGCTTCAATCTCAAGTCTGTGGCCCCTGTGGTGGGCTTGTTACATATGAACAGGGTTCTTCATCTTCTGAATATAATAATAATAATAATAATAATAATAATAATAATAATAATAATAATAATAATAATAATAATAATAATAATAATAATAATAGGACTTTAATTTTTTTAGAAATTGGCAGCTTTTATCAGGAACAGATTGAACCATAGATTCGTATATATTTATACACTTCACTACTGATGCCTTGCTTCGATAAATAGTGCCTTTTTAATTAGGTACTAATGACAATTATCAGTGATAATTACTTGAAAATTTTATGGTAAATGACGCGGAATTTTAGGAGATAACTATCAAGTCATCACCATTGACTTCTCTCATACCTAACTTATATTTTAATTGGCCAGGTAAGTGTGGCCAGCAAACTGGGGGATGCGTCTAACTCTTCTTCTTCTTCTTCTTCTCTCTTCTTCTTCTTCTTCTTCTTCTTCTTCTTCTTCTTCTTCTTCTTCTTCACAAATGGTCCGAGGACTTGCTTAATCTCGCAGGGCAACGTTCTCTGCTCTCTTATAAATGTAGCAAGAAGTGTATATACTCGAACTTCGTGGCTGGAATTCCTCCCAGAGTCTTCATGAATAAATTATTCCTTCGTCTTTCTGACGCTCATGAATGTCGCTCCGTGGGTTTTATCTTTGTTTCTGTGTGTCATTAAAAACACGCCCCAGTGTTATTTAAGTACATGTGTTTTTATTTATAGTTAATACAGATACAGTCACTCGTAGGACATTTGCAGACTAAACATTTTACTTGACCTCCTTTCCCATTCCTTTCTTCAATCTTGCTGTATAACCTTTTTAGTTATTACTTCCATCTTTAGATCCTCGTTCTTCATCTCCTTTACTTTCTGGATCTCTTTAAATCTTGCTGTCCAGCCACTCCAACTCCCTTCCCTCTTTTCACTGTCTAGGGCACTGATTGGCCGAAAGTGCCCTCCCTTGCTCCCAGTACTTCTAGGCTTGGCTGCCTGGTTTCATAAATTAAGTGTGAACTTATATAGGGCTTCCCTTTATTTTTGAATGTTTTAATGCATTTCAATAGATTCAAGAAATTTTATAGATAAAGGAATATCATTTTATGTCATTTTATCAATCACATATTTTTCACTTTAATTGATTTACGCAAGTGCATGGAAAAATTATTCTTCATAAGTGAAACAGATGGGTCTTAATTGTTTTTTACCACCTGTTGTATGCTGTATAATGTACAGTTTCTTTCGTCACACATGAATGTCTCTTCATTGTTTACCCTTCCGGAAATTGCTGTAAGAACGCAAAGACGTCCTCATATTGTCCGACTGTACAGCAACTTCAAGTTTTGTGTTGTTGATTTTCAAACTATTTTTGGTATTTTTCGTAGTCTTTTGCTTTTTATTTTTTATGGCATTTGTTCGTAAAGGTAAGGCATTGCTTTGAATTTTGTGTAAAATCATCCTTTGAAATATACTCAAAATCTGTTGGTCACTTTTACCACGAACGTATGTTATTGCAGTATATACTCAGATTGCCCTCTTCTCGAATTCTTTTAGTCCCACTCATCGCTATAAAACCTGAAGTCCAAATGCAACAGTATGAAGTCATTCTGATGTCCGTAGCGGGATTCGAACCCGCATCCAGGGTATCAACACGAGGTCGCGTTAGTCTGATGGCCTTGCCCTTACCCTGCCCAGACCCGAGTGAATTGATAAAAGCGAAAGAGGAAGAAGAAAAGAAAGAAACGAAAGAGATGATGCCCCGTTGGCAAAGAAAAGAAAGAGGGAAGCGTGAGATATTTGCAGGGGAAAAACAAAAAGAAATCTTGACAAAAGGTCAACCCAGAGCAAAATAAGGACGACACCAAAGATGAGTAAGAAGCGTGTCCCGAGAACTTACCCTGAACGGAATGTCGACAGAAGCCGAGGGAAATAAAATGCTTCCAGTTCAGCTTCAGAGGACTCGAGAGTCAACAGCCCACAGGCAGAGAAATAAGGAATGGGAAGAAAAGAAATTAAAAAGAAAATAAAGACTCATTCAACCTGAAGTCATAAATGAGAGAGAGAGAGAGAAGAGAGAGAGAGAGAGAGAGAGAGAGAGAGAGAGAGAGAGAGAGAGAGAATGCTTTTCTCTAGCTGTTGTCAAGCTCTGAAGTTATTTATTATTCCCGGGACACGGGTATTTTGACCCATTTAATGTATTCATCTCATTTTTTGGTGACGTGAGAAGGAGTCGCTTTTAGTTTGACCTCCAGTGGAATCTTTTCTTAGTTTTTGTCAGATGCTGTGACACAACTGGATGGAAAAGTTCTGCGAAGTTAAATTTACTTCATTTGGGATTTTGAATGAGAAGGTTGCTGAGGTAGATAATTTTGTCATGGAAAAAACAAGCCTAAAAACACGAGACTATTGAAGTCTGCAAGACTTGTGGAGGACGCAAATGAGTCCACAATATATGATGGTGGAAGTTCATAAAGACATTTGTTTTTCTGTCAGTTGGAATCGCAAACTGTTTCTTCTTCTTTGTATTGAGATTTTATGTAAACCTCTTCTTGCTCTCTCTCTCTCTCTCTCTCTCTCTCTCTCTCTCTCTCTCTCTCTCTCTTGAGCTTCAGGGAAAGACTGTCCAAGTTCCGTTTTCCCCCTAAGGGGTGTTAGTGCTGTCAGTGCACCTCACGCGGTGCGCTGTAGGCATTACTCGAGGTTCCTTGCAGCTTCCCTTCGACCCCTAGCTGCTACAACCCCCTTTCATTCCTTTTACTGTACCTCAGTTCGTATTCTCTTTCTTCCATCTTACTTTTCACCTCTCCTGTTAGTTGTTTCACAGTGCAACTGCAAAAGGTTTTGCTCCAGTAACGCCTTTCAAACCTGTTTACTTTGTTTCCCTTTCAGCGTTGAATGACCTCATAGGTCCCAGCGCTTGGCCTTTGGCCTAAATTTTGTATTCTAATTCCATGTTCTGTTGTTGGCCTGTTTCTAAAGAATCACTTAATCGTGAAAGTTTCTCCAAGGGAAGCACTGAAAGAGCGTCGTCAGTGGTGATGACAGAAAAGGCTCATTTGTAGGTCGCCTCCATCACTCTATATATACTCTACATTCTCTAGATTGGAATTCAAGAGGGTGTTTTTTGTAGTAAGATAAATCAATTAATTACTCTCACTAACTTCAATTAATGTTGGTTTTTATTTTGTCAACCTTTCAGCTTTCGTGAAAGGAAAGAGTTTTTTAATGAAATTAGGGAGAAAAGCTCATTGAGGGGAAAGTATTCTCAATTATAATACGATATTATTTTAGAAGTTGAATATAGATAAGTGTGTGTATAATTATCTTAAATTTTTTTTACATTACCGAGTCTAGAGAAAGAAATTCGAGGCCTTTTTCTGTCTCTTGTGACCAGGATCTCTTGCAATGCAATTTTCAGACCCTGAAAAACAGCAAAACATTCTGTACAATTTCAGTTTTGAATCACTTCGGAATGGACGAATATCCGAAGCTTCCTGTTTAGTACGTGTCGCGCGCGCGCGCGTGTCTGCGGGAGTTTGTTCAGTCGGGTTCTGTCAGTGACAAAAACTGGATGAACAGAACCAGCCACCATCTTCAGAGAGAGAGAGAGAGAGAGAGAGAGAGAGAGAGAGAGAGAGAGAGAGAGGCCATATCCCTGATGCTTGACTGATCCCCGAGTCGTAGGAGAATCGAAAACAGACAAGAAACAAACAGAGGCCCAGAATTCTTAGTCTCACTGTTCGCGTTCCATCCGTTCGATGTTGCTTAAGGAAGAGAAGAGCTTTCCTTTTTTTTTTTTCTTTTGTCCTAATTTCGGCAGATCGAAGCTGGTTACCTTTCTCCTTTGGTGGCTCTCTCTCTCTCTCTCTCTCTCTCTATCTCTCTCTCTCTCTCTCTCTCTCTCTCTCTCTCTCTCTCGTTCAGTGTCTTTACTTTTACCATCACATCTCTACTACGTTTCTTGTCATTGTTGATAATAGAAAGTATTTAAAAGGCTTCGAAAATGGTGCTGACAGCAAGGATGCGTCCACGCTCCAATAAACATGTTGACAACCTTCGCATATATATCGCATACAAGTTGGAAACAAAGTCAGCAACCATAAGTGGAGAACGAACCTTCGGCAAATGATGGATAATCGTATGAAGCCCTGTTTAGAACTACCAATAAGTCATTGACTTGTATGCAACCTGTTTGCGACGTCTGTGCAATGAGAGGCCGACATGTTGGTGATATGTTTTACTTTAGTGTGGACGCACTCTGAGACTAAGGCAGCGATGACATGTACAGTACAGTAGAAACCGTACAGGCTCAAGAGTGCATAGCTTTATGTTGAGAGGAATGCCATTTTGCAATAAAGCCGAGCTTGGTTGGTTAGACCTAGTTTATGGTTCCACCCAAACCTCTTGTTCCCTTTAAAACTTTACCACACTTACTGGCCACTTTGGGGCGACATTTGATCATGCTTTATGGGCCACTTTTGGGCAACGCTCTACACCACTTACTGACCACTTTTGGGCAACACTTGCCCACACTAACGGGGCACTTTTGGGCAACAATTTACCACACTTACAGACCACGTTTAACAATACTTTAGGACACTTATGGGCCACTTTGAGGCAAGGACTCTTGCTGGCATAAGACCTTAATGATTCTGTGTTTTACTGAAAACTTTCTTCCCATCAGGGTCTGTTTAAGAGTCTCTCAACTAAAGGTGTTATTCCTTCCATACTAAGTTCCTACATTGCCACCCATGTGAGTTTGTCATCCTCACTTGACTGAGGGTTTTGGAGGAAAACAAATTGTAGGTCCCAACGGGACTACCCAAGGCTTAACGAGGGTTTCTGAAGGGGGAGAGAAGTGAGCAATTAATTATCGTGCTGGTACAGGAAGCAACAACACTGAAAAGTGGGAGACAGAATGAAGCTCTGTTGGAGTCATGTATTGAGCAAATATGATCGTCATGGATTTTCAGTTTAATTTCCATTCCATTATCCTCATTGCGTCACTGGGCGACTAATAGTGCAGCAGATTGCTGTAAAAATCGTTCAGATAGTGAAACAAGCATGAAATTTGGCACAAACATTCCTAAGACTACGCTCTCTTAGAAAAGGGCGCTGGCCACCTGAAAATCCAAGATGGCGGCTATTTTTCAAAATGGCCGCCATCTATGTTGAGATTCACTGGTTTGGGAGCATCTATTGGATGGAATATGCCAGTTTTTTTTTTTAAACCTCGACTTTTAGGTTATAAAAATGTTCCATACCACACATTTTATTGAAAACCCTTACTAAATGAATTGTAACCAAGATGGCGTACAAAATGGTTGCCATAAAAGTTTTTTTTTCTATCCACAGCGCTAGCAGACATAGAGACCAACTGTTTTTATTTAATGGTATATTCATGTGATCAGACAGTTTAACTAATATGCTATTTTCAACTGAAATAGTAATGGTATGGTCACATACAACATTGTGTCTAAGACTGTAACCATAAAAAGAAAAGAAGAGAAATACGGACTAAACGCAACCAATCTATGTATAGGTCTCTCAACCTACACCTTTGAAAAATTCGAGGATAAGAAGGTAGGCATAGCATGACACGTTGGATGCTCAAGCTAGATTATCTACTGAAGAGAGGGCAATATTTATCTAGACTTCACATTTGCAAGTGCACAGAGCTGTGCAGGGAAGACCCAGCTTGTAGCACTTGCACCTTTCCCGACAGCCTGCTTTGCATCCACATTTGGTAAGCTGTTGGCAACTCTTGGCTAAGGGCGAGTTGGTTGTCCAGAGGACTTGCCATGCTTCACCAGACTTTTGCCATCCCCACTCAGCAGGGTTCTCTGGCTGTGGCTGACACTGGGTGGCCTGCCCCCACACACAACCAGCCTGGTACGCAGCACGCTTGGTGTGTTGGAGGAGAGCTCCCCTGGTTGGTGGAATGGCCTCATATGCCCTTTGTTTTCTGGCAAACATATCAAGTCTAGCCTCATCCACAGTGCTGGATCTTTCATACATAAGTATGACAAACCTCTCCAGGACCTTCAGGTCACTCTCTTCCACTCTGAGAGGGTAGTGACTCAGTTTGGAGAACACAGTGGAGGCCTCTGGAAAGATGTTCCATGTCTGCCAGGCGGTCTTCTTGCCCTTGCTCCGGAAGGCTGACACTGTATCACAGCCTGTGAACGCATTACCAGATACTTGTCTTCGCCATACTGATCAGGCCACTGCCACTGCACCTGCTTTGCTACGGCATAGATTGGCTGATCAGCTGTGATTATGGGTATCTGGCCAGGGTTCAGAAAATCAGTGACATTCTGCACTTTCTGCATCACGTGTTTGATCGTAGCAACAGAATGAGCCTGATCACGCAGGAGAGGAAGCAATGAAGTTATGGTTACTTCAAATTCTGGGCTTCTCTTCATTGAAGCGTGATGAGCTGACCACGTCAGATTCACTGCATCATCTATTTCCTGGGTGACTATGACCTTGTCTAGCCACTGATACTCCAGTGCAAGCTGTGGCCCCAAGATATCTGTGGGTGGCTTTGGTATTGCAGTGTTTGGTGGCACAGGGTTCTTTGTTTGAAAGGAAGCTGGTGAGATGTTTGTGAATGTGTCCGGCAATTCAGGCACCGACCTCACTTTCTCAGGTGCAAACTTTAGTTGCTGTCTTTCCTGTCCAGTGTTCTCCTTGGTGGGGTGCTGAAATATGGAGATGCTAGTTCCATGGAAGGAGGTAGTGGCAGTAGTTGCAGATGGGTTGTGGTCGATGTTGTCCATCACTGCAGTGGTGAACAACCCTTTTCGCAGTACTGGGGGACAGACCACACCCTCCTCCACATATTTGCTAACTGTGGCATCTCCTAACTGTGCAGAGACCTCCAGTACTCTGTCATAAGAGATACTGAGGCCATACTGACGTAGCATTTCAACCAGGTTTCTCTTCCTGGTTTTGGCATAGACTGAGAGTCCCATGTAGACTGGGAATGGTGTTTCTCTGTCTTTGGAGTGTCTATGAGTTGTTGCTCCCTCTTTGTATCGGGAGTAGCAGTTGAACTGCATGAGCTGTGCAATGGCCTGGTCTGACTTTGATGCTCCAAATCGTAACTGTGACTTGATGTCAGCCCCATGCTCAACCATCCCTACAAACTGGAGCAGGAGAGGAGGCACAGAATTTCGTACACAAGCCTCAGAAAATGTGCCATCAAACCGTGACTGATGATCAAGTATAGACTTTCTGAGAATATTTGCTGCTTTAGCAATGATAACTGCCTCTGAAAGATCAGATGATTGAGCAAGTGCTTTTCCCACATCCTTTTGAAATGCAAGTAATACATCTCTGCCAGATTTATGAGCCTCAAGTTCTGGAATTTCTGCCAGAAGTTTGTCTTTGAGTCTCGTGGAATTTACACTTGGTGACTCTACACCTAATTGTTCCAGACGTTGTTGGTAGAGGTGGCAAATATCTGCCAGCCGAAATGTGACTGGATCATCTGAACAAAGGTTGTTTTCAACAATGTATGTCATCAGTTCTGACAGAACTAGTGGATACACATCTGATTCTGACTCAGTGCTACCTTGGTCTTTCTCAAGGCTCCTCAGGTAGGACCTTTTTCTGTTGTAGAGGGCACAAAGACAGGCATGGTGATACTTAAACTCCTGTGCAATGACATCCCCACCAGTCAACTTAGCAAGGAGCTTGCCATCACTAAGTATCTCTGCACATTCACGCAATTTCAAGTCAAGGCCCTTAGTACTAGCCTGTCTGAGATCAGATGCAGGTGCCACTTTCTCACAGAAAATGCAAACTTCATTGTCATGACTGGTTCGGCGCAGTTTTGCACGACTAGTCTCAGTGTTGCTGGTCTGGTCATTGGATTGTCGCTTTCTTGCACGGTCCAGTTTAGTGTTGTTAAACAACAAGCGACAGTTCACATGGTATTTTGCTGCATTTTTCCTGAGAGTGGCCTCTATGCCATCACCTTCATCCAGCCTTGCTGGATCCATTATCAGTGGCATTTCATTAATTTCACTGAACATGGGAATGTTCCTTGCCAGCATTGTGTACCCATCATGGTCTAGGACATGATGACTTGGAGGTGATGTCAAGTGCTCACCTCTTTTGTCCTTCTGACAAAGACAACACAAACTCCAGTTTGTTTTTCTACTGCTCAATATTGGATTGGCATCACATTCTGCCATGATTTCACTTTTGATTAAGGCCGAGGGGTTATCCTTTTACCACCTTAAACAAAGCACACATTCCTGTATGGGATTCAACTAGGTTCGGTCTCCCTACACCTAGCCCGATCATTCATCCAGTGCCATTTAAGTCCCGTGTGATCTGTACACCATCCGGGTAAGTACATGAACCATCATGTACAGCCCCCATACCCTTGGCTCGGCTCTCCCGCGCTGGCACATCCTGTCTATTCAGGTGCGGCTATCTAACTATAGCTGGTCTGGGGCTGTTAGAAAGCATTTGGGACACTAAACTAAACTATACTACAACTACTAGTCTAAGACTACAGGATTAGTAAAGCTGGATTAGCTGGCACTGAACCCCATGCTGAGTTACACAGCAGTGATGTCACCAGTGTGCCCTGGTTGTGTGCAGACATACACTCTTTTACATTTATTAATTTTCCTTCAAAATTGATGAGTTATTCGAAAGAGATGGCCTCATTAGGATCTAAAACCACAGAAACCAAGATCCATGCTTAAAACGATAATTGTTGAACGGGCATTATTTCTCATTATAATTATTGTTTCTACCTTTTCTTGGCAGCCATATAGCCCCCATATTTAAAGGTAAACTGTACTGGGAAGCTACAGAAACATAATATTCACAAGAAATAGTATGGAAGAGCTTTACCATATTGCTAGAAGCAAATACATGCCATTCTAGTGAAAAATTAGCCAAAATCTGTCGATACTGGCCGCCATCTTGGAATTTGGCCGTCATATTAAATTTTTTGCGTGGCCAGCGCCCTTTTCTGATAGAGGGAACTTTAAAGAGCACTTGTGCAAAATTTCATGCTTGTTTCACTATCTGAACGATTCTTATGAAATATGCAATTATCTGCTGCACTACTAGGAAATAACCATTTCAGTGACAGGTTAGGTTGTCCATGCTACTAACCTAAAATACCTACCTAACCTGTCACTGAATTGGTAATTTCCTAGCTGGAGGGCTATGCCCCCCCCCCACCCCCCTTCACAGCATTCTACCTTCATATTCTTACATTTTAGACCAAGATAAACAACTTTTCTTCCTGAAATGCTTCCTTACGCCACACCTGCTAACCTAGAATATTACCATTTTTTTCTACCATAAATGGTTATTGTGTAGGAAAGGGGCACGTGAGCTTATAAAGTAGTTATCCAGAGTTATGGAGAATGGTGTATAGAATTCTTTGAAAGTTTTATTGGTCCCAAACAAAGGTCACTTTAAAATGTAAAACTCACGAAAAATTCTCAGTTGAGAGAGCTCTGTAATATTTAAAATGACCCCCCATTTTTTTTTTTACTGCTATACCTTAGTTTGTTGAACACAAACCCTACGAAGAGGGGTGTGGGGGGCGAATCCTCCACTTAAGATAAGAAGGGGGCCCTGGGGGCACACCCCCAGCTACAAAATAACCAAGCCCTTCGTTGGCTGAGTCAGTTGAGCTTCAGACTGTCACTCAATGGGCCGGAGTTCAATTCCCCCGGCCGGCTGAGGAAGAGTTAGAGGAATTTATATCTGGTGATAGAAGTTCATTTCTCGCTATAATGTGGTTCGGATTCCACAATAAGCTGTAGGTCCCGTTGCTAGTAACCAATTGGTTCTTAGCCACATAAAATAAGTCTAATCCTTTGGGCCAGCCCTAGAAGAGCTGTTAATCAGCTCAGTGGTCTGGTAAAACTAAGGTATACTTAACTTTTACGAAATAACCAATAAAGTGATAGGTTAGGTGAACGATTCTGGAAATACATGGTTTGGAACTTGTCAATCAACTTGTCACACTACTTTAAGACTCTTTGTTGTCAAATAATGTTGCGTGCGCAGGTCAAATTCTCAGTTGGGGAAAAGACAGCACAAGAGAAACATCAAATTGAGACTTAGTTTTTCTGTGATGCTTATATTTACTTTTGTTGATACTTCTGTAATGGCTCATTTGCCTGAATAGTGTATAGAGAGAAGTCTTAAAATAAAGCAGTAATTATAATCTAAGCAAAAAATTTAACATAACTTATGTCGGCCTCAATGTAAAATCATACCTAAAACATATGAAGGCATGCCATTAGCAACAAGAAGACTAATTGAATAATTTCAATATTGTTCACAGGACTGACAAGAAAACGCGAAGTGTCGTGGAAAGAGGAATAGGTCAGCTGAAAAGAAGATTTCAGGTTCTCCATGGCGAAATAAGAGCCAACCCTCAAAAGGCAGCCGAGATCATCATGGTATGTGTGTGGCATCATGCATAATATATGCAAAGAACGGAACATCCCAATCGAAGATGAAAATGAACATGAAGAGGATGTTGATGACCATAATCATGATGAAGTGTTCCAGCCTGCTCAAGGAGAACCACTTCCAGATGGTGCACTTTTCAGGGAAAATATTCTCCGAAACCACTTCGTGTAAGTACACAGTAGGTGTTAACTTTTGTTGCATGTCATTGTATTGTATGGTGTTTTTACGTTGCAGGGAACAAGTGGTTATTCAGGACCTACAGCTTAATGTGTGGCTACTCTGAACCATAACAAGAAGTGAAGCATGTCATTGTAGTTCCTAATCACACTTCAGTAAATAATATCAGTGAAAAATATGATAAAATCACTCAAAATCGGATGTTTCTCATGGGCACAAATTGTTGTATTTCCATATTCCCTCTTTATCTTTGTCCCTTTTATTCCACAAACTCTTTGGGGCAAGGGTTTATACACGAGTATGTAAACCACTGTAAAATATCAAAGGTAGTGTAAATTAAATTTGTATAATTACTGGCCAACCAAAGACAACCAATTAAATTATCCCACATATTAAACACTGTACTTGTTTTATGTTCCAATTTAGAGGTTCTTTGAAGAACTTAACTCTATCATTAGGACACCTTTTTCTCCTCCATACAGTTCACGGTAGTGTAAGATAATATAGTTTTATTAAACTAAATGCTCTATAGCTACAGATATTTTATTCTTGTGTGCAGGATTGACGACTAAAATGTTGGATGGAGGACCAACTTAACGGGAATGGCTATTGCTCCCACTATCAGCAAGCAAGAGACAACTATATTGCCTCTTCCTTGTACATCACAGAACCCCTCTGAACTGGGCTGGTATTTGGCCTGGTGGACTTCTCTATGGAGAGAGGAAAACGACTCTGCATCATCTTTTAAGTCATAGATCAATACATATACATTTCTACACTTGTTCGATAAATACCTTCTTCCCTTCTTTATTTCAAACCTTTGGTGTAAAGAAGTTGGCTGCTATTACAAATGGCACTTTGTGAGCTATCTTGCTTTCATTATTACAACTGGGTGATGGGTTTCCAATTAAATATATCCATCTTTTGTAACTGTCCCAAGTACAGTAGAGGCAGTCCTCTGTTATTGTATTGCCTGTACTATCAGAAATTACAGCTTTAGTGAACCAAGTGCTGTACTCTTCATGCACAATACAATATTTAATCACTTTCATTAAAGTAAATTTTCTTTAAAGCATATTCATAGCCAGTGACAATATTCAAGCACTGGAAATGTCAAAATGAAATGAAATGACAAATATATGAGGTTTTATTTTTTCTTATTCTTAATTCTACAATTAAACAAGTAAATGGTTCCTGGAGAGGGCAAAATATACCTGGGCTGGGCACCTCCGCAATTGCGGAAGTCATTATTTCAGTCTGCAATCTCTGTGGAGGAAGGGGAAAAGAAGGATGAAAGAATAGGGGGTGGTGATGGATGATTGGGGAGGAGTGGATAAAGGAGAAAGAGTGGGGAAGACAATAGGCATTAATTATTTGGGTGAAGATGCCTGTAATTGACTTATTAGAAGGCTTTTATACTGGGCCTCCTGTTCAAATGCTTTTCTTTTTGCATCAGCTGCAGCTCTTTCAGCTTCAGCTGCAGCTATTTTGGCTTCCCAGAAAGCCAATCCTGCTTTTTGTTTCTTTGCCCGAAAAGTGTCTTCAAGCAAAGGAAACAGAAGATGCTTTGCATGCGGAGCATGGCTATTTTCAGCAGACATGCTTGCATGTGCTGTGGATGCTGAAGGACTCTGACCAACAACGAATGATGATGATGATGCTGGGACTGAAGACTGTGGATGTCTTGAAATTAAGTGTTGATGGTGTTGAAGTGGGTATTAATACCGTCGAGATATCACCTTCAAAGGTGACATCGACTGCATCAGACATCACGTCACATGCCTCTTCCACTTGTTCCTCTGACTCATCCCTGAAATATAAGACAGCACCTGATATTATTTTTTCCCTTTTCCTTTGTCTGCATGCTAAACAACAAACACTGGTGACTGTATTGTCTGAAAGTCAAATAACACCATTTTCCTCTAATATCCAAGCATTTTCCACAAAAATGAACATCAAAATAATTCAATTCGCACCAAAATTGACTGGAAAGAAACTGTATTTTTCCAAAAACTTGTTTATTATTGCCTAAAATCAAAAGCTGAAGAATCCATGTGACCTCCCAATCCAGAAATGGCTACATTTTGCACTCTTAAAATTGACTCGATGGCCACTGCAACCTCTGATAGGGGGGTTGGGGGGGGACCACCACCTGTAATAACAGCAGTATTAGCAATAAAAATTTCATAAAAATAATACAGTAATAATCTTAATACTAAATGCTGAAATAATATGAGTATAATTTGAGTTTAGGTCTGGGTCTAAAGTTCTTAACTTTACTGCTCATAATAGATCATTCATATTGTACACTACCTGGTAATGTGTGATAGGCTAGTGCACAAAACCACAAAATTTGTAATTGTAGCCAAGAGCTCTGAATTGCTTTTGCCAGTAAAAACCAGATAATTCACTACAAATGGTGGGGAAAACCTTTACAGCCACCTAACAAGGTTGGGGAACCACAGGTGGGAACCGGGGGTTTTGGGTGGGTGAAGAGGAAAACTACAAAAGTAGCACTTATAATAATGTTAAATATGTAGGATTTGAAAGATGACAGCCAGAAATTGATGTGAATTATGATAAAAAAAAAGTACTTCATGCATCAATGGAATCGACAGGACATTTGCTATCGACATAAGCTTCTATTTTTTCCAATGTCAACCACGAAGCTATTACCTACAATTATAAGTAAATATTGTGCACTAGCCTAACCAATAACGCTTACCTAACCTCAACTTTAAACATCGTTATTTTTGTTATTAGTATCTATGCACTCTATACACTATCCTCCTTAATTCTAGGTGTCTACTTTTTTAAAAGCTCGCACAGACTTATTCTATAGATTTACCAAAGGATTTTTGGGTATATTTTTAAGGGGGAAAAAATAAAGGTGTGGAAATATTCTCAGTAATGGTAATTTTCTGGTTTAAAGTCGCACAATATGAAAGCTTGTAAGGAAGAAAAGTTGCTTATCTTGGCCTAAAATGTAAGAATCTCAAGGTGGAAGGCTTAAATAAAAAAAAAAGAGGGGCATGGGGGGGAGGCACAGCCCCCCAGCTAGGAAACAACCAATTCAGTGACAAGTTAGAGAAGTGTGGTAGGTTATTACGGGCACTAGCCTAACCTTAAACACTTACCTAACCTGTCACTAAATTGGTTATTTCCTAGCTGGGGGGGGGCTGCGCCCTCCCAGCCTCCCCACTTTTTATTTAAGAGTTCAACCTTGATATTCTTACATTTTGGGCCAAGATAAACAACTTTTCTTTGTTAAAAGCTTCCTTATTATGCAATTCTAAATTAGAAAATTACTAAGGTATGTAAGTTTGGTTAGGTCTTGTATTGTTACATTGGTCAAGGTTTACTTTGAACAGCACAGCTGTAACGTAGAGTCATGGCCATCCAATTTCACCTAACCTAACCTTGCTGTGAAAGCTATGTCTAGATCAACATCAATTTTTCCACCATGCCTAGTCTCACATAACTAGCCTAGGAATTTCAGTTGATAGTTGCATTGCTGATAATGGATAACAGAAGGGCTTCTTACCTGTTGCTGCCACAGATTTTCTGTGGTTGAACAGCTCTTCCCTTTCCTTTGAGTGCCCACCATTTCTTTTCTACATCACACTTGGTCCTGGGGGGCAGACTCGGGAAATGAAGCGTTCAGTATTTTTGTGACATCTTCCCACGTGTCTCGCCTCATCTTCGCCGTCACTTCCGAGCTGAATTTTTTCCCTTCCATTATATGCCTGTTTTCATCTATCAGCTGCAATAGACGAAGACAAGCGTCTTGCCACCAGTTTGCCTTCCTCTGCCTCTTGGGTTTTGGAATACCCACTTGCACTGCGGAATCGATACCAGTCGGTATTGAATCCATTTCTAAGGATGGTGACGATGGTCTTGGTCTGTGTCGTTTGAAGAGTCCGGCAGTCCGCAAAAATTAAAAGAAAACAAAACATAGCCGGAAAATGAATACTTTTGATTTCAACAATAATATATAGATCACAAGGTTAATATCATAAGTAATAAATATCTTGGATTTTTTGGTATAATTGTTTTATTAGAATAATGGCTTAAATCATATATGTATGGATTGTAGCAATGTATTTTCTGCTATTGTTAGCAGGATCTTCCCTTAAAAGTTTCTCATAAACATACCGTTTTTCATAGCTACGAGATTCTCTCAGAGCGTTGATAAAACACTCTTAGAAATTCCTCTTAACTACGAGTGATTGAGTGACTTATAAGGGAATATTTATGAGATTTCATAAGACCTATGATAAATACGGCCCCTGGAGTTTATTCCATTGGCCAAGGCTGGCAAAAATGGTGTTTTGGATAAGAGAATCGTCTGCCAATTTCAAAACATGGAAGCTTCCTCCCTTTTTCTGTCTCTAGTCAGTTTTACAATCTCTCTCTCTCTCTCTCTCTCTCTCTCTCTCTCTCTCTCTCTCTCTCTCTCTTCTCTCTCTCCCAAGCATTCTGCACACATCTTTCTCCAAATTTCCTGTCATTTCAGTCTCTCTCTCTCTCTCTCTCTCTCTCTCTCTCTCTCTATATATATATATATATATATATAAATATATATATATATATATATATATATATATATATATGAGAGAGAGAGAAAAAATGGGAATACCAGGTTGGAAGGTCTAAGATAAAGATAAGCCATTTTTAAAGTATGGCTAAGAAAAGGTCCATTTTAGTTGAGCCTTTTTAGAGACTTCAAAAGGCTTGGTGTATGTCCTTAATAAGACTGTAAAAGCCTTTTGTTTGGGTCTTAATATAAGCCTTATTTACTAGAGAAATAAGGGTTTTGGTAAGGGTCAAACCAAAGGGTTTTATGGATCATATTCAGGATATAGACTAAGTCTAAGCAAAGCCTTTAAAAGGCTAGCCTAAAACGTGCGATTGTAGGTAAAATGGCCTTTTAAAACCACCAAAAACTTATGAATATTAGGCCCAAATAAGGCCTTTTAAAACCACCTAAAACCTACGAAAATAAGGCCTTTTAAAAAGCACCGAAAACTTGTGAACATTGTAAGGAAGGTATCGAGTGACATACTGGCTGGGTGTTGTCTAGTTTATTACTGGTTCCTTACTGAATCCATGTACATGTTGTTTCAGATTTAGCTGGCCTTGTATATGTTGTTGTTGTTGTTGTTGTTTTTGATTAAGCTGGCCTTATGTAAGCACGGGCTCTTGCTCATAGAGCAGCCCATAAGTCATTTTTTTGAAGTGCAGGTGAAATTAAGGATATTATTAAGTCCCCTCTCAACACGTTCTCTGTAGAGAACATCCCGTTTTCTGCGGTGCCTTCACATCGACCTAAGGTCGATCAGAATATATATTTATCACCATAATTGTAAATTGTATATGTGTTCTTTCTAAACAATAGTACTTTATGTACAAGTAACGAGTTATTTATGGTATGTGTCAGACATTATTGATCACTATGTTTTCTGTATGAACCTGTCCTGTTTTTGTAAGAAATTAGTTTGACCTCAGGTCACCTGTAAATCTTTGTACCAGCAGTCTCTGCGAACTCCTGCGGGCACCTCCACACCGGTACCACTGCCCCACACGATGACCCCCGCCTGACGGACCAACCAAAGACGGCCCTTAACATAAGGCTGCCGCCATTCACCAGGGAGAACACAATGTCCAGGTTCTACAGGGTTGAGGGGCAATTCAGAGTAGCAGGCCTAACAGACGAGTTGCTGAAGGCGGACATCGCCATTAGGGGGAGCGCACCCTTCGATTTTTTATGAATATTTTTGAAATTTAAAAAAAAATGGTTAAATGGCCATAAGACATTATTCACGTAATTTATTAATTATTTTGATTTTTATATCACATTATCTCCTATGTCTGGCAGCGTCTGGCAACAACAATGGCATTTGCTTGGTCTAAGAGAGGGTGCCGACTGCTGAGACAAAGGAGTCAGTTACTCCCAAACGTTGAAAGTGGATGGTGGCAAACTTTTTACTCGGCAATTTTTTCGCTATTTGCGGTGTTTTTTGCTGTTTTTTTTACATCCAGTAATTCTAAATACAATATATATACTTTCACCTTCACAAATACGCTCACAGTTGATGAAATGAATAAAGGATGATGAAAAGGGAGTATATGATGACAAGCTCATTATATCTAAATCTCAGTTACATAGAATAGTGTCAGGTATTAGATGCAAGGTAGGAAATTGCAAGGGTAGAGTTCAGGTCGAAGTCTCTGCCAATAGATGGGATATTGATATTTCAATGAAGTGCCAATCGTGTAGGTTTATGGTTAGTGCCCAGCAAAGCGAATTAGCAATGGAAAATCTCAGCACCATCAATTACGTGAGATAAATATTGAGGAAATTGAACACAACTTCGGCTATGAGAAATTCTACTTACTAACACATCTGTTTCTCACAAGTGAAAGTATAGAAGAAGTTCTTCATTCGAGAGACAAAAAAGCTTGAAAATCAAACTCCAAAGACCAAAAAGACCAAACAAGTGAAAAAAACAACTGAAAATGAGTCAAGAATATCAGCCTGGTAGCTACTAAACTTTTAGTTTCTTAGTTTCAAACCAGGCAACAGTGAGTCAGGTGGTACTTGATGATACCCTCGCCTCGAGTGAATAATACTGTACCCCTTTTTATAAAGGGGGGGAGGTGGCCTGGGGCCAAAAATCAACCAAAATAATGCTCTAAGATAAGTTTTTTCCAAGAGTGCAAAAAAAAAAAAAACTTGTTGACCTTTACGGTCATTTTTCTCAGTTTTCACTTTTTTGCACTTCAAACACTACTTTTTTTATTTTTATGCCAATTTTAAAATTAAATATACCATTGGAAAGAGGAAAGAAAGACGAATATTTTTGGGGTGCTAGATTTTTCTTAGGTTGGCGAGGAACCCGTGATAATCAAATTATACAAATTTTGGGGGAAAACCTCCCTCATCCCCATCCAAAAAAAAAGGAAAAATAGAAAAACTCTTCCCATGATTTTTTTCCTACTATGATATACTTTCCGTGTATGAAGCCGCATTGCAATAGCTCTAAAAATGAAGGGGAGAAACAATTTTAATTTTTTAAATTTTTAAAAAATTTTTTAATAAAATTCAAAATAATCATCCAATCACTCTCAATTTTTTTCTGGAACATCACCTTATATATATGTATAACATTTACAAATTTCATAAAAATCAGAGCATTATTTCTATATAAGCGTGTGCTCCCCTTAACGCCCTCCCGGAGGATATATATATATAAGAAAATCGCCCCTTGGTTGATGAAGACTGTCGGGGCCCCGCCACCTTCCAAGAACTGAAATCCACTCTCGTCGAAACCTGCTCCCTGCCGGTCTCCGAGAGAGCTGCCCGCGCCCTCGACCTCGCCCTCAACCCCCGGCAGGAGGGAAACCTCTTAGAAGTGTGGCACGCCCTCCAGGACCTCCTCCTCCTCCCCAAGACTGACAGCAGCGGCAGGTGCAAAGAAATCAGTCTGTCGAGGGAGATCTTCCTGTGGCAGTTACTGCTGCTGGAGGTCCGTGGGCAGATCACGGACGCGTACACCCTGCCGGTCGAGGATCTAATCAGGTTGGTGCAGCAGCTGACGGACTTTACGAAGGCTGCCAAGCAGGCGACCACTCACGCACACTCCACCAACTGCCTCCTGCCAGAGGACCCCACCACGGATCCTGTTAACACCATCGAGCAGAAAAGGCCAGCCCACCAGCAGAAGAGGGCGGGGCCGGGGCTCTATGTCTGCAATGCGATCTCTGGCAGGATGATGCTGGTCAATACTGCAGCCATGCGTTCGGTGTTTCCGCCTTCAGGAGAGGACCGCAGACGCCTGCTGGACCCGACTGCCTCCCTGACGGCCACAAATGGGTCCCCCATCCTCTCCTACAGCACCGAGCTCCTGTCGATCTCCATCCTTGGCCGGAGGTACAACTGGAAGTTCATCATCGCGGACATCAGGACTCCACTCCTGGGGGCAGACTTCCTTGTCCACTTCAGTCTAGCAGTCGACGTCGGCCGCAAACGCCTACTGGACACCCAGTCCTTCCAGTCCCTGCCCTTGTCGCCAGGCCCCAGGGGGCTCACCTTCTGTTCCATCGCACCCCACCAGTACAGTTCCCTCCTGAAGGAGTTCCCGGAGGTCTTCAAACCCAAGCTCCGCCAGATGTCCGGGACTCCTGCCACACACAGGATATACCACTGCATCAAGACGAAGGGCCCCCCAATGCATGCGAAGTTCTGACGGCTTCCTCTGCAGCACCTTCAGGAGGCCAAAAAGGCCTTCGCTGAGATGGAAAGGATGGGCATATGCCAAAAGGCTCCCAGCCCGAGGGCCTCCCCTCTTCACATGGTGCAGAAAGTGGACGGCACCTGGAGGCCCTGCAGCGACTACAGGTGGCTGAACCTGGCAACAGAGCCCGAACACTACCCCCTGCCGAACATTCGGGACCTAACAGTTTTCCATTTAATTCCGCACCCTACCCTGAAACCTCCCAGATGTTACTTAATATTTTGAAATTACTTTCATTACTCCTCCTCTTTACGTTACTGTTTCTTTTTAACTGGTGCCGTCGCTTTCTAGGTTGGTGACGTCCTTTAATTTCATGGCTATTCTTATATGTTCCCCTAGGTTTCTGTTCGAGGCTTTCAGGGTCTCTAAAGTTAAGTTTTCTATTTTTTGTAAGGTTTCACACCTGAACAAATGCTTCTAGTTCCCTTAGATACTTATTTTCTTCAAAGTTATCTATGATTCTCAGCTTCTTCATTTCTTTATTCTTTTCTTTCAATATCTTTTCGATATCTTGCTTTATTCTTCTCTTTATTTCCTTTTTCAGTTCTTTTTTGGCATCTTTTCTCATTCCATTTATATCTATATTATACTTTTTACCTATATTTTCTACGCCATTTGTCCAGCACTGTCCGTAGGGGGGTCTTAACTGGCCTCCCACTATTTCTTCGATTAATCTTTCCTTTGATCCTATAGTGCCTTTTTTCCCCCCTTAATCTAAAGGGCACTGAATATCTCTAGAAATTTATAGTTTCCAATAATTATTGAATTATGTTTTATAATTTACTCATTATTAATTAATTATTACATTTTAAATTTAATCATTTTGATTTTTATAATTTTAGTAGATTATTATATAACTATAATCTTATTATCGTAATTATAATAGTATAAAATGTCAGAAATATTACCAAAATCTTACGAGAGTCGTAGTTATAAGGCCATTAAGATAAAGATGTAGTGTTTCAAACATTACTTAAATTTATATTTATAGTTTGTCCATAAATATCAAATTATCATTCATAAAAGAGATTAATCATAAAATATTATATGATTTATTTAAATTTTATATAATTGTATCATTATTATCGTTATAATAACATTTTAAAGTGTAAGAAATATTACCAAAATCTTACGTGAGTCGTAGTTATCAGTCCATTATGGTAAAGGTGTAGTGTTTCAAATATTATGTAAGTATTTATCTCTAGTTTGTCCAAAAATATCAAATTATTCATAATAAAGACTTATTATATAATTTTATATAATTTATTAAAACATTACACAATTATATCATTCTTTTCATTATACACATATAATGAAATGAGAGAGACGTTACCAAAAGCTTACGAGAGTCGTAATCAGGCCATCAAGGTAAGGTTGTAGTGTTTCAAATATTACGTAAATTTTCATTTACAGTTTGTCCATAAATATAAAATTATTATTCATAAAAGAGACTAATAATATAATATTATGTAATTTATTAAAATATTACTTAATTATATCGTTATTATCATTATATAGATATAATGAATCGAGAGAGACGTTACCAAAAGCTTGCGAGAACCGTCGAGAGGCAGAATGTAAACAAAAGTAAGATGGCGGGACGTCAATATCCGTAAGAAATTACTTGCTATTTCGTTGTTAATTAGTAATTATTGGTTAATTAACCAATAGTTTGTTAATTAAGACGATAATGTATTATTGTATGGCTAAATTATAGTTAAATTGTTGTTAATTTATGGATAAATAAGCGAGAATAGGCTTGGGTTGATTCCTCAATGTTCTTGCCAAGATTTGTAAGATATCTTTATAATTCGATGTTAATTATTAATTAGGGGATTAGTTGATAAATTATTGGGTAATTAAGGTAATAAAGTATTAATTTATACTTGATTTTATGTTAATTTATGGTTAAATAGTGAGAACAGGCTGAGATTGATTGCCCAGTATCTTGCCAAGACAGCAGGAGGGTTAGACAGTACTCGAGTCTTAATGGTGTAATATTCAGCTCTAAATAAACTGATCTGTAGCTCTTTAGAGCATTTAAAGCTTTCAAGTGATTAGGTGAGGGCTATTTATGACTGTTGCTGACTGTGTTTGCCTATTTGACATCTGTCCTGGTCCAGATTCAGCCACAAAGCCATGTCGGTTGTATTGGGCCACAGACCCACCCTAATGTAAGGTTGGGCATCCTAGGGAGCCGGTGTAGATAAAGGGGTCAAGTGGGCTGACCTAAGCAGTAGAACTAAGCAATGGCTCTGCATTGGGTATTACTTTGGGAATTGCTTTTTCCTGTAGTATTTTGGTTGCCTATTTTGAAGAATTTACTGTTACTTTTTGGGTAAAGTTGTACTTTACATTCAGACTGCCCCCTGGGGTGTACCCGTTATTTTTCTTGCTTCTTTTGATGGTTTCTGCTTCTTTCATACCATTATTCTTTTCGGAAATGCCGAATTTTCAACTTTTTTTTTCAAGTCGAAGGTCATTGTTCAGAAGCCTCCAGCCGGCATAAAAAAAATTTTTCCTGATGATCATTTTCTTGTTTCGTTGTTTTCCGATCTTTGGCAAAACTTGTTTTCCGATTGTCACTACATCATCATAACCCAACAATGTGGGTGATGCTGCATTTTTAATGGTCATTTTTTGAACACTTCTGCTTTCAGTTTGGGCATGGCGGAACGGCGCTTCGCGCATCATCCGCTTTTTGAAAGACTCTTAAAGGGCAACCTCATAGTATGATCTGGCAGGCGGTAATGTTGCGCTGTGCGCACTAGCCACAGGGGTTACAGAAAACGAGCGATGTGAGGAAGGAAGGTAGTAACAGAAAACGAGGTTATTTATATAGCCCTATCGGATATTGGTAACTGTTAATTAGCGAACGGAAAGATGGGGATGTTTTGAACTCCTCTCGTTGCGTACTGCCTATCCACGTGGGTTTCGTACTTGGGTTGCACACTGGTTGTCAAGTATGATAATACCGGTATTTTTAGGTTCTTTTAGTGCCCTGTCATCTCCTATAGCCAGTTTTGCATGAACACCCAAAATGGTTCTTCATGCAAAAATGGCTGCTAGCTGGAGTCTTATTGGGAACTTTTAAAGTTTTACCAGACAAAGCTCTGTGGGTCGTATTAGGGCACTGACTTACCCTAATTTAAAGTTGGGCATCTTACATGGAGCCAGTGCAGACAGAGGGGTCAAGTGGCCCTGGCGGTAGAACTAGGCTGGAGCTCCGTTTCGGGCATTACTTTGGAAATTGATTTTTCCTCTCATCAAGATTTTGCCGTTATTTTTTTTCGGTCGACTGTAATTAAACTCGGATAACTAACCTGTAATTAACCTCTGTAATTAACCTGCGTTTAACATCAGAACTGAAATGGTATTGAACGCTGAGCATCCTGGAATGCTATCGTGCATGCGCTGCGTTGTGGGGGAACTTTTGGTTAAAAGTGGCGTTTCATTCACCTGGGGGTCAGGGGCAGAGCCTCCCGGCTAAGTAGGTTAGGGTAGGGTACGTTGGGTTAGGTTGGTTAAGTTAGGTTAGGTTAGGGTACATAGTGTCCCTTGGGCCACTAGCTGCAACCCCTTTCTTTCCTTTTTACTGTGCCTCCATGCATATTCTCCTTCTTCCATCTTAGTTTCCTTAACCCTCTCCTAACAATAATTGATAGTGCAACTGCTTTGAGGTTTTCCTCCTGTTACACCTTCAAAACCTTTTACTGTCAAATTCCATTTCAGCGCTGAATGACCTCATAGGTCCCAGTGCTTGGTCTGTGACCTAAATTCTATATTATGTAGATTTGTTACAATTTCTATCAATTTTGTGTAAATTTTTATAGAGACTTGCCTAGAGGTCACATAGGGTTATAGGCTAGCCTGTAACCTATTCCCATATTGGGACCTATTTGACCTATTATTTAAAATGTATTGAGGGATTACTTTACTGTACTTTTCATTTTGATTTTCATGATGCTAAAGAAGCCGTGAAAGGATGCGCCCCCTATACCCAGTCATCATTGACCAGTGACATAGCCTTGGGGTCATTTAAGGTCACCTGTTACTGCTGGGTTGTCTATCATTGAATTCACTATAACTTGGGAGAACTTACGTCCAAAGAGAAATATAATTGAAAAGTGTTTCTGCAAGTGGCAGCACTTGATGGGTGTAGGTTATTCTTACGGTACTCTATGGTGAACTTGATATTAAATGTTTTTTCATTGCTAATTTTAGTGAATATGAGAGAATCACATGTTTATGAGTGACAAAATTTCACATGATCATATTAATTATGAATTCTGTCTGCTTGTGGATAACACCAAAGCCTAATGGACGATGTACCACATCAGCTAAAAGCAACCTCCAACTATTTTACTCATTTTTATTTATCATTAACCATCACTGGAATGTCTAGAATACTCTGAAAGGCAAACACCTTCCACAGCAAACTACCACATTTTTGAATGCTTGGATGTACCAAGAAGGGAGAAGAAATGAGAATAATGTATTTGCTGTAAATTATGTACCAATAAAAAGATATCTTTTGAAGTATGTATTTCTAATAAAATTGCTAATTACACATACAGTAATTACAAACAACTTAAAAATATATACTGAGGGGAAAATCCTTCCTGTCCTTATTAACTCTTGGTGAGCGTCTAGGATGGTTTGAGATGTCATTCCCTCGTGTCATAGTCTGTTTATCATGGGCGTTCACTGTCTAGGGTTTGACTTCCCTGCTTGAGGGTATACTGAAGCTGCCTTTCCTTTCATTTACTCTTTTGAAATTGGTGACATTTTGCTTCATCACCTGTTTTATTAACAGTATATATATACTGTACTCAGGTCTTCTTATTGTTAATACAGTAATGTACTGCAAGTACATTACAGGCAGTCCCCGGGTTACGACGGGCTTGGCTTACGGCCTCCTGAGGTTACAACGCTCTTCAAATATATTTATCAAAAATTATTTTCCAGGCCACAACGCATGTTCCAGGGTTACAACGCCGATCCGACAGAGGAAATATGGCTCCAAAACGGGGGAATGGTCAAAATTTGGAGGTTTTTTGATGAAAAACTAAAAAAAAATACAGGTTACGTCGTCTTCAAGACACCCAAAGGATCAACAATAAGGTTTTCTTACGATTTTCAACGATATTTAAGGTTACGACGATTTTTGGCTTGCGACACGGCATCGGAACGGAACCCCCGTCGTAAACTGGGGACTGCCTGTGCTCTCATATCTGCTTTTTTCTGTCACGTGAGTGTTCAAGCCTGCAGAAGTTCGCTGTGATAGTTCTTGGGCTTTCGCTGCAGTCAGTAACAAAGACATGATGTTGACCATTAAACACCACAAGTCCAGTAGTTCCTTATAAAGTTTTGGGTCCTTTAGTCATCATTTGGTTTTCCATCTTCATTAATTTGACTTATTGCAATACACTCCCTGAACACCTGAATTAGCCTGGTCACCTACCAGCCCGAACTACATCTCCATAACTCATTAACTAAGTGGGTAATTAACTGTCAGCGTTACCAACGCTTTCAGGAAAATCTTGTCAAATGAGTTACCTAGCGTACCGTTGGCAACGCTGCTGCAAGTCCCGGCCGAGTGTGGCCGAGAGCCCCAATTTCTTTTTGTTCACCTTGCTGCTAGGATAGGATTTTGGGTAATGACTTGGACCAGTTTTTCGTCCCTTTCTCCTGGATTGTACTATTTCGCCTGGTTTTGGATCTTCTCTCCCGTCTTGACTTGGCCTGGATTTGGAATTGAAATGGATAAACTAGACAATAAGACGGCCTCCTCGGACAACACCGCGGCTTCCGCCTCTGCTACTACGACGGAGCTCTCTACTGCTGGAGACGCCGCAGCCCTTATACCTGATTTACGGAGTTTCTGGCAAACTCTTTCCTGAAGAAGAGTAAATTCAACTGAGGTCAGATAACAAAAAGACTGACCATTTTGATCTGCTAAATTCAGACAAGGTTTTGCTTCTCAGAAAATCTCTTCTGCTGCGGACATTTCAGTCCTGCTTAGAAGGGCTTCTTGAATCTGTGGCCCGATTGCAATGGTTCTTATGTTTAAACATTTTTATTATTATTTGTTTGTGTGATGTGAAGTGAAGAACTTGACCAATGTCTGACAGGGCACACATTTTTAATGTTATGCTTTTGAACAGTTTCTGTTTCTTTGTTCCTTGAAGGCTCAGGATTTTCCTTTGCAGTTGATCGGCCTGAGAGTCGTTGAGTTTTGTATGGTCTTATCTGTCACCCCCATCTGGGTCCATACGTGTCTTTCTGAACAATATTGAGGTCTCCTCTTTCTTTATTTCCCTTTACTGTACCTCCTCTTACTTCTCCCTAATGAGCACCTTGATATTCTTTGGACGCTTCTGGAATTTCAAGTCAGTGGCCCCTTTGGTGGGCTTCTTGTTCCATATGAGTAGGTTATGTCTTCTGAATAATAATAATAATAATAGAGTATGCACTTCATTAAGTACCAGTCCTTTCGGAAAGCTCTCTCAGAGGCTGTAAATGTAACTTAGTAATCTTGTTAAACTTTAACACCATAAATATCATCATACACTTTCATTAACTTTAATTTTTGTTTGGCAGGGACGTGCAATTGATTGGCACATGCATCTGGTGAGGGCACACAGGAACCGTCTTCTGTTCAATCCCCTCTTCTACTGACATGGACCCTGAATGGGGTAGGTATTGGTTTGTCCTGGAATTTGGTTTAGCAAGAATGTCTATCTTGTCATGAGTTAAGGAATATGAATGGTAATGACTTCTGCAAGAATCATTATGAATAATAATGATACTGCAAAAACAAATGATTCATTTATGGATTATGGGAAAATGAAAGCACTAAAAGCCAGTTAAGGCTGATGTCTTTTTTTAGTAGCAAATGACTTACAATATTTGAAGAAAATTAGACAGGAAGATAATTATGTCTTAGACATGTTCTTTGTCCAGGACTTGGAAGCAGAAGTGTCGTACTTCTGGAAAAAGTCAGTCTGGATAATTATTGAGGTCGTTTCATTTAATGCAGTTTCATATGAATAGTGGCGTGGCACACTGTAGGTGATACTGAAGCCTGCTGCATTGCTTTCTGCCCTGTAAACTACATCTGTCATGTTTGGTCATCTCCCTCATGTATAGCTGTCCAGCTTCTTGAACGTTGCCTTACATTCAGGTCTTTTAGAGTATGAGTGGATCCAGACATTTGACCTAATGGTCTTTGTGAAGCCTCTGTGAATTTCTGTTGTAGGATTTGTCATCAAGTTGTGCTTGTTGGCAGAAATTCTGGCAGAATTTGTCATCAAGTTGTGCTTGTTGGCAGAAATTCTGGCAGAATTTGTCATCAAGTTGTGCTTGTTGGCAGAAAATCTGGCAGAATTTGTCATCAAGTTGTGCTTGTTGGCAGAAAATCTGGCAGAATTTGTCAAGTTGTGCTTGTTGGCAGAAATTCTGGCAGAATTTGTCATCAAGTTGTGCTTGTTGGCAGAAATTCTGGCAGAATTTGTCATCAAGTTGTGCTTGTTGGCAGAAATTCTGGCAGAATTTGTCATCAAGTTGTGCTTGTTGGCAGAAATTCTGGCAGAATTTGTCATCAAGTTGTGCTTGTTGGCAGAAAATCTGGCAGAATTTGTCATCAAGTTGTGCTTGTTGGCAGAAAATCTGGCAGAATTTGTCATCAAGTTGTGCTTGTTGGCAGAAATTCTGGCAGAATTTGTCATCAAGTTATGCTTGTTGGCAGAATTCATCATCAAGTTCTGCTTGTTGGCAGAAATTCTGGCAGAACTTGTCATCAAGTGATGCTTGTTGACAGAAATTGTCAGAATTTTTTGCAAAGCAGTATTTTATTAGATGACATCTAGTTACCTAATTCCAAACAGAAGAAGGAAACCTGACCAAGTGTATTAGAGCTCAGGCTTTCATTTGGTCTTAATATTGGAAAAATATTGATGTTAATATTAGAAAAATATTGAAAAAAGGAGATTTTGTAATGATCAGTGGATTCGGCCACAATCCTACAATATACTGGTAGTTTTTCTGTCCGCCCTCAGATCTTGAAAACTCCTGAGGCTAGAGGGCTGCAAATTGGCATGTTGATCACCCACCCTCCAATCACCAAACATACCAAATTGCAGCCCTCTAGCCTCAGCAGTTTTCATTTTATTCAAGGTTAAAGTTAGCCATAATCGTGCTTCTGTCAACGATATAGGATAGGCCACCACCAGGTTGTGGTTAAAGTTTCATGGGGCCGCGTCTCACAGCATTATGTGGAGACCACCAAAGGATAGATCTATTTTCGGTAGCCTTGATTGTACGCTGTACAGAAAACTACTAAGGCTAGAGGGCTGCAATTTGGTATGTTTGATGATTGGAGGGAGGGTGATCAACATGCCAATTTGCAGCCCTCTAGCCTGAGTGTCCTGAACTCCAGAGATTTAATAGACATATTTTGGCCCCTGAATCAAAGGTTATGTGGAAGGTTATTATTAATCTGCTTCTAAGAATATTTTTTAGTTTATTTATGAACCAAAATTGAAAGGATTAAGTTTTAATAAACTAAAATGAGAGAATTTGCAGTAAAGGTGACCAGTGATTATAGAGAAATGCATTACACTTGGAATCTCCTGTTTTTAATAACAAAAAGAGCCTGACTCTATTCAATTGAATGGCATATAGAGGCATTAAAGACAAACTAAATATTGAACTCTATTATGTTCTTAGAGCTTTGGCGAAACGGCTCTCTGTGGGAAATTATTAGAGTCAAGACCTTATTTAGGTTATTTGAATGACTTTCTAATTGATGCTTTCTCTGCACTTTCTTCCTGTTCACAGAGATAGAGTCATCTTGTAGAGTCAGTGTGGACCTTTGCTCACATAGGCCTAGTTTCAGGAACAAAGGCTTTCCTAATTGAGACTTTCTCTATATTTTCTACATATCTATTTTCTCCTCCTCTATTCTCAGGTCGTTCATAGAGACAGAGTCATAGAGTCATCCTGTAGAGTCGGCGACTCAAAAAACGGACGGCTGATGTAGGCCTTGTTTGACTCTGTACATGACCACCAGGGTGAGTACAGGTGTTTGTAAATGAAGAACATTGTATATTTAAGTATATTTATATTTAAGTATATTTAAGTAAATATAAAAGATATTTAAGTATATTTCAGTATATTTATATTAAGTATATTTAAAAGATATTTAAGTATGTATTTAAGTGTATTGATATTTAAGTATATATTTAAGTATATTTGTTTACTTACGTATATTTAAGTATATTATATTTAAGTATGAATATTTAAGTATGTTTAAAAGATATTTAAGTATATTTTAAGTATATTTATATTTAAGAATGCATTTAAGTATATATTTAAGTATATTTAAAAGATATTTAAGTATATTTATATTCAGGTATATATATATTTAATTATATTTATATTTAAGTATATTTATATTTATGTATATTGAAGTATATTTATATTTAAGTATGTATTGAAGTATATTTAAAAGATATTCAAGTATGTATATTTAAGTATATATTAAAGTATATTTGTTTTAGTATGTATATTTAAGTATATTTATATTTGAGTATATTTATATTTAAGTATATTATATTTAAGTATATTTATTTTAAGTATGTTTAAAAGATATTTAAGTCTATATTTGAGTATAATTAAGTATGTTTATATTTA